>OY821756.1:50802408-51164887 GCA_963682095.1 Potentilla sterilis
CCCAACTGACTTTTAACTGAATCTAAAAATATTGGTTGGATATTTGACTATGGTGTCTTCATAAAAGTTATAGTAGACAACCTAAAGATCATTTCAGAATTGGAATCTATATAAAATTAATTTTCTAGGTTTAATTATGATTTTTTAAAGTTGCTGCTAAATAGTTTGTTTGTTTGTTATTTAATATGTAGTCGACTGAATATGAGTTCTCAATGTACTTCAAACCAATCAAAAAAAGGAGGAAGGAGTCAGAATAAACGTTTCTGGACAAGAGCGGAAGAAGAGATGTTGGGTAAATTCTTTGTTGGAACTTTACCATGATAACAAGTGGCGTGCGGATACTAGCTTCAAAACTGGTTACTTGCAGAAGTTGCAAGGCATGATAGAAGCCAAGATACCAGGCAGTGGGATATTGGCAAATCCACACATTGAATCACGAATAAAGACACTAAAAAAATAATATATTTTATTAAGAGATGCATTATCTTTGAGTGGTTTTGGATGGAATGCAGAAAAAATGATGTTGCAGTGTGATAGAGATGTATTTGATGAGTGGGCAAAGGTAAACTTTCTCCTTAGTCTATTTTGTCGTTTTACTACTATGGTGTAATAACATTGTCGTATGTTTCAACTGTTGTAGAACAAGAGAGATGTAAAAACTGTATATGGTCAACCATTTGAACATTATTATTCACTTGGAGAGATATATGGAAAAGATCGTGCACTTGAAACAAATACTGGAAATGTTGAAGATGATGAAGAAGAAAATAGGGGGCAAGATGCAAGTGTGAATCAAGAGGGTGTACACATCGATGACTTCTTTGAGCAAATAGAAATGCCTACTGATTTTTCTCAATGTGGATCAAATGTTTCAGCAAGTGATGAAACTGAAAATGAATATGTGTCTCTTACACAACCAAGTCCTCCCCAGCCACCAAGTGTTGAGCAATGTGCTAAACATAAGAGATTGGCTGAAGATATAGCAAATGCTCCAAATAATACTCATAGAAAGGCAATAACTTTGGATGATATGGCAAATAAATTTGGACAGATTACTGAGTCCATTGCAGCCATGGCTCCAAAGTTTGAAGGTTTGATTGATGTTCTCTCAACTGATAAGGAGATTGTTGATATGCAAAACAAACTTCGTGGTGAGATTAGGAAAATAAACTTCTCAACTCCGGTGTAGGTATTTCACACCAACAAACTAGCTAAAGATCATGATATACTTATGGTCTTTTGTAGCAGTATAGATGAGGAAAAGAAAGATCACATTATCTATGTTTTGGAATATGGGTTCGAGTGAATGGATGTCTCGACTAGTTTATCATTTGTGCTTTATGTTGGCTGTTATTTTACTGAATTGTTGGATGTTATTTTGCTGTGTTTCACTCTTTGTAAATTCGGAATAGTATGGTTCTATGGATGCTATTTTGTTGTATTTCACTATTTGTAAATTCGGAATAGTATGGTTCTATGGATGTTATTTTTGCTGAATTGATATTTTTGCAAGAGATTATTAGATATTTGCTTCTTCTTGTAGTAGTATGGGTGATACAGACAAAATGTAAGATATCTTCATTCTTAAAATATAAGATCACATCAATACCTTCATCATATAACGCCTCTCATCGATTCGCATGCTCTGATCACAATTAAATTGGGAGGTTATTTAATATTTTAGCAAACGAAACAAGTCCAGAAAGCTTACTCTATTTTGACAAACTGACTTCTCAGTATAAGATAAAGCTCCTCTCTCATCTTTTCTTTCCCAAAGCACAGATAAGACCACAAAAACTTCTAACTTGTAGAATCAGTGATCAACAAATCATGTACTAATTTGTTTAACTTTTAAAAGGACATTTTGATAATTAATTTAAATTTAATTCCAATTCCTTATAGTAAGTAAACAACAACAATCGTAATAGTTTCATTCACATTCCTCTCATATTATTCCATTCCGTTTCACATTCCTTCCGATTCCTATTCCAGATGAATTTCATTCTAAGTAAGTAAACATGCCATTAGTTTATGTGATACTCGCTCTGTTTTTAGGCTTCTCTTTATGTGCTTGTGACCTCTCTCTCTCCCTCATATAGAGTCAGTCGTACCTATTTCTCCTTTTGATTAATATGATAAAATATATTGATAGATAAATTGTATCAAAGAAATAGTTTTCTACTAGTAGCTTCTAGTAAGTAATTCAACTCTAGATTATTTTAAAATGCTGCTAGTTTTAGATCTACTTCAATTCTCATATGATGTTGTGTAAGTTACGCTACGAAACTATAAATATAAATAATGGAATCTACTTAGTTTGTATCAATTATAGGTAAGAAAACGTGTCACAATTCAAAAGAAAATTGAGTAAAGAAAGAATCGAGTTGAGATGGGGTTGTGACACTTGATAGTAAAGAAAATAATTACTATTTCGGCTTATGTTTTTCTAATTATGTTAATTATGTTCAATGGTCATTTACAAATTTGTTCTCGATAGATTAATTCGTAAACCTTGAGCACTTTATTAAAACGTGAGTTTACGTTCAGTTCTCGTAAATTTAACCAAACCAAACTCATGTTCAACTTGAATCTTGACTATATAGAAATCTTACAAAACTAGAAAAACTGAATAAATGTAATAATGAGAGATATATGGACATGAATCTGACCACAATTTTCAGAAAATATGCAATTTTCAATTCCATCCAACACTTACTCTTTTTGTCATATTACATTCATTTTCATTTTGTTTTCCAAAAATGAAAAATGTACATTGCTTCCAAATTCATGAATAAATAGCTGCTCTCATTAAGCCATGAATTCATCTCCAATTCTTCCCCTCCTCATGGTGCTCTTCCTCTGTTAGATGATTTAGACGAAGTTGCACTTTGAGTTAGAAGATCTTGCGTGAGTACTTCAAGATTTTACTCAGGTATTGTCTTTCTCTCTGTTCTTACATATTTTTCGATTTTATATAACCAAAAGAAAGGAAAATGTATACAAAGAAGACGTTGTGTGAGTTTTATAAAATTTACAGTATTTTTGTGTTTATGTTAACGTTTAACATGTTGAAAGTACCGGTATTCAGACGTATCAATAACATAATGACCGTTAGTTGTCATTAATAGATAAAATATAATAGTTGAGATTGTCGCGAACATAACAGAATATTAAAACTCTGAGTATGTAAGAATTTTTGGTATTTTCTTTCAAAATTTCAGGTATTTTCGTTTTTATGTAACTCGGGAAAGAAAAACAAATAGAAATCAAGGGCATATCTGTAAATATGTAGGCTTCTTTCATGGCTTCATGGTGTGGAGTGTGGACAGTGGAATCACCCCATCTTCTCTATCTGCGTCCTCTTGTCGTCACTGTGTGTGTATTAATTTATTTTTCAATTATTTTTTGCTTAGTAAATAAAACCCAAAAGGAAAAAAAGGAAAAAATGTTAATTAAAATCATAAACAAATAAATTAATTTTTTTCAATTAGTGTTCCCTTCCGATTAATCCCCAAATTGAGCAATTGAGATTTGAAGCCCCAAAAAACCCAAGTCCGAAATAATTCAGACCCTCTTCTTCTCGGACCCATCTTTCATTCTTCTTCTTCTTCCTATTTCTTCGTCTTCGATTTCAGACTGTCAATTCGCACGTGCGTGTGTTTGTTGGTAGAGACCATTTTCGAGTCGGTACCATACGACCTCCTCAAGGTCTCTAATTTCTGCTAATCGCCGATCGTCGTAGCTGATTCTAGTCACGGGTTTCCGAAGCCCTCTATCAATTCCGAGCTCCGATCGCTGCTTCTATTGATTTCAGGTTCGTGTGAATTTTCTAGGGTTTTTTTTATTCGATTTGATTCTGTGTTTTAGGGTTACTTACTGGAATGATTGGAATTTCAAATTGGGAATTCAGCCTGGTTTGCTGAGTATTGAATTACTTGATTACCCGTTTGATTGTGCTGGTTTTGATTACGATCAATTTGCCCCAATTTTTTGGATTTGCTGATTGATTGGGCAAGTTCGATTTTTGACTGCTTTTTTATATGTCATTGTGTTTATAGAGCTGGTGGAAGTTGCAATTGAGTGTGCTTAATTCAATAGTGCTTGCAAAGTTTTGTTTTTGGTGTAGTAATTTGAATCACATTAACATCTGTCGTAATTTTTCGACCAAAGAGTAACTCAAAGGATTATCCTTTATGTATTCACTTGCAATGTCACTAGATTCTTATTGAAATCAGTATGTTCTCGTTTAGTTTTTGCTGTTCTTTAACAAATAGAGGAGTACTATGTGATTAGGGTGATTGATTTGTATGATATGCTCGTTTGCAACTATATTTACAGTGTGGAGGGAGTCTATGATAGCTAAGGATGAGTAGGCGGTGCAATTGTAAAGTTTTCCTTTCTAAGTTATGTGGTACTTGATACTTAGAGTCAGTATCGTGAAGGATCAAGAAGATGAATGCACAGGCACATATGTCGGGACAAATGTCTGGGCAGGTGCCCAATCAGGCAGGTTCTCAGTTGCCTGTGCTACCCCAACATAATGGAAATGTTCCTCCTCAAATGCAAAACTTTGGCCAGCCTCCTCGTGCTATGTCCAATATGGACCCCGAGCTTCTCAGAGCACGTCATTTTATGCAGGAGAAGATGTAAGATTCATTTCCTTTGATTCCTCCTCAAGTGTCCTTTTAGTTTTCTGTTATTGTTATTATTTAATCATGCATATTGAACTCTTTCTTAGCACATTTCATACTGTCCCTCAGTATTCTTTATCCTTGTTAGGCTTCAGCTTTCAAAATTTAAGTAGTTTCTTAAATGAGTGCTGATGGTATCATCCTCCTTTCCAGCTGTCATGTTATACAGCAGCGGCAACTTCCCCAGCCGATGAACGAAAGGAAGTTCAGGGATATTGTCAAACGCTTGGAGGAGGGTTTGTTGAGATCAGCTGTTACTAAGGTTTCCTCATTTTCTTTTCTGTTCTAGTCACTTCCCCATTTATACTATTTATCGGTATATATCAATGTTCAGAGAAGATTCTTCAAGTCAGATGTTTGAGTATTTTTAAATTGATTTCGTCCTATGTGATTCTTGTTTGATATAAAACATATGATGACTTTGTTTTTTGTTAAAAGAAAGAAACTTCTGATAGCTTCTTGTCAACTGTGTTTTTGTATTATTTTTTTTTTAAGCCCTGATTTTTCCAAATTCTATTTTAGGAGGATTATATGAACCTGGACACGTTAGAGAGCCGTTTGCATAATTTGATCAAGCGCGCTCCTCAAACCAATCAGAGCCAGCAATATTCACAGCTTGTTAATTCTTCCTCTCCTGTTGGTACGATGATACCCACCCCTGGCATGTCACACAGTGGGAACTCAAATATGATGGTTACTTCTTCCGTGGATGCTTCCATGATCAATACTGGTGGACCTACTGGCATATCGCCGACGCCAGTCAGCACGGGAAACATGTTGTCAGGTGGTGGCTTACATGGTTCGTTCAGTAGAGCTGATGGTAAACTTATTTTGATCATTTTCCCCCTAAATCAGTCAATCTCCAAACCACTGTTACAAAACCTTCTTTTGTAGGTTCTATGTCTAACGGATATCAGCAGTCTCCTGCCAATTTCTCCATTGGTTCTGGAGGAAACATGTCGTCAATGGGTGCACAAAGAATTGCGAGCCAAATGATTCCTACTCCTGGATTTAACAACAATAGTAATCAGTCTTACATGAATTTGGAATCCTCTAATAATAGTGGTGGGTTCTCTTCTGTTGATACTTCAATGGTAGTGCAACCGCAACAGCCGAAACAGCATATTGGTGGTCAAAACAGCCGTACACTTCATAACCTTGGCAGCCAAGGGACTAGTGGAATGAGGTCTGGCTTGCAGCCGAAATCATTTGGGGTGTCAAATGGGGCAATAAATGGTGGAATTGGAATGATTGCGAACAATTTACCAATTGTTAATGAAACTGGCATTTCGGATGCCTATCTGAACTCCTCAGCTTATGCCAATTCTTCCAAACCCTTACAGCAACACTTTGATCCACATCAGCGGCCTGTAATGCAAGGTATGCTTTCTTTCCTGTTTCATTGTGTGTGCGTGCATGAGTACACTGGTGTATTTGAGAACTTTACCATAACATAATATGCTTGTTTGACCAATGAATGATTTATACGCAGGTGATGGCTATGGCATAAACAATGCTGATTCTTTTGGTTCTGGAAATTACTATAGTGGAGCAGCTTCTGTTGGGTCAATGATGAATCCTCAAAATTTAAATTCAGTCAGTATGACACCTATATCCAAAACCAGCTCTCCCCTTATAAGTAATCAGTCCAATATGCATAGTCAACAACAAAGTGTCCACGTGAAGCCTCAACAAATTGATCAATTGGAAAAGATGAGTTTCCAAAATTCTTCAAGAGACAGTATGCTTCAATCTCATCAACACCAGCAATTTCAGCAACAACCCAATCAATTTCAACAGCAGCAGCAATTAGCTCACCATCAACGACAACAGAAGCAGCAAAATCAGCAAGTGCAGCATTTGTCAAGTAGTGATGGTTTTGTTCAGTCTCCAATGACATCTGATCTAAGCAGTCAAGCAAAGCGGGATAATGAAGTTATGCAATCACAAACAGAACAGTTCCAAATATCGGAGATGCATACTCAATACCATCAGCAGACTTCTGAAGATCGCTTGAGGAATTCTCAGCATAACTCATCTGGTCAGCATGATCTATCCTCTTCATTGTCCCAATCGTCTCAACAAATGCAACAAATGTTGCATCCTCACCAATTGATTGCAGAGACTCGAAATGATTTCAGTTCTCTTTCTGTTGGAGCTCAATCAGAATCAGCACTTCAGGGTCAATGGCGTCCTCAATTGCAAGATGCGAGTCACAGGCAGGTTCACATGCCACAAGAGCAGCATGTACAAGAAGATTTCCGTCAGAGAATATCTGGGCAAGAAGAAGCTCAATGTAATAATCTTTCTTCAGAAGGACCTAATGTTAGCCAAACTGTTGCCTGTAGAAGCACATCTCATCCCCAAATTGATGATCGGTTCAGAAATCAACAGAGATGGCTTTTGTTCTTGTGCCATGCTCGTAAATGTCCATCTCCAGAAGGGAAATGTAAAGAATATACTTGTTTAAAAGCGCAAAAGTTGTTGAAACATATTGGAGAATGCCATGACTGGCAATGCCCTGAACCTAAATGTCCTCGCACCAAGAAGTTGCTTCAGCATCACAAGAGCTGCTCGGATTCAGCTTGCCCAGTTTGTCCTGCGGTCAGGAGTTATATTCAGACCCATAAAAAGGTGCAGAACCCTCTTGTTCCTGAATCTGGTGTCCAGAAATCAATAAATGGATCTTCTAAAGCCTATGATAGCATTGACACTTCTGCTAGATTGATGTCTAAGACGCCTCCAGTGGTTGCAACTTCTGAAGATCCACAACCATCTATTAAGCGCTTGAAGATAGAGCAGTCCTCTCAATCCATTGTTCCTGATTCTGTAAGTAATGCAGTAACAATTTCAGCGACTAAAGAACCCCATGCATCCCAGGATATACAGATTCAGGATTACCAACAGAGTGAAATCTCTATGCCAGTTAAATCTGAGTTTACGGAAGTGAAAATGGAAGCTCCTTTAAGTTCTGGACAAGGGAATCTTGATGAGATGAAGGATAGTTTTGAAGAGAACTGCAATCAAAGGCAGGACAGTATGCCTGCCCCTTATAATGAGCCTGCTGGTTTAGCTAAGCAAGAAAGCGTCAAACTGGAGAAAGAAACTGATCCAGCTAAACAAGAAAATGCTATGCAGACTGCTGAAAATCCAGCTGGAACCAAGTCTGGGAAGCCTAAAATAAAGGGTGTGTCGTTGACTGAATTGTTTACCCCGGAGCAAGTTAGGGCACACATTACGGGTCTCAGACAGTGGGTTGGCCAGGTTTGTACTCTTTCCCACGTTCT
Organism: Potentilla sterilis; assembly: GCA_963682095.1. Lineage (NCBI taxonomy): Eukaryota > Viridiplantae > Streptophyta > Magnoliopsida > Rosales > Rosaceae > Potentilla > Potentilla sterilis. The sequence goes on from OY821756.1 coordinate 50,810,387, forward strand.
TCATTATGGTTGTTTGTTTCATCTTGTATACAGCTGTAAATAAGGAGACATCTGAAACATCAAAGAACTTATTTCACTGTAGAACATGTTTATATTGGTGAAGCATATTAAATTGATTTATAGAAGAAACAGGCACTAAGTAGTGGAGGATAAGGTACACTAATAACCCTAATTAAATCTAGTACTTCCTTCCTCTCGACAAGTTTTCCTGTATAGATCTTCTGTATGCGTCTTACTTTCAGCAAAGATTTTACCTAAAAGTTCTTTTACTCATACTTGATCCCTTGCCTGGCTTTGTTTTGGTGTTTGTTTTCAACTTTCTGTGCATAGGAATACTCTTTTAGATGGTTCTCTTTGGTACAGGGTTTCTCATAGATTATTTTGAGAGGATGTAGTCTCAGGCATTTGAGCTCAAGGTCTCATGATTTGATTCCGTAATAAGAATTTTTTTAACAACTTTTAGGGAAGGACAACTAAATCACTTCATTTCAAACTACATTGGAGTTGGGGAGTTTATTGCATGTTGATTTAGTTATGTCTCTGAAAGTTCTCTTGTTATTGGCTCTATCTTTGTTTGCATGTCTGAGAACTTATATTTTCTGTTTCAAACTCTTATCAGTTGCTGATTTCTTTTTTCCTTCAAATTTTTCTTTTTCACAGAGCAAAGCAAAGGCAGAGAAGAACCAAGCAATGGAGCATGCAATGAGTGAGAACTCCTGTCAATTGTGTGCAGTAGAGAAGCTTACGTTTGAACCACCACCTATGTATTGCACACCTTGTGGTGCTCGTATAAAGCGCAATTCTATGTACTATACCATGGGGGCTGGTGACACACGGCACTATTTCTGTATTCCATGCTATAATGAGGCTCGTGGAGATACAATAGTTGTTGATGGGACTGCCATTCCAAAGGCAAGGCTAGAGAAGAAGAAAAATGATGAGGAAACAGAAGAATGGGTGTGTGTTATGTGTAACCATTTTTTTGTTGGGTTCAGACTGCTGATTCTAGATGGTTATTCTTATGCTTTTCATGTCTAAATTTTATTACAGTGGGTCCAATGTGACAAATGTGAAGCTTGGCAACATCAAATTTGTGCTTTATTCAATGGCCGAAGAAATGATGGTGGGCAAGCTGAGTACACCTGCCCTAATTGCTATATACAAGAGGTTGAAAGGGGAGAGCGTAAACCATTACCTCAGAGTGCTGTTTTGGGGGCCAAAGACTTGCCGAGGACAATACTTAGTGACCACATTGAGCAACGGCTATTTAAGAAACTAAAGGTGGAAAGACAAGAGAGGGCAAGACAGCAGGGGAAAAGTTATGATGAGGTGAGATTATATTGTCATACAAAATGCTTTTGGGGGTGTATCGATATGATGCCCTAATTGTTTTTCTTCTGCCCTGAATATACACTTTTTTTTTCCCCAAAATAATCAGTACTAGCTTTTTTCATTAAAATCAATAATAAGATTTCTTATCTTCTCAAAAAAAAAAAAATTTCTTAAAGAAAGAAGAAAGAGAATTACTGTTTTATAGCTCAGACTAGTCAAGGTATTCCCCCTTTTCTCTGTTTTGGTTATATCTGCTCTGCGTGGACTGTTTCTATTTCTGTTCCTTCTGCCTGGATGTAGTGATTGGCTAATTCTTTTTGAACTGTTGTTACTAGGTTCCTGGAGCAGAATCACTTGTTATTAGAGTTGTTTCATCCGTCGACAAAAAATTGGAAGTGAAGCAGCGGTTTCTGGAAATATTCCAAGAAGACAATTATCCTACAGAGTTCCCTTATAAATCCAAGGTCTGGAAGATACCCAAGCTTTGACTGAAATTGAACTACGCTAAAATAGTTTTGAAATAGTTTTGTCATACTTCTCCAGAAAATTCACTAAAATAGTTATAACTTATATCTGGAAACTACATGGGTGGTTGTGGTATGCTAACAAAATACTTTTCCTTCTAGGTTGTACTACTGTTTCAGAAAATTGAAGGTGTAGAAGTATGCTTATTCGGCATGTATGTTCAAGAATTCGGAGCTGAATGTCAATTTCCAAATCAGCGTCGTGTTTATCTATCGTATTTGGATTCTGTTAAGTATTTCAGGCCTGAGGTTAAGGCGGTGACTGGAGAAGCTCTCCGTACATTTGTTTACCATGAAATTCTGGTGAGTTTTAGGGGCTTTCTGAATTCTCGTTCTATATTCTCCTTGCAATCTTTATTTTGTTATATTCTCTTTGGGCTATTGGTCTAAGCTTTTGATTCCATTCCCAGATCGGATACCTCGAATATTGCAAATTGCGAGGGTTTACAAGCTGCTACATATGGGCATGTCCTCCATTGAAGGGTGAAGATTATATTTTATATTGTCACCCGGAAATTCAGAAAACACCGAAATCTGATAAACTTCGTGAATGGTTGGTCCGCAGAATTGTGTCGATTGTATATAGTTATTATTATTATTATCATTATTATTATTTTTTACATATATCTGGTTTCTCACTCTGTTTTTTCTTGTCTCCTCCCTGTTTTGTTTCAGGTATTTGGCAATGCTTAGGAAAGCCTCTAAGGAAAGCATTGTAGTCGAGCTCACTAATTTATACGATCATTTCTTTGTAAGTAATGGTGAAGGCAAGGCTAAGGTTACTGCAGCTAGGCTGCCCTACTTTGATGGTGACTATTGGCCTGGTGCTGCCGAGGATCTTATTTTTCAAATGCGTCAAGATGAGGATGGGAGAAAACAGAATAAGAAGGGATCAACCAAAAAGACTATAACAAAAAGGGCTCTAAAAGCATCTGGGCAGACTGATCTCTCTGGCAACGCGTCAAAGGATCTGCTCCTAATGCACAAAGTAATAATTTCTTATTCTCTTACTTGACAAGTTGTTCCACTGTTTGTGGCTCTCACTATTGGTTAACGTTACTTAGAGTTTTAGCATCTAACAAGTTCAGGCTTTTAATAGATTATGTTAGAACAATTGTAAATATTTTTTTTTCTTCAAAAGTGATTTTATTAGATCTAGTGTCCTTTCTGTTCAATTACTATTAAAACATGGCTGTTGTCTCTTATTTTCTTTCCTTTTGCTGACGTGTGTGTTCTTTTCCCAGCTTGGTGAAACGATTAGCCCGATGAAGGAAGATTTCATCATGGTTCATTTGCAGCACGCATGCTCTCACTGCTGTGTACTAATGGTATCTGGAAAACGTTGGGCTTGCAACCAATGCAGATATTTTCAGCTATGTGATAAGTAAGAATTTCTGAATCTTGCATTGTTGTTTTATGTGTATCGGTCAATTTATCTCAGTACACTGCTTCTTTCTTCTCATTTATGATGGGATAGTGTTTATAATCTGCTTGATCTGCTTAGGTTGTTTTAATATTAATAACTCCCGGCCATCATTGTACTGGGCTTTTTTCTATGCAAATTCTGTACTTGCTACAAAAGGAAAGTGTTTAAAAGAATAGTTCAGGCATTATTGATTACTGAGATCATGCTTTTGTTCGACTTCACACACATGCTTGATTCAGAGCCATTCTATTAGGAAATTATTAAGAATTTTCTTCTGCGTATACACTTCCTATTGAAGATTTGATATGTTAATTAACTTGACTTATTTTGTTCCACTTACGTCATATGCTCCCCAGGTGTTATGAAACAGAGCAGAAACGGGAAGATAGGGACAAACACCCTATGAATATGAGGGATAAACATGATTTCCGTCCTGTAAGTGAATTGTACTTATAGATCATCTTACGTAAATCTTCTTTACTTCTTCCATTTCGATGCTCAATGCCGCTGTGATTTTGTACTGCAGTTTGACATCACTGATGTACCAGTTGATACAAAGGACAGAGATGAGATTCTTGAGAGTGAATTCTTTGACACAAGACAGGCGTTTCTGAGTCTTTGTCAAGGGAATCATTATCAGTATGATACTTTACGGAGGGCTAAACATTCCTCTATGATGGTCCTTTACCATCTTCATAATCCAACTGCTCCTGCATTTGTGACAACATGCAATATATGTCATCTCGACATTGAAGCAGGTCAAGGCTGGCGTTGTGAAGTTTGCCCTGAATATGATGTATGCAATAGTTGTTATCAGAAGGATGGTGGTGTGGATCATCATCATAAATTGACAAATCATCCATCCATTGCTGACCGTGATGCACAGAATAAGGAAGCTCGGCAAATGCGAGTTGTACAGGTACTTTATATTTTTATAGCGTGATTAATTGTTACATGTTACGGGAATTGGTAAGTGATGCCCAAATATAGAATTTGCCTGCTCTGTTTGCATATAGTTAGGATTAATGCATCATTTTTTGCATTTGTGGTTTCTGTAAAGAGAAAAGTAAATTTATGAGGGAAAAGAGCAAGTGCATATCGTTGTAGGTCTCAATGAAACCAATCCGGAAGAAATAAGTCTCGAGAACATGCTATACGCAGTCTTCATTTATATACCTTTCCCAGATTTAATTAATTATTGATGATCAACGACACTAGTTTATTTTTAGCTTTATTGTTGATCAATCAGTCTGAACATGGATGTATGATCTAGGGAAAGGTTTAGAATTACCCTATAGTGATAACTAATGTTTATCTTCACTTTTGCAGCTTCGGAGAATGCTTGATCTTCTTGTGCATGCATCACAATGTCGTTCTGCCCAGTGTATGTATCCCAATTGTCGCAAGGTCAAGGGACTATTCCGCCATGGAATTCAATGTAAAGTTCGTGCTTCTGGAGGTTGTGTTCTGTGTAAAAAAATGTGGTACCTCCTTCAACTTCATGCTCGAGCATGCAAAGTATCGGAGTGCCATGTGCCTCGTTGCAGGTTTGTTGATGATAATATTTAGTTATTTACCATGATTTTTAAAGTTGTTTTCTCTTGATAATCTGTCCTCCATCTGGTGGATTATATAATAGATTGTAATGATGATTGTATGTTTTCTCAGAGATCTAAAAGAACATTTGAGGAGGCTGCAGCAACAGTCTGATTCAAGACGAAGAGCTGCTGTGATGGAGATGATGAGACAACGAGCTGCCGAAATAAACAACTCTGGGTAATAAGATTGTAAATATAAGATTGAGAAGTCTTGGAGGAAAATCAATTTGGATGGGGATAGTAATTTTCTGCTGCTTCCTAAACTACCTGGAAGGGGAGACACCTGAAGGAGCACTCGTAGAAGACTAAAGGGGAGCACCTTACCATACAGCATATCAGTTTATACTCACTTTTTAGGGAACAATTCTTTGGTTCTTATCTCCTTGACTCTCAAATCGTCCCCAAGTGAAGACATGCGAAAATGATCAACTCGAGCTTGCCCACTTCAACAGCTGACAACAATTCCCCGTTGAAGTGAGACGTTCTCCTCAGTCTGGCCAAGTTCAGTGATTCTTTTAATGTTATCCTTTTGTAGTTTATCAAATGCCATTTGGCGAATGTACTATATCATAACTTCTTACAAAGAAATGTGGGTGGGAGCTTAGTTTCAGGTCAAATGTTTTTCCGCCCTCTCCCCTCTGTAGTTTTGTGTTCTTATTTGAAGAAATTATTAGTTGTCATGGACATTGAAATCTCATATGTTAATATATATAGTCCACAGTATTTCCATATCAAATGGCTGCACTTGATTCTCTCTATTGTGATTTGTACAACTCCAAGCCACTTCTTTTGGCTTTGTATTTACATGGCAGTCAACCAAGAAATGAAAGGAAAAGTGAAGCCATACGTGGCTCGTTTCTTCTCAGGGACCCTCACCTGTTTCAAACCTCAAATTCTGTCCTTGTGGATGTGGTATGTGCTGGAAGAACCAGCTCCATCCTTGTCTCTATGACTTTGATGTCCGACCTACACCAACCATTCTTCTTTTGCTTTACCAATATTCATAACAAAAAAATATTAAAAAAAATTAAAAACCCAATTATCCAAAAATCCAGAACAGAATATACTGATACATAAACTGCTTTGTTCAGTTTGGTTTGGTTCTTGAATTCTTGGCGGTAATATCACCATGACCACTGCCACTACAGCCATCAGTAGCAACAGCTTGAGCAACACTCCTAACCATTACCATTGGTGCAGTCAGACATCTTGGAGATCAATCTCGCTGCCGATCCCAAAACCCAGTTGTCAGAACTTGACCATCGCCACCAGGAACCGCTCATCGTCACTGATTCCTAGAGCCACTGGGGATTCCTCGCCTGAGCCGGAAAGTGGAGGAAGCAAGAAAACCAAGACCAAGACCAAAACAGCTGGCAGTACAACTAGTAATGCTTCTTCTGAAGAGAAGAGTGAGGTTGTTAGTGAAGTGCTGACAGAGAAAGAGCAGAAGCAGAAGCAGCAGAGGAGGCTGGAGCTGGAAGACGTGAACCCAGTTGGGCTGGGCCGGAGATCACGTCAGCTTTTTGATGAAGTGTGGCGCAAGTTTTCTGGACTTGGGCAGATCTCAAGGACTAGCTTACCGGATGAAAGAGACGCCCTTGATGCTCTTCTCATTAGGGAAGGCCCCATGTGTGAGTTTGTCATTCCCGGAGCACAAAACACCACCGTTTTGGTCGTCGGAGCTACGTCTAAGATCGGCCGGATAGTAGTCCGGAAGCTCATGCTCAGAGGCTACACTGTTAAGGTATGATGTTGTTTTTGTTTTGGACTTTTGGTTATTTTGGTATAGATTTCTTATGTGTGACGAGTTTTGGTGTTTTGGAAATGATGAAACTAGGCCCTAGTGAGGAAGGCGGATCAGGAAGTGGTGGAGATGTTGCCGAGGTCGGTGGAGATTGTGATTGGGGATGTTGGTGAGCCGGATAGTCTAAGAGCAGGGGTACAGGGCTGCAACAAGATCATATACTGCGCTACTGCACGGTCTACTATTAGTGGAGACCTCTACAGGGTTGATAATAGAGGAGTCTACAACCTCACCAAAGCATTTCAGGTCTAATCCATTTCCTTGAAATGCTTTTATTTAACAAAGATTGGGACTTTATGTGTGACTGTTACGGTTAGGTTGGTTATTTTTTTGTATCACATTGTAAGCTGGTGATGTGAATTGGCCCCAAGGGAGTGTAGTTTGTGAAGCTAATGGCTTTATGAATTGCAGGATTACAACAACAAACTTGCACAATTACGAGCAGGAAAAAGTAGCAAGAGCAAGCTTACGCTTGCTAAGTTCAAGAATCCAGAGTCGGTAAATGGATGGGAAGTTTACAAGGGGACTTATTTCAAGGACGTGGTTGCTTCTAAGTATGATGGAGGCATGGATGCTAAATTTGAGTTCACTTTTACTGGAGATGCGGTTTTCTCAGGTAATGAAGCTCTAGTGGGAATTGGTATCTGACATAAATTCTGTGTCCTGACTAATCAAGTGCATACGGATATTTATTCTGCTTTTGGAATCTCTTTTTGCTCCATTCTAGGATATGTTTTCACTAGGGGAGGGTATGTTGAATTGTCAACAAAGCTTTCACTTCCTTTGGGCCGCACTCTTGACAGGTATGTTGGTGTTGCATTCTCGAATAGGGAATCTTGTAGTAAAGAAGCTAGTAATGATAGGTTCTCTTTAGAAATATGATTACTGAACTTCAAAGGCTTATCAAGTCATCCATAAACCAAATTTTTTCTTGTATAGGTATGAAGGTCTAGTTCTTTCTGTCGGTGGCAATGGAAGGGCTTATATATTAATTCTTGAAGCCGGCCCTTCAGCGGATACATCTCAAAGTAAGCTATATTTTGCAAGATTTAACACAAAAGCAGGATTTTGTAGGGTAAGCGCTCTTTTCTCTTGTGTAACTGTGGCTTTTTGTATTATATTGATAATTTTGACTATATAATCTCCATAATTCTTCATATATGAAAATGGCAGGTCAGGGTTCCATTTTCATCCTTCAGGCCGGTGAAACCAGAAGATCCGCCATTGGATCCATTCCTCGTACATACATTAACTATACGTTTTGAGCCTAGAAGACAGGTTTGTACATTTCCTGAATGTAAGATAAAAATCTTTAAAAAAGTATATTTGCTGTTCTCCCCTTGTGCCTTATTAGCTGTTCCAGAACCTTTAAATGAATTTTTCATTTCTACTTGCATCAAATTTTCTATCATAGTTCTGGAGGAATAATCTCAACGTTTATTTTTATTTTTGAAATAGTCTGAGTGGAAAAAAAATCTACGGGTAGAAACATGACATATTCTTTTCTTCACTTATTTTGATGATGAAACAGATTTATACATATCCTTGATGAATCCACTTATTATTTGGGCACAGAAAGCTGTTGAAACACGTCCGGGAGAGAAGCAAGACCCCAGAAGCTTTAAGCTTATACTGGAGTACATCAAAGCTTTACCTGTAAGTCTCTCATTTGTATTATTGCTGCTTTCTCTGCCAACTTTGCTATATAACTTGAGTTAAATTTATGTTCAGATGTCTCTCTCTATCAACCTTTTCATAATGTCTGGTGACGATAGCATATTGAGATAACCTAGTCATTAGTTTCCATGAGATGTCTTCTGATGTTCCCAATTTCGCAATTTCACCCTAAGAGCTATTGCTTGAAGCTTATAAAACTGTGTATTAAGTCTAGAAATGAAAAGGAACAGCGTGCCCATTTCCAGCTATTATTTATATTTAGAGAATCAGTAATGTTTTTACATGTTTGCAGGCTGGTCAAGAAACGGACTTCATTCTAGTTTCATGTACGGGATCAGGAATAGAACCTAATAGAAGGGAGCAAGTTCTTAAAGCTAAGAGGGTTGGTACCTTTTGTTATTCCCTTTTTGTCAATTTCACTTTTGACATTATGTCTTTGTTGTCAGTAAATATTTCAAAATTGCTAATGCTTCTATTGTTGAAATTTCTTCAGGCTGGGGAAGATTCATTGCGAAGATCAGGGGTTGGATACACAATTATTCGACCTGGTCCCCTAAAGGTGGAGTTCTTATGCTAAAACTTAATACGTTTATTGGCTCATCTATTTGCATACCTTTAAGAAAATAGCACTCTATAATTATGAGTTCATGGCTTAAAGTACAGTAAAATCTAACACCCTTAATCCTTTTCCCATGCTAGCTGCTTTTGAGGTTAACAATTCAAGATTTTGTAAAGTTCGATATGAGGAACTAGATACTAACTTACTTTTGTAATAGAAGCATATAACAGTTCAGTTTCATGAATATGTGCTTATCTTAATGTTAATGGCTTCTGCTGTATTGTGGATTTGTGATATTGTGTGATTGCTATTAAAAAAAAAAAAAGCACTTCGATCTTGCTTCTGTTAAGATAGTATTCGTCATTTATGTGGCGAAACAGAACTGGCATACTTATACATTGAGTTTTGTTCCCATGTGTCGGAAACCTAGACTTTTTACTGATGTGAAAATTATACAGGAAGAACCTGGTGGACAACGTGCTCTCATATTTGATCAAGGAAACAGGATTTCTCAGGTGTGACTGAATTCCAGTACTGAGAAAAGTTTTTACTTTTGGCTGATAGTTAACATCAGCAAATTTCTAATCTCAACTATCGTCTCTGAATTTAGGGGATCAGCTGTGCTGATGTAGCTGATATTTGTGTGAAGGCACTGCATGATTCAACTGCAAGGAACAAAAGCTTTGATGTGAGTAGCCATATCTGTCATTATATTACTGTCAAGTGACAAAATGCTAAAGTGATATTTGAATTTGTCCAGGTATGTTATGAATATGTGGCTGATCAAGGGAAGGAACTCTATGAGCTGGTAAGGACCAAGGAAAATTGATATATAGTTTCTCTATTTCACCTTATCTAAGGTATAGGCTTGTAACCACTTTGATTGTACTACATGCCTATTCTTCTGCAGGTTGCCCATTTGCCGGACAAAGCCAATAATTATCTGACGCCAGCACTATCGGCTCTAGAGAAGAACACCTGAGTATCCTCAGCAAGGTCGATCTGCATTCGTAAGATGAGAATACAACTGTAAAGATACGTATAGAGCTCTCTACATGTGATCTGGTATGGATGATCGACGTATCTGATCATTCTATCGCTCATGTCAACTTATTCTTGCTGTAAATTCATCTGTAGATGCCTGAAAGGGTATGCATTTTTCAACGTTATGAATCAGGTCAAAGTGTAAATATCAAGCACTACAATGACATGCTTACAAGGCTTTGTTTCTGATGGAGAGTGACAAGGAGAAAGAAATGAAGTTACCGTCATATTTATTCCTGTAGACGTACATTCTTATGATATATACCAGGCAACTTGCAATTAATGATCAAGTCCTCTTTTGAACAAATCTGCATCTTCCATTGGAATAATAATGTGCAATTCATAATCCTACTTCCATGATATGAACATTGAGGATGTTGTTGGTGAGGATAATGAGGAAGAGTAAAACTTGATACGTTGGAAAATTAACATTCATCAGACGCAAAGCATTCAAGGTAAGTTCCCCCAGCAAACCGATTGGGTCAAAAATGGATATCAGGTTTAGTATTTACAGTGGTTGAAACCAAAGTTATGCCAACTTAGAAGTACTTTTCCTTCAATTTTTGACGTGAAATCTTTGTACAAAGTACTTTTACCGAAGTTCCAAACTAGAACACAGACATCAGAAATTTAGAATGTCCTCCCTTGGATGCATAGTTGGATATATGTTCTAATGGCACCAGAGCGAACACGTAGAAGAGCACAAAGAAGCAATTCTTGGCCAGGGACCCCATAGCACATGTTAAAGGATAAGGAAAAATCTGATAGAACTGGGGAGGTTTTCCTTTGCTTGAAATGAACCCAGCAAAACTGAGTTTTATAATCATACAGCAAAAGAATGCTAATTTATGGCTCAACTACTCCAGTTCTTCTTAATACAATCAACAACAGCAACAAGAAGGCCAATGGCATCATCATCAGAAGCACTTCTCAGCTTACAAGAGTAAGCAAAAGTTGCATAATAGCAACTACAGGGTTCCTTGCAGCTGCTGCAGTGTTTGCTTCAGCAGCAACAGTAGGTCTCGCAGTCGAGTCTCCTGAACAAGGTGATACACTTTCCAACATACCGCAGACGCTATCCGGCGAGTGCAATTTACCCCAAGATTGCAAGAAAGCTCGGATTCAAAAGCCGAAATCAAGAAAAGCGGAGTCTTGTACAATCAAGTGTGTCACTACTTGTATCAGGGGAGGCGAAGGCTCACCAGGTGAAGGCCCTTTCAATGTCAGAAGGTACACATTTCTAAATCCTTGAGTTGGCTCATAAATTCTCTAAATGCTTTGTGAGGTATAAATTATGATCTGATGCAAAGTGTTAACTACGGCAGTACGGCATTGTATGCCATAATTTGTAAATTTGTGCTTGAGAGATCTCATTTGATTTGAGTAAAATATGATCTTGCTCTACTCAAATTCTTAACAATAACGAGTATGGTTTTCATTTTTTGCTGCAGACCTTTAGTTGTTTTCAAGCAAGGTTTCCGAAGCCGCCAATACTGGTACGTGTCTTCTTCAACTTTAATTTGAGCTCTGGTTCTGCTAATGGTCATGGCCCCTACTTCATCTTAGAAAACCAGTCTTCGATTACCATTTTGGCCATTTATAGCTATGTGAGATTGTACTCTTTATTTTGCCAGTTTGGTGGAATGCTCAGATATCTGTAATCTGCTACGAGATGGTGACGATGGGCCTTAATCGAAACTATAAATTTTTGTAACCAGCTTGCAAATGTATAGCCTTTACTTTTATATATACGAAAAAAATAAAGATGCCTTCCTTGAGAATTCTAGATTTTTTACTTGCGAACCCCTTGGCTTAGATTTTCAAATATGAAGTTGTACGTCATGTTGTGTTTCTATTGCTAGGGAATGAGTGCATGCACCAAAGTGTGCTATCAGTGGCCAGAAACTCGATCTGTACGTCTATGTTTGGCCTAATTAAAATGGGAGAAATCTACAGCCAATGACCAAACTAGAAGAAAACCCTCGACAAAGATTAGTCCTTATTTAGGCGATCAATCATACAGGAGACGGTGAAACTAAGCCGATCATAAGTAGCACTCTTTCAAGTAGCTATATGCAGCCCCAAATGAAAATTTTACACATCTGAATATTTTTTACTATTATGATGTTTCGATAGGACAAATAATACTTGCATCAATGATTTATTATTGGCCAACTAACTATTACTCGGTGCCATCAAACGAAAAGAGACTTCAAGTTTTTTTAATAAGCTACAGATCAGTGGATGGGAATTAGAATAATACAACATTGTCAAAGCCTCGATGATTGTTTTTGATGTTCTTGCTGGTGATTTCTTTGATCTTTGCATCTGCCACGATCTTCACTAGTAGCTAATAACTCCTTTTCGGCTTCATCCACCATCTGCCATTATTATAAATCAATGTTTTCTCAAATGTCATATAAATATATATAGCCCTTCTCATATTTTCGTCGGATTGATCATTTAACTTGCTCTTCAATCACATAATATCTTCACCGTTCAATTTTCATGTTTACATGTTTATATTAATAGATCATTTATGGAAATTATTTAATGATAGTTAAAGCATTCAAAAAAATTTACATGAATAATTTACACATACAACCTTATTTAATAATTGAATAGTGGAATCGTGAAAATAAGATCAAATAAATTGGCCTAATAACCGATCCTTTGAGATCCCATACATACATATATATATATATATATATATATATATATAAGCTTGATTTCAGTCTCAAGATGTCATGAGAATGAAAATGCTCTAGGCTAAGTTAGTGTATACACAAGAAGGATGAACGAGCGTGACCGCAATAGAATTGTACTTCTGATTGTTCTGAACTACGTACTACATATATGCATTCACATGACCGTTTCCCAATTGATGAATTTTGTACCTTTTCAACAAAGTAGCTGAAGGATCGGACCAAAAGAGTGAGCAAATCCGATTTCGATCAATAGACTTTAACCAAGTAATCTGAGTGTAGTAAGTATCACTTAAACCACGTCATCAGGCACTCATTGTACGACTACTGAAATAGCGAAGTACTGAATTTGGAGAGAAAGTAAAAGCTAGCTAGAAGAGAGGGATACCTTCTGGGTGGCATCTGGAGAGAGGTTGGGCAGCATGTCACCAAGTTGAGATTTGATGCGGTGCAACGCCTCCGTGGTGACACCACACCCCGCCCCGGTCGCGTCGGTCACCTCCTTGACAACGCTCTCCAAGAAGTGGCGCGCGTTGTCCAAAGCATCAGCAGGAACACCAGGTGCGTGTGCCGCAAGCTTCTCCAGTATCTTATCCTTGACGACCCCCAAGTTCCTCTTCATGTCCATAGCCACTTCCTTTGTTGCTTCCACCACTCCCACCGCCGTGTTCGACGTCTTCATTGGTCGCTCCGACGACGATTTCTCGTCTTGATTTTCTCCGTTGCTGCTCACTTTGATTGCGTGAGCCGGGGAGTACAACTCTCCTTGCCCTACATCGTCCATGGAACTTCCATGGTTTTCTTTGTTGTTGATCACTTTGGTTGCGTGAGCTGGGGAGTAGAGTTCTCCTTGACCGACCCTCGGGCTTTCATCTTTGCCCATATCATCAATTCCTTAGATGCTTTTGAGATCGAGTTCAATTCGTGATTTTTTCTTTTTCTTACGGTGATCGATTGTGTTCGAGGATGTTGATCGGTTTTTTGTTAGACAGACCATCACATATAAGCTAGCTAGGTTAATACGGCATGGTTCCTATCGCCAGATTATTAGCAAGTGTCCCTTATGTCTAGTCTCTACCTCCTCGTGTTTCGACACTTGGGGCCTTATGTGGATAAGCTTACGTACCTAGCTGCAAATGGATTGACACATCATCTATGAGCATAACTAAAATTAACTAGTATTTTTTTTGAAAATTAAACAATCATGAAATTCCGAAATTACAAAATCATGTAGTAGATTATACACTAATCAAGTGGAATTAGAAATTACACACTAAACATTATTCAATATTTTTTATATATACATTAAGATAAAAAAGAATTATAAAACAAAACATCGAGTTACACTGCTTCTTCTCAATTATTGCATAAAACACTGGGGACACTATAAAAAAAAAGACAGTGAAACCATATATATATATATATATATATATATATATATATATATATATATAAATTCACTATGTTTATGGTTGTGTCTAGAGGAAGAGACCAAATCTATGGTCAGTGGATGATGAATTTATCACCAACATTTCGTGTTCACTACTTCATAATATATAATATGTAATATAAGTGATTATATATAGTCACGGATGATACTGTCTTCTCTCCCCTAATTTCTTCATATATATATTTAGTTTGACCTAACATGGCAATATGTACTTGATTTGCTACTTTTGTTAGATAATACTAGCACGACCCACACCTGTGAAAAATGTAGAGAGAAGTTAAAAATAAAGAGAATGATTATCAAATAATTACCATTTTTTTATTATTATTTTTTAATTTATTTTATTAATTATTATCTATATATTAAAATATGTTAATATTTCAGAGTTATTTTTATTAAATTTTTCAATTTCAGTCCATAAAATCAATAAAATAGATTCTCTTAAATAATAGTATAGGTGTCCTTTTGTCCCGTCATTGTTTCTGACGTCTAACACACAGAAGGAGCATTTCCAGTTCACTTCACCAAATTACAGACTCCAACAGGATTACCGTTTACCAACCCTGTTAATGCATAGGCAAGGTTCTAAAAGTCGCTAGTCGCTAGTCGGGCGGAAGACCGGTGACTAGCGACTAGCCGACTAGTCGGTTTTTAATTTTTATATTTATTTTTATTTTTATAAGAATTAAATTAAAATAAAACAATTCTAAAACTCAATATTATGACTAAAAATAATCAAAATACTCAAAATACTCAAAATAACCATTACAATGTTCAACAATAATGAGATAATAATGTCTAAGAGTAGTGAACAAACTCAAAATAACCATTACAATTTCAAATTTGATCTTATGTGGCTATGCCCCAAGTTCTTCTTCTCCATATCCCTCTAGTACCCCGGCCCTTCTGTATCGGACTCAAACTCAAAGTCTATCTCATCTTCTTCCTCTTCATCATCGGATACAAAATCCTCCTCAAGTTCTCTAACTTCTTGAATTCTAATACTTCTCCTAGGCTCTAAGCCACTATCCACTCACATTCCCTCTTCAACCATTTCACTAGTAAGATCCGAGACAACATCATCATCACCACCATCAACAATCCAACCTTGTGCCATAGTAGAGAGAGTTGGAGCCGAGAGGAGAGAGAGGTTGGGAGATTTGAGAAAGTACGGCTTACTGCGATCTAATCCAGCTCATCTGCGTTTATATATTAAGTTTTTTTTTTTTTTTTGCCCGAACCGCCTAGGACTGACTAGTCGCCACCTAGGACCGACTAGTCGGCTGATTTTTTCCTGACCGACTAGGAGCACTGATTTCTCTAAAATCGCCTCGGTAAGGTACCGACTAGCGACTAATCGCCGACTAGTCGGTCCTAGACGGTGATTTTTAGAACACTGTGCATAGGTACATAATAACCGTTCCGAGTAAATACTAAAAAGTAGAAAAGTTTCCCCACCAACGGACTTGACAAAGCAACTTAATTGAATAACTGTAATTACGTACCCGGCCTCATTTTTTTGTTTTTCAAACAAATTAAAGCCTACCTATATATATATATATATATATATATACGGAGCTTTTCAAATACGGACGTCCGTATTTTAAAGTTCCGTGCGGATTTTCACTTTTTGCTCCACTTCCCGATCGAATTTCATCAAACTTCCTTCTAGACTTATCTAGATCATGTTGTGTACATCATCTCTGCAAAATTTCAGCCAATTTAGTGATCGTTAAGGCCCTCAAACTTCAGTTTTTCTGTTATATATCAAAACCGGGCAGATTTCAGACCGTCCGGTTTGTTTTTTGATTTTGAGGGTCTTAACGATCACCAAATTGGCTGAAAATTTGCAGAGATGATCTACACAACATGATATAGATAAGTCTAGAAGGAAGTTTGATGAAATTCGATCGGAAAATGGTGGAAAAATGGAAATCCGTATGGAACTTAAAATACGGACGTCCGTATTTGAAAATATATATATATATATATATATATATATATATATATATATGTTTGTTGAATTTTTGTATGTTTAATCGTAAACATATATTATAGTTCATGAAACCATATGTGAACGTTTTGGATATCGATTAGTTTTATTTAATTACAAGGCATTTAATTAAGAAGTACATATCATCGTACGTACTTCGATCGGACATGCATGTGGTGCATGCATGAACAGATTAGTTTTATGAATGCTTACGTACGTACGTACAGCTGAGTTTCAGCATTATATTGTTAGACATTATCTCACTCTAACTGCTGCCTAGAATTGACTGCCTCGTCTAGTGTCGTCCTCACAAACCAAACCAAACCAAACCAAACCAAACGATTGCAAACGTAAGTAGCAAATAACAAAGAAACATGACCAACTTTAATTATCACAAAAATATGACTAACTCACTAAACCAGCAAATTAGAGAGTCCAAATCACTAGATTACCAACCCTGTAAATGCAACTTTGCAAGTAGCAATGGCTCCGAGCTAGTAAGAATTAGAAATTTTAATTTGGCCGGGAAGATCTCTAAAGATTAATAATTTTTTAATCGATGAGAAGTTGCAACATGTGGAAGGAACAGCCAGCAGATACTATTTTCTCGTTTTCACTTCTGAGAAAAGGTTGCTTTACCACCCGCATATATATATGAAACTAGAATAACATCATGAAGAAAGGTTCCAGCTTATCAACAAGCTTTAATTGCTCGTAAATAGAGCATGGAATCAAATTTACGCTAATTCATGTATGTTTTAATCTAGAAATTGTTCATCGAATTATATGTAAGAGCATCTCAAACAGTTTTTTTTTATAAATTTTCTATTATAAAGAATGAAACTACAAAACCTCTAAAATAAAAAGGGTTCCACGCACTCCAACAGTTATTCTGTTTTTTCATACAAAATTAAATATTTTTCTGTATAATTTAATGAATTTATATAATACTATATGTTTATTAGAGTTAAATAAAATTAAATATTAATCTTTATTCACTTCTTTCTTTTGAGGAGAAATAATGAATTCTAAAAGGCAAGCAATAAAGTTTAAAGATTGGTTAACAAATTTTGAGAATTCTATAAATATAGAGATTCACTAATTTTTTTCCCCCACTTTTTACATTATAGAAATTAGTTTAATTACAAGAGTTATTGAAGTTAAAAACATGTATCTTTCTTATAAAAAAAATTAAATTAAATTTTACAAAAACCGTTAGAAATGCTCTCAGCGTTTTGCTCAACTTCTTGTAACAAGTAAATATAATTACAAACAGCTACCAACGTCAGGTGGTGAGCACGTACATTTATTTATGAATGATAGAGAGTGTGAGTTTTAGCATTATATTGTTAGGAAATTAACTTGCCACACTCGCTCCAACAGCTGCCTATAAATTCACTGCCTATCTATTGTCCTCCTCACAAACCAAACAAAAAAAAAACCAAAGGTACGTAACTAGCCAGCTAGCAGATAACTAAGAAACAAGGTTGGAGCCAGAAAATTCCAGGTGATTACGAGGAAGTAAGAAGTGGTGACCGCTTCACTGCCTTTGAAAGAGCACAAGCTACCACCACTACGCCATTCCAATTATAAGGCGAAGGACTTACACCGTCGCTTAAATAAGAAAAGAAGTCACCTAGGATAAAGGCGACGCGTCATCCGTCGCCTAACTGACGTCGCCTGAATGAAGTCGCCTAGGTATTACGCGACTAACTATATCAATATCCGTCTCTTAAACAAAACCATATGCCACTAACCTTTATATCCGTCGTCTAGGATTTAGGCGACTGCTTATGACATATCCGTCTCTTAAACTGACTCTATGCGACTAATGTAAATAGTCGCCTAATATGTACGCGACGAAAGGCAACTCATTCTTTTTTTTTTAATTTTACTTTTAAGCGACACATAATTAGTATATGTCGCTTCATTTACATGCTAAGACGACTGATATACTAGCATGCTAGTCTCTTTATTTATGTACTAAGGCGACTGATAATTTTGTGTAAGTCGCTTTAAATTCACTTTTATGCGACTGACATAGTTAAGTGCGTCGCTTAAGTGGTTTTCTGCATTTCAATACAGACTCTGTTTCTGCGTTGCCCTTTTACAAAATCAAAACCAAAAGCAAACATTCACATTCCTGCACTGCCAAAACACCCTAAAATCATACATACACAACTCATATCATTCACCAATACAAACCAACACATTATATTCACAAATTTGAAAGCAACACATTCATTCAAAAAACAAATTGTGCAATAGATACATAAATTGTACTGTTATTATTAACAAAACGTAATAAACATAGCAGTTCTAGCAGCGGTTGCCTCCACGCACGTCACTTAATGTCGAGAAGTGAAGAATTTTGAGAAGTACATGAACCCCCTAAACGTGCTTGCGATACGAGTTGGGCAATTGTGTCCTCCATTTGCCGGAAGCGCTCTTCTTGGGCAGCGTCTCTTTGGCGTTGACGCTCATCTTGCTCAGCTTGTTTCTTCATGTACTCCTCCATCATTGCTTCTCTTACTTGAGTAACCCGCTCCTCCACGATGTTGTCTACTTCGAGACGCCGTGCGCCTCCTCTCTTCTTTGGCTCCCGCTGCATGCACTTTCCTACCCCTCTTATGTCCGTGCCTCTCTTATCCCCAATTTGAGCCACTATCACATTGACTTGTTCTTCAATGGAGAGAGGTTCTTCGGGAGGGATATCCGGGTATTTCTCCCTCCTTTGTTGTATTTCTAGGGACACACGTTCTTTCATCGCCTCCTACAATCACACACATAACCAATGTTAATAAGAAATACAGTGCATTTGTAAAACAGGAAATGGAACAAAAAATAGAAGTCTCACCACGTGTGCACTGCCCACAGAGTCTTTGGCATATGCATCCTCGAAGGCACGGACGAAAGGGGCTGGATGTCCTTCATCTTGATGCTTCTTTGCCCGATAACTGAAGGCGGTTGGGCCAGAGTGGTGATTCATCCTTGTAGCAGCCGATCGAATCTCCTTTATTTTTGCACATAAGGCCTATAACACATTATTAACAACCATTACATTTTAAACACAACTAATATTAACCATGAAAAGGAGAGAGAGATTGATTACCATATGAGTAGGGTCGTTGAAGTGAATGCACAGCCACTCCCATTGGGTCGCACGATGGAGAAACTCAAGAGGAACCTCTTCCTTCCACAACAGTCAATGTTGTCTGCAATCGGACTTCCAGTCCTTATTTCTCATAAGCTGCTCTGGCAATAGGGTCTAAATCATCAACATCATTTACATAATTTCCATCATCAACAGGCGGAAAAAATCTATCAAGATATGAAGCATCATACAAAATTTCCATAGTGGGATCTGTCTCAGGTTGCACAATACCACTGGAAGATGCCTTCTGCTTAAGATATTCTTCCATCTGCTCATACAATGAAGGAACGTTTGCAGCCTCACCGTGATGTATCAATGTCGTGTAATTATGCATCATACCGTTTTCTCTCAAGTGCGTAAACATCTCATCCACTGTAATCCACCGCTTTTGCAACAGACAACGCTTACACGGGCACCTGTGCACTTCCCTGTCACCACTACTATTATGGAGGACAAACGCACAAAAATCTATTATCCCTTGAATGTATTTCGGATCACCTCTAGATAACTCGATCCAACTCTTGTCCATGTTGCCTGTCATATGAAAAACATACAAAAATACACAAATTTAGTAACCAACAACATAAACATTCGTGTCATATTCTCCACCTTATATCTGCGGGTAGGGTCTTATCCCATTCAGGAGAACACTTCCTTTATCAAGCCTCTTGCCTCCCCTGGGTTACGTTTTCGGTTTGGAAAAATTTCGGCAGCATCTCCCTACAGTTCCCCAAGTGCACGAAAAATTTCCACCTTTGTGTTGTTTTTAGTGTTGGAAAAATTTCGGCAGCATCTCCCTACAGTTCCGTCGTTCTTTACTAAACCCTCGCCATCCCGGTCAGATCCACCCTTCCCTGAATGACATGTACGTCCCCGTCTCATCTCTGCCTCCTCCTCCCAAAATGGAGACCAAAGATCTTAAGGACGACCACCTCATCAGTCGCATATACTACGTCACGTACTGCCGAGCAACTTATCAAGCTCCAAGCACTTGCCACCTCAAATGGTTGCAAAAGGTCCAAGTTGGAGTCCTTTTGTGCATACTTGTGGAAAATGGTTGCCGGAAGCGAGACCGGCAATGGTGTGAAAAAAATATGCAAGATGGGGATTGTAGTTGACGGACGGTCTAGACTAGCCGATGAAAATGATTTCATGGCTAGTTACTTTGGCAATGTCTTGTCTATTCCATTCGGCGGTATAAAAATACAAGAGCTCAAAGAAAAATCACTGAATTGGGTAGCTGATGAAGTTCACGAGTTTCTAAAATGTGCGGTGACAAAGGAGCATTTTTTGGGGCTGATAGACTGACTGGGTGGAGGCTCACCGCCCGGTGCAAGGCTTGGCCAAGATATACTGCAATGGGAATGAAGATGGGCCTGCTTTCGTGGTGTCTTCCGGGCAAAGGTTTCCGGTTTCTGAGGTGGATTTCGGTTGGGGGGCACCAGTGTTCGGCTCGTACCATTTTCCATGGAAAGGTAGTTCCGGGTATGTGATGCCGATGCCGAGTCCGGTGGGGAATGGGGACTGGGTTGTCTACATGCACATGTTGAAAGCGCAGTTGGATGTGATAGAGAAGGAAGCTGGTCATGTGTTCAAGCCCTTGACTTATGGTCATCTTATTTAATTTAATTTCTAACAAACGAAAAATAAAAATCTTGGCATTAAACCCTAGCCTAAAATAAGGTGCCCGAGCCTGACAGGCTCCAACCCCATGAACTTAGAGATCCTACCCCAAGCCATGGTGATTTGCGACTACCATTTTTATGAAAATGTTAATCTGGTGTCTACTTTTGTATAGTTTGTTTTGTATCCTAAAACTGGTGTCAAATGGATTTTTGTCATCAGCTCATATCAAAATTATTGCTAGCCAAGACTTTTGCAATTGTTGTATTTGCTTTAGAATAAATGACCGTCTCCAATATATGGAAATAAGTAACAAAACTATACAATGTACTTACAAACTAGAAAGGGTTTGGAGTTAATAAATTCTTATATGCACGGCCATGTATGTACACGACGTAATTTTAATCATTTATATGTTCCGACCACTATGTATTTATATTAAAGTCATAAGTTTTAATCATTTACAATTGAAAGTGCAAAGGCACTTTGATCGATTTGTAATAAATCTCACTGTTGGTATTCTTATAGCAACGAATTAGTTTAATTACAATTGTAACATCATCCAACCAGTATGTGAGAAGAGTGGGTAACATGATTAGACTAATGACTGATTCATTGAAAAAATGGAACCATGGAAAATTAATATATATATATATATATATATAGTTCATATCCAGAGCGAACCTTCGCTCTGAAATTAATGTGTGAAGTTCTTATTTTGACATACTTTTTTGTTATATTTTCACATCTCCACCGTTCAGATGTTCGAACCTAATGTCTAGATCATCTCTGCAAAATTTCATCCAACTTGCTAATCGTTTGACATTTTATTATGATGATTTACACGAACAGTTCAGGTTGAACATATTTGGTTTGTTCATTGATTTAATATAGTTTAGATACCTTAACAGTAACCAAATTAGATGAAATTTTGTATGAATGATCTATACATTAGGTTCAAACATCTGAACGGTGGAGATGTGAAAATATGATCAAAAAGTGTGTCAAAAGAAGAACTTCGCACGTTAATTTCAGAGCGAAGGTTCGCTCTGGATAGGAACTATATATATATATATATATATATATATATATATATATTCTCCACCCTACTTTTCTTCATATTTGACCTAATTATAAGTAGAGTAAAAACCTAAAATAGTACTTGAATTATTGCGAAATATACATTTTGGTACCTGTTTCTGCACAAACCCGTAAGCCTGGTAGAGACCGGTGAATCTAGATGTGATCTCCTCCTGTAAACCTGCTAACTAAGAGAAATACCGGGCGGGCCGGTCTTCTCCTCTCTGATGCATAAGTTAGTACAGTTGGGATGAATAGATAACTTAAGCACGTATGATAAGCAGTTGGAGAGATCAGTTACCTATTAAATAGGGTAGTTGATGCCCTTATATAGGTGGTCGGGCGTGAGGTCTGGTCTCACTCTTCGATGTGGGACTGGTTTCCTTCTGCTCGTACACAAAAGGCTAGTTCTGGTGACCTGTTTGGCAGGCTGGCGTCTCCGGGCCCCTGGTCACAAGGTAGACTGCTGGGCCTCGGATCCGGGTGCTGGTGATCCTGCTCCGGACCTCAGTCCGGCCCCGGGCATGCTGGTTGCGGGTCTGTGGGCCTGTGTAGCCCCTCTGTGGCTACTGTCAACAAGTCCCCCAAGTTCCCGGTCAAGTGTAATCTTGAATGGGGACTTAAATGTCTTGCTCCTGTCCTGCAGACCCGTAGGATTACCAACCCAACGGTGCCCAGTCCCCCAAGTCCGTATTGAAGATTGGGCGTGACCGGGCGTTCGGGTAGAGAAGGCGTGGTGATGTGAGTACCTATTAATGATGACGTGTGACAGTTATGAGTATGCTTGCAATACTGATGATATTGTGCTCAAGTGTTGTCATGCCATGAGTATGGACCGGGGTGAAAAACCCGGATAAGTGCATGGGATGATGATGTGGCGTTGAGATCCGCCATGCAATAAATATGGAGTGGGGTGAAACCCGGACGAGTGCATGGGAGGACAATGCAGCGTTGAAATCCGCCATGCAATAAATATGGAGCGGGGTGAAACCCGGACGAGTGCATGGGAGGACAATGCGGTGTTGAAATCCGCCATGCAATAAATATGGAGCGGGGTGAAACCCGGATGAGTGCATGGGATGATGATGTGACGTTGAGATCCGCCATGCAATAAATATGGAGCGGGGTGAAACCCGGACGAGTGCATGGGAGGACAATGCGGCGTTGAAATCCGCTATGCAATAAATATGGAGCGGGGTGAAACCCGGACGAGTGCATGTCGGAACGAGTCCCCCAAGTTTCCCAAGGTAAAAATTACTGCCAACGGTGGGGCAGGCCGGGAGTAGCCCGGTGGCTCGGCCCAGCTTGTGTTAGAATAAGCGTGGGACAACGTGCCTGCGGGGAGAGTTGTTCTGTGTTAGAGAAACAATCTGCCCGGTGGGGTGGCGTTGAGATGACAAGTCTCACCTTGGATCCCCATGTTGATCACAGTTCAGTGTGATGCAGGGTTTTTATCCTGCTGGAAAAGTTTGCGTGTGTTAGATGCAAACTCTCCCGGGTTTATAAAGCCCATGCCGGTTGAATGTCACATAACCGGTGAAATGCCATGGAGCGGTTGAATGTTACCTAACCGGTGAGATGCCGTGGAGCCGGTTGAATGTTGGATGTTACCTAACCGGTGAGATGCCGTGGAGCCGGTTGAATGTTGGTGCCGGTTGAATGTTACCTAACCGGTGAGATGCCAGGGAGCCGGTTGAATGTTACCTAACCGGTAGAGTGCCTTGGAGCCGGTTGAATGATACCTAACCGGTGAGATGTCGTGGAGCCGGTTGAATGATACCTAACCGGTGAGATGCCGTGGAGCCGGTTGAATGATACCTAACCGGTGAGATGCCGTGGAGCCGGTTGAATGATACCTAACCGGTGAGATGTCGTGGAGCCGGTTGAATGGGGTGGGGTGGGGTGTCGTCGACTGTGAGTCGTTTTGAGCGGGACATCTGCGGCAAACTTGGGGAGCAGCCGCAGAGGGCGCTGTTCTGGCTTATTGCTGACCAGCGGTGGGGTTTTGTTTTCTTCCCCTTAAGTTAAATGGCTTCTGCAAGCTCCGATGGGGTTTCCGAATCGGCCGACAGGTGTCCCGTGGTGAACGATGAGGAGAGATTGGAGGATTGGCTCGGTTCGGAATCTCCGGAGTCCGAAGCCGCTGACCGCTCCTGGGCGGGGTCTCGTCTTCCAGGTCTCTGGGTTCTGAGGGCATCCCGCACGGGGTGCGCTTTTCTGGCCCTCCGCCCGTGAGCTACACCATCGGGAGTAGGAAAGAGGCCGTGGTGTGCGATGAACCGGAGGGTACTATGAGCCCTGCAGAGATTGCCGCCTTCCGGGAGACGTGGAATATCCCCGATGAGGTGGCGTTACGGCCGCTGAATCCCGGAGAATCGGCCTGTAACCCGGAGGCGGGTTGAGTTGCTGTTCAGGGAGACCAATTTCGCCACAGGTTCTCCCTCCCGCTGCCGGACTTCGTGCAGTATACGCTTAGCGCTCTGCAAGTGTCTCCCGCGCAGCTTCCCGGGAACCAGTAGAGGCAGCTGCTGAGCCTCGGTTGCCTATACGAGCTGTACGGGATGAGCATGCCAACGGTGAACGAGTTCTGGGCGCTGTACAGAGTGTCCTTCTCGAAGAAGAAAGGGTGTCGAGGTTGTCTGACCTTTAGCGCCCGACACTTCCAGCCTATCATCACCCATCTGCCTTCCTGGGGGGACAATAGCTGGAGGAAAAAGGTGGTGATGGCGGGTGGGAAGTGGCAGAAAAGGAGCAAGATGTACCGGGTTCCTGGTGCCTTCCAGCCCCTTGGCGACCAATCCTTCGTACTGTCCGAGTTGGAGCGGGAGAGGATTATGACGATACTCGGGTGATGGGACGATCTTGAGCGGAGCTCCTACAACTTCATACGGCGGGAGGTGTTGGAGTACTGTTGTCTCGGGCGAGATCTCGGTGCGTAGCAGGGTTTTAGCGGTGGCATTTCTGCTGACCGAGTTGATACTAACCCTTTGCTTGTTCTGCAGGTGCATCTTCCCGGACGGTCGTCAAGCCTGGTAATACAATATCCATGGACGGTGAAGACCTTGTCTCGAAGCTGAAGGAGAAAGGGGAGGCCGTTTCACGGACCTCGGTGGATGAGGAGTCCGGTCGGCTGACCGTTCATGCCGAGGTGAGGGCCTTGGATGTTGAGGACGACGCCTATATCCTGAGGCGTGTGAAGAGTCACCCCGCTTCGCCCAAGGCGGGACCCGGAAAGGGCAAGACCACCGGGGGGCCACCAAGGGTTCCTGGTGGGACGAACAGGATTCCGCACCGACCGGGATCGGTCCCACTCGTCACCAGGGTCACCCGGTCAGGTGCACAATCTTCTTCACCGGACGACCAGGGTGAGAAGAGGCGGAGGATCATGGACGTCCCTCCCTCCGCGCTGGTGACGCTGACCGGCCGGTCGTCAGGTGAAAACTTGGCGAAACAGCTCAAGGTGGTCAGCGGTGCGACGAGTTTCGCTGGGGACAAGGCCGCTGCTGCCTCAAACTCTGCCGGTCAGCAGAGTAGCCCCGCTCCTACGGAGGAACAGAGGGGTGGTCCAGAGAGTCCCTTCGTCCGGAAGCTGGCGGCAGATGTGGCTGGCCTTGGTCTGGATAGGCCTGGGGCCGCTGGAGCCTTGGCGGGGGAGAACCGCCAGAAGAGCAAGGAGTCGGTTCTCCGGGTAAGAACTGCTTGGTGCCATGGCACTGCTCATAACTCGTTACTTTTGTTGTTTGCTTAATTGGCTCCCTGTTGTTCTGTAGCTATTGTACAATCTGTACCAGCCGGACCCGAGTGAGGAGCTGCCGGAGCTGAAGAGGCAGGTGGCCGCTCTGACAGAAGCCCGTGTGCGCCTGGAAGTTGAGAAGTCCAGGCTCGAGCGGGAGAATGTCAGACTGGAGGAGAGGGCCAAGAAACAGGTGGCCAGGCTAGAAGAGCAGGTCCGGAGCCTCGAGGAGGAGAAGGACTGGGCTGAGGAGGAGAGGGCCGAGCTGGAGGAGAGAATGGATGAGCTCCAGGTGGGAGCTACCGCTGTGCCTGCCGCCGCTGCCGTTGCGGCTGGAGAAGAGGACCCAGAGCTTTTCCAGCGGGTTGTCCTCAAATATCACGATAGTGATCAGTTTCTTAAGCTCCTGGAAAAGGCTAGGGAGTCGGGTATCGCCGACGCCTACGTGGAGTGGGAAGAGAAGGGGTACCTGGATACCTCTCGAATGCCGAAAGCGAGGGCCGATGATGATACCCATGAGCAGCCGGCAGAAGAGGAGCAGCCGGAAGAGGAAGGCGGGCCTCAACCATCTGCACTTGCTGGAGAGGATGCGGTGGCTCCATCTGGAGAAACTGGTGGGACGCCCGCCGAGGGGGGAGGCGCGGCTCCTTGAAGATTTTTGTTTTGCTCTCTTTTGTAAATCCGCTGGAACGGTTTTTTGTATTATGCCTTTTGGATATATATTTTTGCACCGGTGGAATTCCTTGGATTTCTCTTAAAATAGTTGGCATACATCTTATAATGTTGCGTTGGTGAACCGTTGATATGCCAAACTAACTGCCTGGAAGTTCTAGCACCTAACCCTTCACCGGTCTGGGCGTGCTTACCAGCCCTGGCCTTGCTCCCGGTCGGGATCTGCTCTCCTTTCCCCTATATGCCGCTGAAGCTGACTGTTGCTAATCAAACCCTCCACAGCTGTCTTGAGGGCAAAGCAACTGTTCGTCCGATGGGTAGCTTCATCGTGATAGGAGCAGTACTTGCCCGTTCGCGCCTGTGTAAGTTTCCCCTTTGGGTACTTGCTCCTCGGCGGTGGGGGGATGATGTTCCCGTTTTCTTGCAAGATGTCCTCGTATGAAGAGGATAGAGTGGTGAAGACCTCTTGACGTTCTGCTGGCATGATCGCCAGGGGACGTTCTTGCCGGTACTGCGCCGGCTTGTGCTCGCCCCGGGGTTTGTCATGATAGGGCTTCTGCTGCTGTTGGTTTCCCCAATTTTTGTCGGGTCTGCTTGGTTGGGCGCCCCGGTTCTCACTCCGCTGGCTGACCTTGTTTTCTCGGCCGGCCGGGGGATGCTCCTCCCGATGCTCGTCCCGCTTTCTTTTCAACAGGTGCTGCCCATACGTTTCATGATCGGCCTGGGCGTGTCTGATGGCCATCGCCATTAACTCGTCATACCCCTGCGGGAGGTCCACCCGTACGGCGTAGGAAAATTTTCCTGGCCGGAGCCCTTGTTTGAACGCCATCTCGGCGATACCCTTGTCGAGGTTCCGAACCCCGGCCGTCGCCGTTTGCCAGCGGTTGACAAACGTCCTTAGCTCCTCACCAGGTGCCTGCATGCAGTTGAAAAGGATGGTTGATGTCCGGGCGCCTTCGACCCGGAGGATGAAGCGGCCTACGAACCGGTCGGCCAGTTGCTCAAACGCCTCGATGGAGTTTGCCGGGAGCTCATAGAACCAGCTGAGCGCCTCTCCAGACAGGGTTTTCTGGAAAATGTTGCAGCACACTGCATCGGAATAGCCCTTGGCGCACGTTTGGGACAGAAAACTATCCAAATGTTGGTATGGGCAGCCGGATCCTGAGTACGTGAGCTTTAGGGATTTCTGGTTACCAGACCTCCCTGATTCCAGAACCCGGTGTGAGAAGGGGCCCATGCGTTCGTTGAATCGCGCGCCTTCCATCGGCCGCGCTGTCCTTCTCTCGTTGGCCTCCATTTGGGCCTTTAGATCCGACACAGAGTCGGTGAGTATCTGTAATGCCCGTGCGGTCGGGGTCACGACATCCTCGAATGAAGTGCGCGACTGCGGGGGTGCCGGCGTACTTAATGGCAAAACCGCACCGCCCGGGGACTCCGCCCTTCTACGGTCGCTAGATCTTCCTCCCGATGACTGTCCTGCCTCCAGGTGCTGAGGTTGGCCTGGCGCGGGTGCAGTTGCCCTTGCCATAGCGGCGTTGTGCTGCTGTTCTCTTTCCAGGGCAGCCACCAGGGCAGCGTTTACCGTCTCCATTTCCTCATACAGGGCATTGGATTTTGCTCTATCCCGGTCGCCCTCCGCGCGCAGGCGACCGACTTCTGCCCTCATCGCCAGTATCTCCCCCGCCATATCGTGCCGGTCGGGGCTGTACGTGGTGTCCCAGTCGCTGTCACCGAGCAGACTCTCCTCTTTATCGCTCGGATCGTCCGAGAATGTCAACGAAAAGCCCCGGTGGGTTGGTTGGTCTCTTTCCACCGGGCCTTTCCCGCGCGCGCTATCGTTGCGTGCCCCCGGCGTGCTGTTCGGCCTCCCACAGCTGCCGTCGTCCTCGGTGCCCTGGTCGCTGCGCTACTCCCGTACAGTGACCGGGGTGGAGATGAGCACTTGCTCTGGTGCAACCTGCTGACCATCCGTTGTATTTCTTTCCTGGCCCGCTTCTGAGCTTTCTGCCATTCAGTGATGCTTACGTGGTTTTTATATAAGCTTCCCACAGACGGCGCCAATTGTTTCTGCACAAACCCGTAGGCCTGGTAGAGACTGGTGAATCTAGATGTGATCTCCTCTTGTAAACCTGCTAACTAAGGGGAATACCGGGCGGGCCGGTCTTCTCCTCTCCGATGCCTAAGTTAGTACAGTTGGGATGAATAGATAACTTAAGCACGTATGATAAGCAGTTGGAGAGATCAGTTACCTATTAAAGAGGGTAGTTGAGGCCCTTATATAGGTGGTCGGGCGTGAGGTCTGGTCTCACTCTTCGATGTGGGACTGGTTTCCTTCTGCTCGTACACAAAAGGGCAGTTCTGGTGACCTGTTTAGCAGGCTGGCGTCCCCGGTCCCTGGGCCCCTGGTCACAAGGTAGACTGCTGGGCCTCGGGTCCGGGTGCTGGTGATCCTGCTCCGGGCCTCAGTCCGGCCCCGGGCATGCTGGCTGCGGGTCTGTGGGTCTGTGTAGCCCCTCTGTGGCTACTGTCAACAGTACCTACGAATTTTTTCTACCTGAAATTGTACCTCAAGTATTATACCGTTATCTAATATGGTACGTCCGTTAGTTTTTTTTATTAAAGTTGCATATATATGTGGCATGAATTTGAATGTGATAAATATCCAAAATAGTACCTAAGCTATTTCAAAAAGATATTTTGGTACCTATATTTTTTTTTCCTCAAAATTTAGTTTTTTTTTTTTAAACTCAAAATTTAATTTAACATCAATAGTTAGAGATATGTAACTTAAACATGTACACACATATTATTTTATTATAACTCTCAAATATACTTTCTTTTATAAATATTTATATAGTTATATGTTGTATTTTATCCATATGATAGAGTAGATATTTGTACCATGTCAGGTAACAGTACAATATTTGAAGTACCATTTCAAGTATAAAAAAATATTAAGTATTAAAATGTACTTTTCACAATAATCCAATATAATTTTAGGTTATTACTTTATCAGCAACAACAATGCAACAATTGGTTTGTATTGTTCTTTTGATATCATACCGTTCATGTCGTCATTGTTTCTGACTAAAAGACAGGTGGCATTTCCAACTTACTACACCAAATCAGATCGAGATTCCGACGACCAGATTACCAACCCTGTAAATGAATAAGCTATAACGTACGGCTCTGAGTGAAAAGTACAAATATTCTCCACTGCAACAACTAGCTAGCTACAATGGTCCAGGTCTCCAGGAACCTCTGACGGGATTAACAAAGTGACTTGGAATAACCCTAGTTATTTTCGTTTTCTTGTTCAGATAATAGCGTATAAATTATCCCTACCTTCAATCGTCATTGTCGCTGACTCACACTCAAGAACTACTTAATTATGAGTTATTTACCGCTAA
Source organism: Potentilla sterilis (assembly GCA_963682095.1). NCBI lineage: Eukaryota > Viridiplantae > Streptophyta > Magnoliopsida > Rosales > Rosaceae > Potentilla > Potentilla sterilis. The sequence goes on from OY821756.1 coordinate 50,840,171, forward strand.
CTTGTCCAATGGATTGAGGCTATCCAACATAATTAATCCATAAGAGTTGATCCAAGTTGGAACATTGTGGACGTAAGTAGTTGGCTAGCTCAATTTTCTCGTTTTCACTCTACAACCTACCCTGCTAATTAAACGTTTGGAATAGAAATTTGTAGTTTTGGTGACCTAAAAAACTATGAAACATAGTATAGTTGCAACTTCTATTATGCAAACAGAAGTTATAGCTGTTTATGAAGGTGCATGTGAATGTCTTTGGATTAGAAACTTTATGATAGAGACCAAAATTTTGAGTCATGTGATTTCAAATAAGCTAAGTGGATACTGTGATAATGAGACTGCAGTGTTTTTCTGTAAGAACAGTAAGAGATCAACTAATTCTAAGCACATTAATCTTAAATATTATGGTGTGATCGAGGAAAAGAGTCAAGGATGGTGAAGTCAAGATTTTAAATATTGCTATAGAAAAACAGTTAGCAGACTCTTTTGCCAAATCATTACGAGTTGAAGCTTTTAAGAAGCATTTTGCTAGACTATGTGTTCTTGAGAAGCTAGTATCTGGAGTTTAGCGGGAGCATTCAGATTTTAGTTACAGATTTTTCAATATTCTATTTTATTCTTGTATTTATATTTTGGTTGTGTAAACTTGATTTGTTACCAAATAAAATTGAGAAATTCCATTTATACTATTTTTCAATGCTCTCTATTTAAATTTCGAAATTCAGTTTCTATTTTCAATTTTATTTTTCAAGTGATTAAGAAGTTCAAGTGGATGCTTATGTCCAGTATATGTTCAGTACTTGTTTGCTTTTTGATTTAACAATTATATTCATTTCTAGGGCTGGGCTTTTGAGCCCGAACGACCAAAAGCTTGGCCTAAAAACCCGAAAAAAACCCGAAACGAGCCGAGTAGAAAATTTTTAAGGACCGGCCCGAAATTCTGAAAGTTAACCGAGCTCGAGCTTTTTTTTTAGATCGAAAGCCCAGCTCTGCCCGAAATTATCGAATAGCCCATCATCCAGGCCCATCACCTAGGCCCTATCACTCTATCAGACCTGCCTTAAAGGCTAAAGTCAATCTCTTCATAAGTTCAGAGCCTCCTTCAGACTTGCGACTGCTCCCTGCCCTGCGCCTGCGACCTCAACTGCGACCTCGACTATGACCTCGACTGCGACTGTGCCCTGCCCTGTCCTGCGACTGTGACTGCGACTGCGCTTGCGACATCGACTGCAACTGCGCATGCTCCCTTCCCTGCTCATGCGACCTCGACTGCACCTGTAACTGCGCCTTACCCTACCCTGCGACTGCGCCTGCGCCCTCCGACCTCAATTGTGACTGCAACTGCGCCCTACGTGTCCGTCGTGGCGTCACCGTCTTCAGCGCGTGCCCTCTGCCGCCCCTGCGGCGTCACCTAGGGTCCGGCGTCTTCATACTAGCAACAATCAGCAAGCCTGTAAAATTTGGGCCCGAAAACTAGGCTCAGCCTGTTATGGTCTGGTTGAGGCCGGGCCTCAGTCTTTGAAAAGCCCGGTTCAGCTCCGGCCGAAAGTATCCTGCTTTGGGTCGGGTTTCACAAAATTTAGGCTCGGCCCGGTCCGCGCCCAGTTTTATTCATATCCATTAGTGTTAAGTTACTTGTGATTTTGAAGTTTTTGTCTAAAACAATATAGAGGACAATAAATTTTTGACAATGCAGTTATATATATGTGAGAAAATGTCATTAGCTCTACTGTTGTTCATATCTCGAACTCTTGTGCTTTACATGAACTCTTAAAGTGATCTTCAACCTGCATTTTCTGATGAATCTGTTAGATCTTAGGTTATGCATTTGTTAATGTGAAGTGACTGAGTTGTTTGCTTTTAGATTTATATATTTTATAAAGCTCATGCACGCTTAAAGTTTATTGCTTATTTTTGGTTCTTTTGCTTACATTTGAATCATTGTACATTCGAGTGGGAGATTAAAAGAATAAATTGGACTTATACAACAATTCTATATATTGAGTAATAAGCAATTGATTAAACATTATCTAAGTAATAAGAGTTAATAAGGAATATAATCTTTGTGATATATTGATAACACATAATCAGTATATTGAGTAAGAATCTAATACAAAATCCGATATGAATTTCATTTCAATAAAAAAAATATATTGAGATCAAGTAGGACTCTTTAATGGGCAATGCACTAGTTAATCACTATATATATATATGAGCATGACTCCCTGATCTGATCACTAATGCATTCAACATCCTATCATATTGAAGGAGCACTTGTGAGAGAGATCTAAAGACTAGAGCTTGAAGGCTGGAGTTTCTTGAGCAACAAGCAATGGCAATCAGCATCAATGCATCATGTATTAATTCTGTTCTTAAGTTTGATTTCGTGTTTACATGATTTTAGGTTCATTATAGTATCACTAGATTCTTTGGTTTTGATCTTTTATCCATATGTGGCAAAACGAAGGGATGTCTGACAACAGTTGATACCGCCACAGCTATTATTTACTAATGTGTCACTCTCCTCATCGCAAATGGACAAACAGACGGCCATTATTTCGTCTTTACGATCAGGGAACGTCAGCGATGCGGTCATTCCACAACTCACTGAAGTGAACTTGTTTTCCAGTGACAACGAAAAAGGGGTATAGTAGAGATCGGGTACGTAGGGTATCCTGCGGTAGTTTGGCTTGTTAGGTCAATCAGAAAAGGTGATAGGACTTTTTATTTTTATGTCATTTCCGCAAGAGATATCTCCAGTACCTCCGATTGAATGCCGTCGAAAAGGTCAGATGAAGGTTTGGTTGGTCGAGTTGTCACACAATATTTGGAACCCACGGTCATGTATGGTGTTGTTCCGGTAACAATCCGGTCCAACGGATATGGGATTTCTATGTCTCCAGAATGGGATTGACAATGAGGCTTTGTTAACGAGGGTGATGAACTGATGATGCTACACTAAGTATTGCACTACAGCTCAAAAACCACAAAAACGTCAAAACATAAATATGAAGTAGGAGCAACTGGATCTCCATTTTGCTTCAATATTGCTCCTTGAAGAAGATCCTCCTCTTGTTCACTATCTATTTGTACTAGGATGCTTGCAACCAATGTGCAAAGTAGCGACTAATTCTTCACGTCTCAACTTTTTTTTTTATAATTTTCTGATAAATAGGCTCAACTTGTTTAGAATTAAACAAGTATGAAAATGAATATGCAAATGGTTCTTATTATATGAACATTTTGGATGCAAATACGCTTCACACTCATCTAATTAAGTTAAAGGATTAATTTGCACTTGTCTTCATCATTGATTTAAAGAAGGAAAAAATACTACGATGATGATTTTTTAATTTTTTTTTTATGTTGAAATAGGGCTAACTCCTCGCTCTACCTGAAAATTTATTGATAAAGAGAAAATAGTATAGAAGAGGTGGAGGACAATACCAAAATCACACACACAAAAATAACCAAACAACACCCATGAACAAATCAACAAAAACTTAACAATATACCAAACTTAACAATATACCAAAAGTTACTTAAACATTACTTTACGTTATTTAATAGAGCTAAAGTCATCAAGTATACAATTGGAATCAAAACTCTTAGAAATTTCTCTCTCAATGTAGACTCCCAAATTATCTGCCAAAAATTCATCATCTATTCTATTTTTGAGTTTTGTTTTGATGATTTTCATTGCCGAAAATGCTCTTTCACTAGTTGCCGTAGAAACATGAAGAGTTAATATAAGCCGAATCAATCTATTAATAAGATATAAACATTCAGTCAATCTGAAAATTCTTTCTTTCAATATATTATAATATATAGATATGTATTTTTAATGAAATCTGGAAAATAAATCTGAATTGAATACCTGAAGCATGATTATAGGAAAGTAAAAATAGAAGAAGAAAATGAAGAGACAAAATGAGACTAGGAGTCTCTGATTTTATTATGCAATTAATGTCTACAATTTGTGTTTACTTACTTAATTTATTAAAAGGTTTAATTAAAATATTAATGGGGGGCTAAAATAAGTATTATTGAAGGTAGATTTTAGATTTTAATGAACTCAGTTATAAGAAAACATTTACGTCAGTAGGGTCATGGCCCATGCTGGTCCCTTCTACGTTCTACCATTGTCGGTATTATTTACTGGCCATGTTGGAAATTAAAAATCATAATCTTTCTTACATGTGCGAAGAATAAAAAGCTTGATAGATATATTCTTTTTATGTTTAATCTGTTGGAGTGATATTCGAAATGGTACCCAACAATTTACCATAAACAACTCCAATAAAGTAGTTTACAACTAATTTGTTTAACAATTAAGTAGTTTATAACTAATTTGTTTAACAATAAAATTGTTGTCAAAGTCATTATTTTATTTAATTAATTGTAAAATGATTGAAAGTATAGACAATTCCAATTAAGTAGTTTTTTTTTAGGGAAAATGTCTATTTGGTGCTAATTTGACCCCCTGACTGCCCATTCAAATGACAAACTTATTTTTTTCCCCTATTCAACATAAGGTAACAACTCTATTGCCCATTTGAACAAATCTTTTTCAATTCTAGTACAAATTTAATTTTTTTTCTTCCTTTTTTGTCCTTTTGTCTTTTCTAAGATATTTTTGAATTATAATTTACTGAGAAAGTGGAAGATAAAAAAACGAACTTTGCCGAAATATCACTCAACTCCCTCCGGCCTCCCATGGCCGGTCGCCGGAGCCTGGCCGCCGGAGTCGCCGGATTCCGGTCACCAAAATTTTTTTTCGCCGGAATTTTTTTTGCCAGATTTTTAATTTTTTTTTTTTTTATAATCAGGTTATTAGACGATGGTTACTGACCCTCAGTAAATAATTTACAGATTACAGATTTCCAGTAATCGATTACTGACCCCCAGTAATCATGTTACAGATTTCATATTTTCCAGTAATCATGTTATTGACCCCCAATAATCGATTATTGACCCCCAGTAATCAGGTTACTGACCCCCAGTAATCAGGTTACTGGAGTTACTGATCCATGGTAATCAAGTTACTTACCCCCAGTAATCGATTACTGACCCCCAGTAATCGATTACTGACCCCCAGTAATTAGGTTACAGATTCCATATTTTTCAGTAACTATGTTACTGACACCGTTACTGACCCCCAGTAATCGATTACCGATCCCCAGTAATCGATTACCGACCCCCAGTAATCGATTACCGACCCCCAGTAATCGATTCTCAATTCGATCAAAACCCTAATGTTGGAGGAGGAGGAGGACCCGCCGTCAATAGTATTACTGACCCCCAGTAATCGATTACTGACCCCCAGTATTCGATTACTGACCCCCAGTATTCGATTACTGACCCCCAGTAATCGATTACTGACCCCCAGTAATCGATTCTCAATTCGATCAAAACCCTAATGTTGGAGGAGGAGGAGGACCCGCCGTCAATAGTATTACTGACCCCCAGTAATCGATTACTGACCCCCAGTAATAGTATTCCCAATTCGATCAAAACCCTAATGTTGGAGGAGGAGGAGGACCCGCCGTCAAATTTTTTTGTTTTTTTGATGCAATTCGTCGAACAAATTATGAACCGGTTGAACACATGAATGTAATCACTCCCTGCAGCCCTGGATTGGATCCACCATTTTAATCTCCAATCTCCAATCTCCAATCTCCGTAGGCCATAAGATTCACAAGATCTCCAATCTCCAATCTCCGTAGGCCATAAGATTCACAAGTCTTGTTGGTACAAGGTTGCTTATCAAGGAACAACAAAAAGTCTTCTTCAATCAGGATACAATTTCACCATCTGTCGATCAAAACCCTAATAGCAATTCGATCAAAACCCTAATCCGTAGGCCATTCTGTCGCATATCCTTCACCATCTCCACAATATTGTCTTGAGTCGTATTCACACAGAGAGAGAGAGAGAGAGAGAGAGAGAGAGAGAGAGAGAGAGTCGGCTAGAGAGAAAGAGAGGAAAAGGAGAAAGAGAGTCGGCTAGAGAGAAAGAGAGGAAAATGAGAAAGAATATATTAGGGTTTAGTATAGGGTATTTAGGTATTTTTAATAAGATTCATTGGTTTGGGATATAAACATTGGAATGGGCAATTTTTAAACCCATTTTGTTCAAATGGTCTTTTTCCCTTTTTTTTATACACAACCCAAATTAAGTTGTTGCTTAATGCATGCTATATATACTAAGAACGTCTAATTTGAGTTACGTACAGTAATCGATCATGAACTACTATTTACCACTAACTTGTCCAATGATTTGAGGGCTATATAATTAATTAATCCATAAGAGTTGAAGTTGGTATGTTGTGTAACCACTAACTTGTCCAATGATTTGTGGGCTATATAATTAATTCATAAGAGTTGAAGTTGGTATGTTGTGGAAGATAAGTAGTTGACTAGCTATTTTCTCACTTTTTATTGTCTAACGTATTTTACTTGGAAGGTTTAGGTTTTGTCATCCTCCTATTGAATATAAGCGGTAATTAGGTTTAGGCCTCTCTTATCACTCTTTCGGCCAAAAAAAAAAAAGCTCTCTCCTGCTTAATGCTATATTAATAGGGGTTCTATTTAGACCTCAAAATTTACTAAAAACACCTCCACTAAGTTTTGTAAAAATTTTATTACTGTTATGCCCCTCTAATGATTTTCTGAAAGAAAAAAAATCTCATGTATTTTTATTATTGTCATGTAAAATTCTCTTCCGGTACATCTTTCTCTTCTGTATTTTCCTCTATTTATTTTCATTTTTATTTTCTTCCATCTATCTTCACACAAGTTCACATTTAACTATTTTTTTTTCTCTTTTATTTCTTCTTTGTTGTTCACTATCCCGAACTAAATGAATCCAATATTTTGGATCGATATTCAACACTTTGAAATAACAAAATCAACACCAATCAAGCCATCAAGATTTTCACGAATCTTAATTGATGATCAGGACATCTAAAACTATCAATCTCATTAATTTATTGGCCTATAATAATTTTTATAAATAAATAAAACTATTCAGTTTTTGTTAAGATGAAGAGTACTGGTGTTTGTGATCATCAGTAAAGCTATAGAATTTAGAGTGTAGAGAGAGAATCTTTAAGAGAGAGAATCTTTAAGAGAGAGAGGTTTAATTTAGACTCACAAACCCAAACATACATACAAAAGAAAACAAAAGAATTGAAAGTAACAATAATAAAGGGTAAAATTGATAATTTAAGGAAAAATAATATGATGTTGAGGTACATATAGTAAAAATGGAGGTGCAAATAGAATCCCAAAATTAATAAAAAGGGTCTAAATTTTTGTGGAAAGATTGTTTTACCCGCATATTTGGAAGTCGAAAAACATCATGAAGATTGGTCTCAGCTCATCAACCCTGAATTCCTCATAAACTGAATCCAGTTTACGCCAATTCATGCATGCATCTGTTTAATTGTAGCTATTATCGGGAGATTGATGAACTGGACGTGGGAAGCAATGTCTATTCTTCACAGCCTTATGCATGTGGGGGGAGCGGAACAAGGTGATATCTTATTCTTAACTCAGTGGGTGTGGGTGGATAAGTGTTGAGAGAAGTACCAGAAGTACCACATGAAGCCAGGTGCAAAAAACGACCGGCTGAAGATCAAGTGGGAGTGCCCACCAAGGGGGAGAGGCTAGCTTAAAACCAATATCGATGATGAAGGTGTAGGAGTTGCAGCTTTAGCTAGACAAATCGTTTTTGCGGGCTCACTGTGCTAATTAGAACATGGACGTTGAAGCATGTCGACAGGGACTACTGAATCGTATTCACCGATCGAGGATGGACAGAAGTAGATAGATAGAGCGTCGACTCTATAGTTTGTTAGCGTTTTTATTGGTTAATTTATTTTGAATATTAATTTGACCATTCAAGGTCTAATTTACTGTAACAAGAAATTAGATAAAAATTACAAAAAGCTACCAACGTACATAATTTGGTGAACACATTTAATTAATGAATGATTACAGTACGTAAGTTTTAGCATTATTGTTAGGAATCGAATATTATTCCAATCTCTAACAGCTGCTGCCTATAAATTCCCGACTCATCCAGTGTTCGCCTCACAAACCAAATTACCAAATCAAACCAACCAAAGTTAACTAGATCAAAAAGAAACATGGTTGGAGGCAGATCACAATTCCAGGTGAGTACGACGAAGCAAGAAGTGGTGGCCGCTGCACTGCCGTTGCAAGAGCACTGCAGGCTACCACTCTCCAACCTCGACTTGCTTCTGCCTCCGGTCGATGTGGGAGTGTTCTTCTGCTACAAAAACCACAGCAGCCCCTCTGTGGCCGCTGCCAGGGTAGGGGTTTTGAAGAAGGCTCTGGCCCAAGCCCTAGTGACGTATTATGCCTTTTCGGGTGAGGTGGTGTCGAACTCTGTTGGGGAGCCTGAGATTTTGTGCAACAACCGTGGGGTTGATTTCGCTGAAGCTTTTGCTGACATTGAACTTAAAGAGCTCAACCTTTATAACCCTGATGAAAGCATCGAAGGCAAATTGGTTCCCAGTAAGAAGCATGGAATTCTGGCTATCCAGGTTAATCAGACTTCTGTTATCTCTCATTTCAACTTTTTAGGTTTTTTGTTTATGGAATGTGTAGATGACCAGAAGTTGACCCATTTCCTTGAGCGAAATCAGCCTAGCAACTAAAGATCAAAGAAGAAATAGTTGGATAAAGCACAGCTAGCTAGCTACAATGAACAAAGAATATAATAACGTAAAAAGCCCATGCAACTGACCAGACTATACCAATTGGCACTGTTCATATGTGCTCATGAGTAATAATATTTTGCTTGGGATTAATTTCTGCATTAATATGAAGCCTTTAGGGTATACAAAATTAGGGATTTCCAGGTCTAAGGTGTATGCAGAGTTCATTTTCCAACATAATTAAATATGAAAACCTAAACCTGACTTTATTTTGAACATAAATTATACAACAATACCAACATAAACAAGAATCCATGAGAGCATGCTGGAATTGAAGTGTCGCGCTATCTTGTGCAAAAGTTAATCATGATATTGTATTTATCTCCAAACTTCTCTTGTTGAAACGTACAAATTTGCAGGCAACTGAACTCAACTGTGGAGGAATGGTGGTGGCATGCACATTCGACCATCGCATAGCAGATGCCTACTCAGCCAACATGTTTCTCGTTTCATGGGCAAAGATGGCCAACTCCAAATCGTCACTCACTGAGGTCCCCTCTTTCCGTCGTTCTTTGCTAAACCCCCGCCGTCCTGGTCAGATCCACCCTGCCCTAAATGACATGTACGTCCCCATTACATCTTTGCCTCCTCCTCCCAAAATTGAGACCAAGCAGGATCGTAAGGACCACCTCATCAGTCGTATATACTACGTCACTGCCGAGCAACTCATCAAGCTCCAAGCACTTGCCAGCTCCAATGGTTGCAAAAGGTCCAAACTGGAGTCCTTTTGTGCATTCTTGTGGAAATTGGTTGCCGGAAGCGAGACAGGCAATGGTGTCAAAAAGTTATGCAAGATGGGGATTGTAGTTGACGGACGGTCCAGGTTAAGAAATGATTTGATGGCTAGTTACTTTGGCAATGTCCTGTCTATTCCATTCGGCGGTAAGAAAATACAAGAGCTCAATGAAAAATCACTGAATTGGATAGCTGATGAAGTTCATGAGTTCCTAGAATGTGCGGTGACGAAGGAACATTTTTTGGGACTGATAGACTGGGTGGAGGCTCACCGCCCGGTGCCAGGCTTGGCCAAGATATACTGTAACGGGAGCAAAGAGGGGCCGGCTTTCGTGGTGTCCTCTGGGCAACGGTTTCCAGTTTCTAAGGTGGATTTTGGTTGGGGGGCACCGGTGTTCGGTTCTTACCATTTTCCATGGGGAGGCAGTTCCGGGTATGTGATGCCGATGCCGAGTCCGGTGGGGAATGGGGACTGGGTTGTCTACATGCACATGTTGAAGGGGCAGTTGGATGTGATCGAGGAGGAGGCTGGTCATGTGTTCAAGCCCTTCACTTTTGATTATCTTATTTAGGGAAATTTTATTACTGCTGAGTCTGCTGTGTATTACTTAGCTAAGTTACTTTCCATCTATGTACCTAGGCACCTAGCCTAGGCTATATATGCCATGATTGCCATCATTGATCGATAGTACTCTTCCCTCTATAGTTACCACTATCGATCTATATATGTATCTAGCTATATATTGTATATGGCATTATATTGTGAGCTCTCTTTGGTACTAATATTGATGTTAATTAATGACATATATTGCGCGCTCGATCTTCAAGTTACAATCTATTATAGACTCCAGTATGTTTTTATATATAGAGCTTTTAGTACACAAGGGTGAGCACCGTCGTCATCGATCAACTTCCATCGGTCCAATCCTTGGTTCCGTCAATGTCATCGTTCCCGCGAGTCGGTATCGATCCAAGTCAGAGAGGATGGTGTTTGGTTATTGTCAATCACGTATAGTTCAGTACTATGGATCGAGATCGACTTGATCTTACAGCTGAATTGCACGTATGAGAGAGTCTGTGTCATGCATGGCTCTGCCGTGGTGTAGGCACCACTGGCTCTAAGCGATTCAGATATAGTTTGCTTCTGCTGTCAAGTCTATTATATGGAAAGCATTCTTCCAAGAAATTAAATGTCAAATTGATACATCAATCAAGCTATAAAAGCGAATTAATTGGACAATCACACACACACACACACATATATATATATATATATATATATTGAGAATGGCCTCTCAGATATCTCATTAGTCGTAATATAGAATCTGGATTGATCGACATGTTTGTTACGTAGTAGAAACATATATGAGATCGACTTGTGCAAAATTAATTAGTAAGCTAAGATTTTTCGATTAATGAAGAGGAGCATATATAGATTGTGCATATGATTAACCACCAACCCTTATTAGCTAGTGTGTTAGCTATACTCAACAGTTTGACTTAATAATAGTAAAGAGTACAGAGTGGTTCACCTCAGTTCATACTTTTTGGTTTCCAGTTTAAATTATTGACCACAGCCAATAAGATAAATCGCTTGCTTAGGGTTAAGAAGTAGATGACCTATTATGATATTAACCCTTCCTACATATGTTAGCTGGTAAGACAAATATATATATAAACATGCATGTCCTAAATTAACCTCTACTACCAAACCCACATTTTTGAAATTCATCTCGGAGCAATATATGAACAAATTAAAAAGAGTTATGTAGCTATAATATATGTAAGCTATCCGTAAGCTATATGAGTTTGGTTGAGGGAAGCCAACGACTAGAGATTAAGTACAAGGATGATAGCTTAACAACTCCAGAAATGTATTACACCACTTTAAAATTTTGCGACTATTGTTTCTACTTCCTAGGTAGATCAGGGCCGGTTGAGAACTACATACCAAAAGAAACAGGCTTGTATGAAAACCACAAAGTACACAAAGAACTATATATTCATGATGTATGCACAATGTATTGATTCAATTTCTACTCATGATGTATGCACTAATGCAATTATCATTTTTTTCTTAAGAAATATCCCAAGTCCTACCCATAATGTGACATATACTGATGTCAACAGGTTGATCACCGAATTTGTTTCTGCAATAGAAGTAAGTTTCCATATGTTCTTATAATTATAACATTGGCAGAGCATTTTTTTTTACTACTATTTCAAATTTTCCGCTGTCCTCACTATATATAAGCAAGTAATAAGTCTAAATAGCTCTCATTTTCAGGTATCAGCTACTTCAGTAAGTCATCTCCAGCTGCACTCATTAGCATTTTGGGTAGCAACTAAAAAACTAGAACTGAAATGCATGCTCATCATATATCATCAAACCAAACACTAGCTTTTTCCTTTTCTTTTTATTGGCAAATAAATTAACCACTAGTTTGAAAGGTTGAGAAGTACTCATTCAGTTTATAAGAACTGACATGTTAACTAATTAGTTGAGAGCACTTGACTTATCACTCTAACAGTTTCTAGGGTTTTTGGTTAGTAGGTGAGTGTCTGAATCAGTTCAATGAATAGGCTACACAACAGTCACTTCGTGTCAAAAGTTAACGAATGAAAAGGTTACACAGCAGTTTTCTCTTTAACATGCATCATCAATTCATCATACCACTAGAATGTCCAACACTGTTTTTCAATACCATGACAACTTCAGGGTTCAGCTAAAACAGCTACTTGTAGTGACTGCAAATTATCATCTTACAGCTTGATGATGTTACTGGATTCAGGATGGATCAACTTCACAATAAGTTGAACCAAATCTTCTCGACACTACAAGTGTGACAGGCTTTGACACCGACAGTTTCGCATTTCAGCAATCAAAAGTCGCAAGCTCACTCTTATTTGACGTCTGTATTACAAGTGAATGAATACAACCATTTTTTACACACTATATATCTGAACTCCTGTTATCCATGAACAAAATTTACAACACCGTACACGTGAGGGATGATTATAAGAGGTCTATGAGGTGAAAGACCTGACTGACCTGTGTTTCTAGATCTGGTGAAAGACCACCTGCTTTCACCATCTAGTTTTTGCTCAACCCGAACAGACTAATCCAATTCAAGGTATTTATTATTGCCGGGAATCATCATAACGGAATTTTGTCCGGTAGAAATAGGTAACGGAAACGTGAATCAAACGGCAAAATGCCACAGTTGCGCGAACCAAGCAGACTCTGTCGCCTTTGTGATATGCATTGTTCAACAAAGATAGCTTGGTGGGGTGGGAGGTAATGTGATATCCATACAGCCAAATTTGAATCATCTACTGAGCCTTTGGCAAAGCAGTGCAGCATTTTAGGCACCAACAACCTTCCCTTGTTACTAACCCCAACTGAAGCTCGAATAAAATCACGTTGTGCTTCCTGAAGTTCTTCCTTTACATTTTTAGCAGTGTAGATCCTTACCTGCATTTAGCAAGACATAAAATATAAAATTTTGTTCAACTTGCAAAATAAAATAGAGCTCAAAACAATTCTTCATCCATAGCACAAGTGTAACAGTTACCGCCGGTGAGGAGTACATTCCACAGCTTAAAGCAAAGGTTACAAGTGGTTCATATGTATCAATTACAGACTTTCGTTGCTCGTCTGAGACCTTAAGCTTGTGAAGGGCAAGAAGCAAAGCCTGATATTTTTCACTACATATGTCAGCCATGGAATGAAATATATGAAGGGAATAAAGTCACGGTAAACTTTCAGATAGTATTGAACATAGATCATACAATTTGTGGTCTATGAAGTGGAGGTTTTGTCTTCAAAATTACATACTCGATAGCAGTGGCACTGTAAGAATGTCCCCCAACAGTGTAAGCTGCCTGCAAAAGGGAAAGTTTCAACCAATCAATACAGTCAGAACGTGATATTTATTAGGTATTCATTGAAATGTACACTGAATGACATAGCAAACTTGGCCTATGTTTTATAATGTCAATTAAATTTTACGTGCAAAACTACAGGAGGGAAATTTCAGAATGTAGACCTTTTGCATCAAAGAGAAGAGCTTCAAATCACTTCTAGGGACTCCATAAGCCAAGTAAGCCTGTTCACGGTAAAAGGTACATAACTCCAGTGTTCATATACCTGTTATACAAAGTTATCCCTTACAAAACATGGTAAATACATGATAAAATCAAGGATACATACATGCATGATAAGTGCATTATATAAGTTAATCCAGAAAGCAAGCTTCTCATTGCAGCTCAAATGGATAGGATTTACTTTCGCCAGCTGCTCCACAAGTCCTCTGAAGAAGAAAACAATTGTAATCAGCTCAATATCAAAACAACAATTTAAGATTACAAAACAAAGGTGGGTTCATTAAATTTCAAGTTATTTATCCTCTTCAGACATATTTAAACAAGGAGAGACTTACAAGCCAACAGTATGCGAGTAAAAAGCTTAGAGTAAACTTTAAAGAATAAGTCTTAAGCAAATGCGAGAAAGCTTTTTTAAAATTTATGAATCACATCTTTCTCACTTCATGATCATAGTCACTTTGCAAAAGAGATGAGAAAGTTCAAAACACAAGAGTTGAAGAAATTTTTACCTGAACCGCCTCAGAGCACCAGCAGCATATTCTAACTGCTTCTTACCAACCGACATCCAAGAAACTTCAGCCGCTAATCCGTAGCTCCCAATGTCTGCCCAACTCAGTTTCCCTCTAACCCTGTAGGGATCACAGGCGTTTTCTGAAGCTAATACTTCAGAGTTACTCTGTATATCTACCTGTGGGCTCTGCACCCATGATGAAATCACCGACCGTTCAGATGATGACCACCATGATGAATTAGAAAGATGTCCACGTGGTGACATAGGTGACAAGTGGCTCTCTTGGGAAGATGATTTTGACGATACGGCTGAATCAGCCAAAGATATGAAAATATTTTTCATGCATCTAACCATCTCCTCTGATAGTTGATTAGGATGATCCCAGAGGCCCTTGGTGGGCATCCCTTTAGGAAGCTTTCTGGAGTCAGAAGTTTGCAAAGATACGTGATCGATCTTCCTTGAATATTTTACATCACCACCACATGCAACTGAGTCCACAGCATTCTGATACAAATGTTCACGAGAATATGTAATGCCGCTGGTTTTACTATGGAATCTTTAAAACAGTTTTTCATAATATAACCAACAACAAAAAATAAAAAAAAAGATACTCTTTAAGCATTAAAAAAATTACAATGAATGAATAAGGTTACTGATATTTTATCCAAATGTTGCTTAGATGGTGATCTGGGTGTGAATTATATGGCAGAACCTTCTTTTGTAACTCAGGCCTTGTTAAATGATTTGAGTGAAACCTCTAGTTTTAGGAAAATCTATGTAATGAAATTTTTTGTTTGTTGGGCTTTTTGGCCCCCAACTATCCCAAAAAAAAAAAAATTCACAGTGAATGAACCTGACCGACTAAATTTTGCTTTGCAACCAAAACGAATCGAGATTAAAGTAAAAACCAAGGAACGAAGGAAAACAACTCTCAATCTATTGTCATCATGGATTTCAGATAATACCATGTACATGTACTTGAGGGTTTTTTGGACTTTCAGTGTTGAACACTAAAATTAATCACATGATCAAGTTGAAAGTAGTATCTGACAACATACACCTATAGATACCTCAATTACTGATTGCAGGGAAGATGTTTCACCACTAGTTTCTGATGTTTGATCTTGCGGCTCCTGCCATGAGTCATCTCCTGAAGAATGATGAATTTCAGGACTAGACTGCTCTGTACACCTCGAAGGAGACGAAATCTGGATCAAGTGAAAACATGTTATGACATCACTTTGATACTACGGTTTAGTCTTTTAACAGAAGATGAAATCTGGATTAAAACAGAGGATGCCAACAATGCCAACGACCTCATTCATAAAGTGAGCAATATTACTCCCTTCCATCCGGGCCATTATACAATATATGACAAGACATTTACCGGAAGTTTCATAATGCGAGAGGGGCAAGGAGAGATTGACTGAGGAGATGGATGCCTCAGACGATACTCGGCAAGCCTTCTTTCATTTCTTTCTTGACTTAGTTGAAAATGCAAAGCAACCAACTCCTGTTCTAGTTCTGAAACTGTACCCTCCAGCATGGCAATACTGATCAGGAGCTCTTGAGCCTGTACATAGGTTATAAGTAACAGAAGAATTAAAAATAAATAATTTATATCAAACATTAAGCGGAGAATCACACCTCAAAAATTGCATATATCCCTTGTTTTAATTCTAGGACTTCGCTAGCTTGTTGAGCGCGCTGATGATTTAGGAAATGATAAAATGGAGAGAAAATAAATTAAACAATGTCTATAAAACATACATTGTAAGGAAGGCATGATGAACTGGAGAAATTCGTAGTATTTTTCTCAATTGCATTTTCTAGAATAGCATGTAGCTCTATTTCTTCAAGCAGCTGCTGTTCCAGTCTTTGTACCTATAGTAGAAGCACACACATTGGTGACTCTATGGTAAAGATGCCTTTAAATATGTAACACCTTTAAGATATTGGAAGAGATTTGAACAATGAGATTCTGCAATATGAGGAATTGGCCGAATTGCACGACAGTTCTGAGACAATACAGGACTACTGAAATTGAATCTAGCATACAACTAAGTACCATATGGAATATGATTCTCTCTAGTTGATGCAAGAACCCGACTGCCTCCTAAGTAACACATCTTATTAAAAATTGGCTTAAAATTTTAAAGCTGACCCTGAAAAGTGCAATTATAATAGCAGAAAAGAAACACAAACAGTTGCTTGTTGCTCCAGGGAAAACACTTACATCCTGTTCAAGCTGGAACTTGTACGGGTACAAACTTTTATTGCATGATCCAAGTCGTCCAATACCTTCCTCAGAATTACTCACCTAAAGATCAACAAAATATAAAATTTAGGAACTGTATTTTGACCGGTATATAAAAATCAAACATTTAAAAATGTGAATAAAGTTATACTTTGAACCATGTTGAGCATAATTCATAAGCAGCAAAGATTTTCCTAGAACGTACTACGATCCAAATGATTTCTTCAAATTATAAAGATTCCACTTCACCAATTCTGATTTGGAAATGCAAAGTCCTAGAAAATAAAGCCCATGCCCTTAATTTAAGAGTAACCCGGAACTATTCTAATTAAATAACAGTGGACTTCACTTGCAACTGAACAGAACAAATCAATTATTTCCAGTTGAATTCACATGGTTCCTAACAGAACTATAAAGAAATTTGAAAGACTTTGCCAGGAAGATGGCCCTTGAGCACTTACCTTTGACAACGAGTCATTGTTCACAACCTCTGTATGAAATTCAGAATCACATGAGTTGCTAGAATGCGGATATCTACAGGGAGAATCACTTCTGCAAAATGCAACCAAAGAACAAAGAGAAATCATTGCGAAGGAAAAGCTCACATATCCCCCAATATATAACTAAAACAAGAAAGAGTAACTACAAAGAACAATAATGTAGCCTTACTGGCTCAACTTAGTTTGCACAATCGCTGAGTCATACATCATCCTGCGATCATGGGGTTTGGCTTTTACCACATTAAGCAAATCCTCCAAATGCATAAACAGCTTGGCTTCTGATACTAGAAGACTAGAAGCTATTTGCAGGTACAAACAAGCTTTCAAAATCCTGTAAATCCACTTCAAAGGTAAGACATCCGGCTCTTTTGCATTTAAAAAATGAGAAACTTCAAGATGCTCCGTGTCTGAGTATCTATGCATAAATTGGAGACACCCCTCATGAGGTGCAGAACTAGAAAAAGGACTATACACCTGTGAGGCCACATAAAGACAAGCAATCTCATGAATGCTTTAGCTACCGGTCATTATCAACACAACCATACAAATATTATCATCACAATATTTGTAAACCCCAATCACACTTATCATTTAATACACACTCGACCTAAAATCTCAAAAGAGAAAATAGGGAAATTCAACGAACCATGTTCTGCATTTCCATCAAACGTTAATCCATTACATCATACATTCCATAAAAATCAGAGCTGAACAAAAAGCAGTAAATCGAAAAAGCTCAGGAATTATCATCTCTTTAGGGATGAATGATTAGATTAGAGTAAAGAGCTTTTTGCATAGTAGTAGGTAGGTAGGAGACTAATTGCAAAAAAAAAAAAAAAAGTGGGGTTAACTCTCAGCTCTAGTGCAAGACAAAAGGAGTTTCCATTGTGAGGTAATAGGACCCCAAATTTCCACATACCCTCAGAAAAAAGTCTTCTCAAATTCAATAGAAAAGAGGAAGTGGTTCACTGGTTGCTTTACCCCATTCTTTTTCTGCTTCCTCTGGAATTTATAACTCCATAGATGGGCTCAACAAGCAGTATCAGTCAGCCTTTCTCTCAAATCACACATAATTTGACTGAGAAACGCCTCTGGGTGTGTATATCTCAGTGCTTGCAAAAGTACAGTCAAAAAAGGCAAAGGCGTTTGCTTTGCAAAAGCCTCCAATCTATACGACATGATTAACCAAAATACTCGAACAATCAAGCAGCATGGATCTCAGTGGTCCCTAATGCCCAAAAGATTAAGATCCCTTACCCTTCATTTCTTTTCCACTGATCATGACCGGACCAGAGTCATGAAATAAATAAAAGACCAATCTTTTCCTGAATCTAAAACAAGGTAACAAAGCAGAACAGAATAAAGCAAAGGAGGCCCAGTTTACAGAAACTAACCTGGATTACTTGATTGAAATGGGTACTTGAAGAAAGCTTTATACAACCCAAAAAAAGACCCCAAATTTCCAAAGCTGCTTCTTCTTCTTCAAAGGACCCTGAATCTGAAAAAGACCCAAACTTCAACTCAAAGGCTACTTTGTCTCTCCGAAACGTCAACTGGGTATGAAGTCACATTTATATTCTCCCTCTTCATATCAAAATTCAAATTTTGTTGGTCACACTCAAAAAGCGACAAAGATGCGGCTGAGCAAGAACTACCAACTAAAATAGTAACTGGGATTCAGTTTAAACAAAGCAACAAGAAGAAGTTTGGAGAGAATTGGAAGCTTAGTTCCAAACAGCTAGAGACTAAAATAGTACCTGGCCTTTGACTAATAGTGACAGATGTTCAAATAAAAATAGCTTCTTGTTTCATGCAGAGCTGGGTTTTCTGTCTCTTTGTGCACAGAGCTTAGTGAAGTACAAGAGCGATGCTTGGTTTAAATTTCCTTCGTGGGTGGGATAGAGACACACACATAGAAACACATTTTCAGAATGGAGAGTGTTTTGAAATTTGAATTTACAAAGAGAAAAGACCCAATTGCCAGAAAACCATGCTGATTATGTTATATGGGTAGTTGAGCTTTTGGGTGATACTACTGATATAGTATTTTCCATTTTTGAGATGCGTGAAAATAAGAGCGTTTTGTATTTGGATATCATTTGTTCACAATTACCAGGGCAGGAGGAAGATGAGAGAATAGGGAAAGAGGGAGAGGGGCATATTGGGTAGATATGAACCATATGAAGGTGCTGTAATGTTTGACCCCATGGCTGGTTCTGACGCAAGGGGTGTGTATTTTTATGAGGGAGATGAAAGTTCTGTGTGTATTGAATGTGATGGTTTCCGTTACCGAGCGGAAAGGAGACCTTAAATTCTGAAATTTTCAATGAATGCGAGGTCTTAATGTAGATGACAGTTTGGTCAGTGATTCAGATATGTAGAGACATCTTGGCATTTTATTTCCCAAGTTATTCTTTGTAGCCATTTTTAGACATTAAATTTTGAGTGAAGTAGCAATGCCCATAGTCTCGTGGAAGTGTCTGTCATTGTGGGCGGTCATGAAGTTAATGTAAGCTTGTTCGTCGGAGTGTGGTGGGTGCAGCTTAACAGACCTCCAATTTGATTATTCGTTTGGTTTTCTCAGTCATAGGTGCCATGCACGGCTAGCCTTTACATGCATGATTAGCCAGTCATATTTTTGACTCAACTTTTTTTCTTTAAAACTATATATTTACTATTTAGGAGCTTTGTGTGGGTTCAATTTCTATGGTTAATTGGACCAAAAAACTCATGATTATACTCTTATAGCACTTTTATTTTTCTAGGAACAAAATTCAATGCAAAAATGCTTTCTTGGTGTCATATAATCATTTTTACCTTCTTCATTTGGAGACCATAACTATCAAAATAGGGTTTCCCCCACCTAGGACAGCGGTGGCATTTGGCTTAGTAGAGTCGAGATGTCTTTCGATGTCAACAGAACTTTCGAGTGGTAATATTTCATGCAACGACCCTTTACTTTGCAGCAATTTTGAACAAAACACTTTAACAAATGTAATAATAATGGTTCCTCAAAATCTTAATCTGAATGTAAGCATTTCGACGGTGAAGAGTAACGATATTGCAATGAGTTTCAGCTTTTCAGGTAACTGACACCGACATTGTTAAATATCTTTGGCTGTAAGAACTCATAATTCATAAGTCACAAAAGGATGCAAGGGATGTCTAGTTTACAGATTCCATTGCTGAAGGCTACTACATATCACATATGCTACCAAAAGTATACATCAAATGAGATCAACTGTCATGAAAGATGTTCTCATCGATTTTAGTCCTGTCCAAATATCTTACATGGACTCTGTCTTGTGCTGAAATTTTGGAACTCCTTCACCGATAGCTTCATTAGCAGGCTCCAGCTTCGGATTACCATTCTTCGACACAATATCTGGTGTTACATCAATGATCCAGTCATCTATGGGATCAACATCCTCAGCGTCAATGCCGGTCTTCACACCTGAGCAAAACTTCTGTAATTGCAGATTATAATGAAGAAAAGCCAGATCACTCAACCGCTGGTGCTCGATAGGATTCCTTCCATCGGTAACCAGCTTCTCAGCTAGAGTCCTTTTGAGTCCATATCTTGAAGCACCATCGCTGTTCTGGCTCAAAATTCTAATTGCAAACCTCTGGAGTTCAGGACATTGTTTTCCATAAGAAGACCACCACATAGCTGCATTCAGTTTACCATGAATCAGTTTCAAATATTGGTTTCCGATTGCAATAAAACTCAAGCACTTAGTTGTCAGTTGTTACAGAGTAAATACTTATGATTAACATTTTTATCTTCTATACCTGGAGGAGTGTTTCTTCGGCCAGTAGAACTCCCTTCCTTGAAACTACCTGCAGCACGTACGTACTCCTTGAGTTGAGTGTGTATTACATCTTGAATTGAAGGATCCACCATTTGTGCTATGCAGCACATAAGCCCAAGATAAACCTCATCATCACAATAGAAGTCACTTGCGTATTTGAGACTTGGATTAAGATAATAACCAGCCCCATGGAGAGGGATATGGAGAATATTGTCCCAAATGTCATCAATAACTTCCCAGATAGGCATGTATTGGGACTTTTTGTTTTTCAGTTCTTCTTTAATTCTCTCCTTCACTTGATCCATTGTTTCATATATGTGTCCCACAAGTGGCTTGTCAGCCTCAAAGATCAACTGAAGAGTGCGAACCAGCGGCATAGTTGCTTTTGAGACCATCTCAGCTCCAGTCCAGAATGACTGATCCTCCACTATGCCTGCTACCGTACTGTTCTCCACTTTCGAAGCCCAGGTTGACGTGTTCCACTCAGATGAGGCAAACATGTCCTTTAGTTCCTGCTTTTCATATACAATACTATCTAAAGTCATAAAGGGCATTGCTGCTCTTATCTTGGAGAGCTTTATCAGGCCACGGCCATTAGTATGTTTCTTCAACAGCTTCAAAACTTCTTCATGCCCATGGATGAACTTTGTAATAATCTTTGCTTTGTCCAAAATCCCTTTAGTAGATGTAGTCATTCCAATCTTCTCCAGCATCAGCTCAATGCAATGAGACGCACTCACTGCCCAACACACTCCTTTGCGCTTATTGAACTCCTTCCCTAGAGCATCAACCCAGCCTGTTGTGGAATCTGCCAAAATCTGCACAACATTGTCAGCCCCAACATCCTTAATAATCCCCTCCAATAGTGCACATATCTCATCGACACAGCCAATGGAAGATGAAACATCATGAGTACAGAGATAAACAGGGCCTTGAGGGCAGTTAACCAAAAAGTTAACAAGGTTTCTACCCTTTTCGTCAGTCCAAGAGTCCAACAAGATGCTACATCCAGTAGTACCCCACGATTCCCTAATTTTTCTCACATATCCTTGCATCTCCTTCACTTCATCTTGAAAGATACAACCTTTGAGCTCTTCACAGCTAGGAATCTTGTACTTCACACCAGGACCAGCAACAGAACTAATCATTCTTTTGAAGCTAGGAGAATTTGCAGCTGTAAACTCCAAGCCTGTTTCATAAAAGAATCTACCAATGCATCTTTGGGGGTCCATTGGTATCAAATCAGCTCTTATGGCATTACTGTCTCGTCTTTGACAGCATCCATTTCCACCAGGACTCACATGTTCTGTTGCACTATCTTCCAACATATAGTATGTATCTTCTTCGCTTTCACTCTGAAAACTAGAAGTTGGAGAACTCTCCTGCGTCTTACGCTTAGCAACATTCGAGCTGGAAGAGCGATTAACTTTCTTGCCAACACTTTCAAGCAACTTGTTTCTCCACAGCTCCTTCACCTCAGCAGGGACCTTTAAACATGCTTTTACATCCGTCCCAACTCCTCCTAAATGGCACTTCAAACGGGAGATGCCGCTCACCACTTTATCACAGTAGTTGCACTGTACTTTACTCCGTTTGTTATCAACAACTCTTCCATGATCATGAATATTAGTTATTCGAGAAATGTTCGTGAAAATGTCCATTGTGTTCATCTAGCGTTTTGGCAAGGGCCTGCATTACACATTAAGCCTAAACTCCATGATCAATCTGTAAACTTCAATCAAGTAACTAGATTACAAAACACGGATTAGAACAGAAAAGATTTCATCTTTGCTTACACTATGAAACTGCACTTTCATCAGATTTTCATCAAGTCTAAATTTTACTACATGGTCAAAGGAAATTCCAACTTCACTAAATCATGCATGCCACTGGTGAAACTCAGTCCAAGCAAGTAACAAGACTAAAACAAAGGGTTCAAACAGAAAATAAAATACTTAACCAAAAAACAGAAGGATAAATCTTCCTTTTTGCTGATACCATGTTTCATTGTTTCTCACCAGAAACTTTCAATAAATCTAACTATTCTAAATAATGGGTGAAACTGATGTGATTAAACGATCAAATTATTCAAGAAACAAAATTAAAAATACTAAAAAAAAAAAAATTGAAATTATTAAATCATGAATGAAACTGATGTGATTGTAATTTCCTTTTCTTCCACCACCACCACCACGATCAAATTATTCAAGACAAAAAGACGACCCAATTTTCAGCCTAGGTTTTTTCAAAGAATAGAAACACAAACAAGAAGAACTGGGAAAAAAGACTGAATCTTTAAACATCTGAAATGCCAAACAATATACGAAAATGCTTCCCACACTGACCACATACAACACCGACATATATATGAAAGCAAGAAAGAAGAAGAAGAATTGAAAAGGACAAACCTTTACAAAGTGAGGAGGAAGAGTTAAGCAGAAGCTGAAAGTTTTGGAACACAGAGATTGAGATGGTTTGGAACACAGAGTCTAGCTCAGGTGCAGAGCATCAGACCCACTCACATTCATTATGTGTTTTTTGAAGCGTTATGCAGCTGAGGACATGATGGCAAGTACAAAGTTTTGTAAGTGATGTCACAACCCACGCGCCGCTGATGCGAAGTCTGTATAGCTTGTGACCCACTGGATTCATTCAGCGCTACAACACAGCACCACATTAACTGTTCAAACTAATATTTAATTCATTTGATTAACTGACTGGGTTGGTCCAAGTCTAACCATTTCAAAAAATTAATAGAAAAGAAACAAAGTTGAATAAAATTCACACAAAATCCACACAATTGTATCTTTTGGTTATATAGAAGCAAAATACTCGAGATCAACAAAGAATAGACAGAAGCAAACCTTGAAAAGCTCGCACAAAACCTTCTAGGTGTGCAACTTCATCCAAGTCATCTAGGAGATCAAGAGTAGCATGGAGGATTGAGGGAGATGACTCCATGAGCTCCTCTATTTATTCATTATTTTGGATGCAAATGTACATCTTTTCTTCTTTGGAAAAAAATTAAAAATGAATTTAATATATTGCAAAAAAAAAATGTCATTCTTATAAAGAATTGAAAATGATATACCTTCTACACTATTGAGTAAGTGGTAGAACGAGGTTATAAAGATGATGGCTATTCGTAATAGATTAGAGTGATTGATGGACTCTCCGGTTTCAGAAGCTGGTTAGTTAGAGAAGAAAACTCTTTTTGATAATTTACAAAGTTTACTTCAGCAAGAAGTGTTCTAGAAACAACGAGCTCAAGTGAGTTAATTGAAATAAGGTCCACAACACTGGTTACGTAAAAAAAAAAAAATTGATAGTTGAAAAAAAAAGCTTTGAAGGGTATTTTTGATGTTGATGGGAATTGGCAGGAGGAAAATGATGGGATTGAAGCCGTTGTAACTGATTTTTATATGAAGATGTTTCAAGCTTTTCCCCTCCTTATGGACAGTTACTCTGCGAAGGAACTCAGAGGTACCCTAAGGCCTCGTTTGGTTCACAAAACTCAGGGGTGTCCTAAGACCTCGTTTAGGTTTGTGTGGGTTGGAGATGTAAATATAGATTGGAATATGTAGGATTGATAGCCTAAATTATAATTTTGAGTTTAGGATTTAGACTAATGGTTGAAGAGGCCCTAAGGTCCTCCATAGGACTAATATTTATACTTTGCGATTACTTTCTGACCTTGCTCACTTTCAATCTCAACTTGTTGGAACCCTGCTTGAATGCAAAAGTGTGATCCATGGATATTGGCAAAGTGTTACAAGCCGTAGAACTGAGATTGCCAAAGGTGCCACCAGTGCTCAAGGGAACTGAGATTGACAAGAAAAGCGTGAAACACGGCACTGACCGCGGTAAAGAATGAAATCTACAATTCTAGATTAAGCTGCCATCTTCTTCGTCTGCTAGTTGAATCTGTGTTGTTGTACTATTGAAACAAGCTGTAGATAACTTTATGGTTATGCCAAATGCACCGTTAGAGCGTACTAAACCGCGCTGAAAATCATTGTTTCGTGCAACAGACAATAAAAATTGAATTGTTGATCAAGTGGGTTCTGCGACTGAACTGGAGCTAGAATAGCTGATTTTCTTTTTCATTGAACTACCAACTACCAACTACCAACTGTTAAAAGATACAAATCAGCACGTCTTAATTACAACTTTACTTACAAAAGCCTGGAAGTTCTATACATTAAACTACAAACAATAGATATTAGTGCAGCTACTGGGAAGTGGTAGTAGTTTCTATTGCCGAAGAATTTTCAACTACAGGCTTATCTGGTTTCTCTTCAATTCGTAGCTTTTTTGTGCATGCTTGTGCCTCAGAGTCACCACAGTCAGCAGCTTTGTGCTTCAGTGACAGAGGTGATGATGAGTCAGACACTGCTGGTTGTGAAGCTAATATACAAGCTGATTGGTATGTAGTAATAGTGAATATTGCCGAAGGATTTTCAACTACAGGCTCATCTGGATTCTCTTCAATTTGTAGCTTTTTCGTGCATGCTTCTGCCTCAGAGTCACTACAGTCAACAACTTTGTGCTTCAGTGACCGAGGTGATGATGAGTCAGACACAGCCGGTTGTGAAGCTGATATACAAGCTGATGGGGAAGGCTGCTGTTCAGAGTCTTTAATGGAATTAGCTGTCAGTGACGACAAGGCTTGTGGAGAAAGCAAGGCACTACCGGCTTTCTGTTGTTCCTCCAAGATCTTCTCCAAGTACTTGGCATGCTTTTCTATGCGTAGCTGAAGAGACCTTTGAACCTATTTAGAGATGCAGGTGAAGAAATTTAAGCTACAATGAAGCAAAATAATAAGGCTCTATTTGAACCACTATTTCACACCGGAAATGCATCCAAAAAGAAAATCAATGCATATTAACAAGCACAAGCCAGCTATTAAACACATGCTCACCTCAAGCTGCTCATGCAGTTGTTTCTGAACTTCAATTTGCATGCGCAGAGCCTCAGTGATATGAATGCTCCTAGGACAAGAAAGATAAGGTCAACATTAAGCAAAACAGGAATTATTTTTTTATTTTTTTTGGTGAATAAGCAAATGAAGATATTGCTGTATTGATCTTCTTAATTAAAATATAATTGTATTGATTGAGAAAGAAAAGACTGGCAGAGCAACGTTAATTACTAACCCTTTTTTCCGTCCATCGCCTTCATTTCTGCTTGAAGCAGCGGTCTTTTCTTCAGAGCTAGAAGCCTTCTTATCTAAAGAGTGAAAAGGAAAGGTGGTATTTAATAACGTTGTAGTGAGCTAAGAAGAAAACTCATTATTTCCAACTACGTAATGACCTTTGATACACATGCATGACATGAAACAAGATGGATGCAGAATTTGGAATTATGGAGATGACCATCAAACCTACGATGATTGACAATTTACATATACAGAGTGTTCATTGATATGCAAGTCATCAAGTATTTCAAATCCATCTATATGTACTTGAGCAGTCGGATCAAGTTAATTCAGTTCTCAGGTTGTAGCACACTAAAACATGCATAGATTTTTTCTTTTAAAGGACTGAGAGGAATAAAACATAGTTTTACATGTAAAGTGAAGCTCAATAGTTGAGATTGCAAAGTCATGACTTCAGACAGATGACTGAAATTTGTGAGGATATCTTGAGCCTGAAATTAATCAAATCTCATATATCCCGTACCTTCTTTTTTCTCAGGCATATACTTGGCAAGTCTGTACTTCTGCAGATGACATAAAAGTACAAATCTGAATCAAATAGTACATCAATTATTCTCAACTCACCAGATATATGAAAAATCAATCACCTGTAAGTGGCTTTTAACATGATAAATGGTTAAGCCCTCAACATTCATAACTTTTAATACACCTTTTGGAGTAGCCTCTGCACATCAAATTAAACTAATGAGTTGCAAGTACAAATTATAATAGACTTTAACTCATTGAATAAGCACTCCTATCGAGCAAGAACTAAAGCACAGCACATAATAGACTAGAAATTTAGTATTTACTCTCAGCCCCATCTAGCTTCTTAACAGCTTCTACAAAACGCTCATGAAGCTCAGGTGTCCACCGCATTCGCGGTCTATGTGCAGAGGAAGGCCCAGGAGACGGGTGACTTGAAAGAGCATCAACCAATGTTGCCATCGAGCCACAACTCATACTAGATGTCAATTCTATGGCTGGTTCTGATGAAGCTTGAGGAATTGCATATAATTCCTAACATATAGCATATAAAGAATTATTAGTGACATATGACAAGCAAAGTATTGAAGCCTGAAATACAAGTTATTCATAAATCAATCCACTCTTCTGAATATTACATCTCAGTTTAAAAAACTATCTATTTGAATGCCCCGCATGTGGCTCAGACACCATTATGTAGTTTACACCATGATAATCCCAACTGACACTTTATGTTGTTATAAATGAATAGTAGTAGTATAAATGAGTTTTCTAGAAAACATATTCGATCAAATATGTAAACAAATAACGATTACACAGAACTTACATCAAGCCGGGGATTTTCTCCATTGTCCGTGATAGCTATGTCAAGTTGATCTGACAAAAACTGAAACTCCAATTGCTCTGTAAGTTCTATAGTGTCACTTCCACAGCCGATATCATGGAAGCTACCATCAGAAGCACTTCCGGTCAAATTAAGAAAGTCTTTCATGAGATAATCTGAATGTTCATCATCATATTGATTACTCATATCCTGACTTAAGAGTGACGGAGATTTTGAATCAACAGCAGAAATGGACTGGCTGTATGTTGGAGGGTGGGGAAGAAATGGCATATTTCCAAGATGCCGAGAGGTTTCAGAACTTGATGAAGATGACTGATACAAACTTGTACAGAAAACAGAAGAACGTGAAAATGAACTCTTGAAATGTTGAAGACCAGATTCTCGCATAATAGTAGGAGAGCTAAAAGATTCTGTCTGCGTGAAAGGTGGGAGGCGTGTGGATGAACAATTGTGGGCCACTGAACTCCTGCCTTCTGATTCACAACCCAAAAAATCATGTACTGGGGATAGGGATGTACAGTATGACTGTGTGATACCATTGGTAGTCTCGATTTGTGTTACAGAACTGATTCCATGGTGACTCATTATTGCAGATGAAAGCCCTACCTTCATCGATGTATCAAATTGGTAGTGAAATGTACCACAATTAAGTGGAGAACTTCTACAGGTAGGAATGTGTATATCTAGATTGGGGTACAACGAGTTAGAAATAAGGATTCAATGAGATAAGCAAAACTAAGATATGGTTGCAAAACACTGAGCACTATTTTAGCAAAGTTTGAGTTTCATTTCAACTAAAAATCCACTCAAAGAGTCAGCAGCGACTAGCTACATTTCCACAGATAAAGTACTAGGAGGTGAAACGACCAAATCAAATCCAGCACACCAAGTAAGCTGTACTAGGAGACATACAAAGCATAATCTTCTCAGCTCGAAGACAATTTTATAAGGTGGAACACCATCTTCTGAGGTAAAAAGTCTGAAAAACAGACCACCAGGCACCAATACAGGTGATCAGAATTGTAGCATGACAATTTTAAACAGAGATAACAAATCCAGTCATTGTTACAGCACATGAAAGTCTTAACACCTATATGTTGTTGCAACTTGTAAACAATGTAAAGGTTTTGCTTCAGTTACTTAAAGAAGTGAAAGAAAGTTAAAACATTCAAATAGGACAAATCCTTTTAACAAACCTATAGGGTCAACTATTGCAACAACAGCCTCTACAGAGTCCACAGGATAATTCAACCAACAATCTTATGCTTCCAAAATGGGAAAGTCTTCAAGATCATAGATAAAACACTCAATTGGGTTGAAGATCAGTGCTGAAATTCATTCCCCTATCAACTGAGATACTATCATCACAGTTCAAAAATCAAAGAAAAAAAAAAAAGAGGAAACATGGCAATATCTCTTAGTGATCCGAAAATCTTCCTTCAAATCATAACCACACAAAAGTCACATGATTCACCACAAACATACAAAACCAATCACGGATTGGGCAGAATCTGAAATCTCACATAGGCTCATGAGAGGAAAAATCAACAAAAACCCAACTCAGCAAAGATCCCCAGATAAAAATTATATAAAAAAAAAAAAATGAAGACGGAGATATATAGCATATGGATACAGACAAGTGAGATAGATAAGATAAGAAGGGACTTGCCGGAGAGAGACAGAGATCTTGTACTTGCGGAGATTTGGCAACTGAGGAAATGAAATGCTGAGTCAGTGAGACAGATAAGTACTAGCTGATGTCTCTCACAGTACGCCAGACGTTAATGCTGCTGCTGCTGTAAATTGTAACCAAAGTCTGACGTTGTAGTAACAAACTCTGAACTGGAAGTTCATAAAGCTCGAGTCTTTGGGCTACTGGGTCTGCAAAAACTGAAATGTTATCTCTCTCGCTCTGTAATGTGAGCTAATGGCCTTAGGCTTAGGCTCAGGCTCTTGGAAGGGTTTGGCTGCGCAAATGATTGAGCTCGGGAGTTTTGATTATGTAAGCAAAGGACTTACGGAAGATCGAGAGGACAAAACGATGACGTCTGCGACTTTTGGGTCACGCGAGCTGTGGGGAGAGGTGAGTGCACGAACGAATCGGAGGTGGGTAATGTAAACATACGATTTGTCAGTATGTGCCAAGACAAGTAGGGCTGGGCGTTTGGGCCCGAAGGACCGAAAGCCCGGCCCGAAAACCCGAAAAAAGCTCGAAACGAGCCGAGTTCAATTTTTTTAAAGACCGGCCCGAAAAAAGCCCGGCCCGAAAATAGGAAATTCGGTCCGAGCTCGGGCCCTGTTTTTTTTGGGACCGAAAGCTCGGCCCGGCCCGATTGTTTAATATATATATTAAAAAAAAAAAAAAACCTCGTTTCTTCTTCTGCTCTTCCTCTTCTTCTCTTCTTCTTTTGCTCTTCTTCTCTTCTTCTGCTCTCAACCCTCCCTTTCTCTCCTTATCTCAGCCACCCCTTTCTCTTCTTCTCTCACCCCCCCCTCACCCCCCCATGAGTTTCGCCGGACCCAGAATCTCAAAACCCACAAAACCCCCAAACTCCACGAGCACGAGCACTCCACCGCCACGGCCGCCACTCCGGTCCTCCTCCTCTTCTTCTCTCTCCTCCCACCTCGCCATGGTCGAACTCAAACAACGCATCCTCACCTCCCTCTCCAAGCTCTCCGACCGCGACACCCACCAAATCGTCGTCGAAGATCTCGAGAAAACCATCCACACCCTCGCCTCCGACGGCCTTCCTATGCTCCTCAACTGCCTCTACGACGCCTCCGCCGACCCCAAACCCGCCGACCGCATCGCCGATCTCCTCTCTGGCGGCGCAGTACCTCACCTCTCCTCCGGCCACGCCAAGCCCGAAAAAGCCCGAAAACCCGGCTCGGCCCGTCGGGCTCGGGCCCGGGCCGGTCCTCGACTTCAAAAAAACCCGGCTCGGCTCGGCCCGAGAGGTTCGGGCTTCGGGTCGGGCTTTGTGATTTTTGGGCTCGGCCCGGCCCGCGCCCACCCCTAAAGACAAGTGGTTGTTTCTCATGGCGTCACACGTTTGATTATTCTCCTATTAGTAATTAATCTAGCTCTAATTGGGTATTATACGCAAAAGAATACATAATCATTTCAATGACTTGTTAATTTTTATTTGTTTTAGTGATTTATAAATTTCTTCAACTTATGAGAGAACAAAAATTATTATTAATAATAATAATAGTTTCTTCAACTTGCTTTGCATGTACCTACACTCATTTTATTTATGTATCTTATGTGTTAGGAATTTAATTGGAATTCAGACTTTTTATGTGTTAGGAATTTAATTGGAGATATGTTGTTATTACTATGACTATGACGGGTGAAAATAACTTAATTATAGAGCATAGTTCAATGATACAATATATTCTATATTGAGTCTTATATATGTCATGATAAAATAATATATGCGTACACGCTGTCAAGCTGGTCATTACGAGTAGAATGCAGTTTATATAAAACTTAAACCAAAATTTTAAAAGTACTATATAAAAAAAAAAACTATACAGGCTTACGGCATATCAACCCACCTTAGTTTGTAATTCACCTCATTCGATCGATCAACTACTTAAAGAACATAAGACCTCAATATAATCTAATTAACAGAGTTGATCGAGAATAATACATAACCGAAGCAATGCTATACTTAAAGATAAGGGTCACATAATTAAGTTAATGATGATATGATTATAAAGGTTTTCCCAAAATTATAACCAAAAATATACAAGCTGTTCGTGGCGGATTCAGCACCCGGCGAACAGTCAGCACGTGGGGCGGAGGAGCCGTGCTCCTCGCGTGTCTGGTGTGTGCTTTAGGCGTGCCAGCACCCTTGGAGCGGTGCAACTCGATCGCGTGCGACCCCTGGCGAGTCTTCTCGTCTGCTCCCAAATGACTCTGACTTCTTGGTCAAGCGACTGTTACGCGGGCGCTGACTAAGCCGGCGTACAGGACTCGAACAAGACCTGAATAGAACTCTCTAACAGGATTTTCTTCCCAACCCCCTAAGGATTGAGGATCTTACTCTGATCCGGAGAAACAAAGCAGAGCTAATACCAAGACCACGGGTGTGCTACCGGAGTAGCGGACTGACTCGATTGCTACCTGAGTAGCGACAGACTCGATTGCTACCTGAGTTGCGGACTGACTCGATAGGCTCAGCAATCGCTCGGCACGAGTACGAGATAAGATCGATCGTAGGGCGGAGGCGAGTTGCGTGAGTTGCTCCGGAGAGGCTTTGGCAAGTTAGCGGTGCGCTAGAACTTGGGGTTGTTTGTGTTTGGTTGAGAACCTTTTCCTAGTTGCCGGAAGAGTTATATTTATATTGCTCTCAAAACCCTAGGGCTGTGAGATCCAGCCTGGCGGATTCCGAGTTTCATTAGGACTGTCCTTCCTTATTCTGCTTCCAATCCCATTAATCAATAATTAAATGAGATCAGACATCTTCTTTGTTTAGGAAACTTCATCTCCGTTAAATATGTCCAGATCACCACTCATTAAAGTTGAGATCAGCCAAATCGAGTCACACGCCAGTCAATCACTGATTCGGCGAAGATGACCTCTTTGGATGGATTGCTACCGAAACAATCCCTAATTATCCCAATCAGTATTTACACCTCATTATCTCTTAAGGAAATTCGTAAATTGTATAATTGAATTACTACGAAATAACCCCGAACTGATTAGGTAATAGATCCATATTCCCCTCCAAATAATCTTTCCTGAATGAGGCGGGAAAACATGAATCCCGGGTTCGATTTAAACCTAAACCCCTCTGGGCCTCAGAGTAAAAGCCCAATTGGAGAGAATTCCAATTGTGGCCCAAACATTGCCCCCCAGTCTCCGATATTGAGAACTTTATCGAAATAGAAGAGAGACTGAGCCCCAATCACCGGCCCATCCGCAGCATTTAAATATTGGATTATTGCACCGTTTCCTCACCAATCACGACTTCTCAATTCGAAACGGTAACACTGTTCACCTAAACCCTTGATTGCTGCAAAACCCAGCGCTTCGCGACTCGAGAACCCCTTTCGGATTCCTATAAATCAAATTGAGGCCTTGATTTCTTCTTCAGACCACCTTTTCTTCCTCTTCCTTAGCCCGAAATCAGAAGAAACCAGATTCAAACCCAATGGCCCCTTTAAAGAACTTCGTTATTCAGTACCCCGTGGCGGATCAAGCCAAGGCTCAACTTCTCCCTCTTATCCAATGCTCCAGGGCGGATGACCGAACCAGCCTTAGCCTTCCCCAAGAGGGCCGTGCCACCCTGGGTCCCTTCGTGGTGGCCTATCATCCTGAGGATAACAATGGAACCCATCAGATCCTTGATAGCCCGGCACGCCCGCTGTCGGCGCTTTTTTGCTCTGACAAACCAGCGGAGTGCCCAAATTTTCAAACCAATCCTCACCAAGCCGCCGTCAACCATGCCGCCTGGCCGCTGGTGAAGCCCTACATGACAGCCTGGTACGCAGAACGGCGCCCTCTCGACAGAGAAATCTGGAGGAAAGCTGGGGTTGCTGACGCGATCAAACTTTGCTTCAGCCTCAGCCCAAAAGGAGGCAACAGGTGCGCTCTTGTTCCGCTGATGAGCCTCTGGAATCCCACAGTTAATGCCTTCGAATTCAAATTTGGTCATGCCTCCGTGACCCTACTAGACCTTTATGCCGGCTTTGGGTTCCCCATTGGCCCCCAAGCCTTTGAAGAGAGCTACTACCCCGAGAGGATAGGCCCCAAAAGCGCTATTGGTGGGATTGAGCCCGCTGGATTCGAGAAGTGGAAGAACGAAACCTCCCAGCTGGGTGGTGTAATCAGCGGAGAAGCCTTTCTGTCCTTCTGGCTCAACAAATTTGTGTTCTGCTCCACTACCAACAAGATGATCAAGCTCTACCACCGAATGGCGGAGGTAATCTATGCTGGCCACGAAATTGGCCTCGCCCAACATGTTTTGGCACACCTCTACCGCTGTCTGTGCCAGATATCCGCCGTGCCCATGAAGTGTGCACAATCCGGTCCCCTCTGGATTCTGGATATTTGGTGCCAAATGCACTTTCCTCAACTCAGCCCAGCCATGAAGAGGGATTCAAGGCCTGATCAAGTGGTGGGGCAAGAGTATGCCGGATGCGCTGCTAGTCCTGACCTCAGCTACGCCGTCTGCCTCGACATCTTTTTCAATACATCCGCCAAAGAATTTTTTACCGAGGCACATCGGCTGATCCATATGAAGTATCCACGCGGACTAGCCCGGGGCTTCCTTCCCTCCAGCAGACAAGAATCCAAAGGTCAATGGATTTTTATACAATGCGTCTCCATGGTGGACCTGCCATTCCACTATAGTGACAAGAAATTCCCAAGTCACGAGGTCTACGCGCCCCACTTCTTTGCACGGCAGTTTGGCCTTACTCAAATCCTGCCGTATCCGCCGCTGAAAAGTGTGAATCTGTTTTCGGCGTGGCGGAACAGCAGACAATACCCGCGGTCGTCTGATGCTAGCGACAGATCAGACCTGGCGCTACTCGTCCTGCATAACCCGGACTGCTACTCGAACCTAAGGGCCTCTCTGGACGCAACTGGTTCGTATCAGGTATGGTGGTCACGCATGCGAGGTCCGCTCTTCAACCAACCGTCTGTCCTCTACTTCCAGAAGTTCTTTCGGAATCGGGGTGGGCAACTTACCCCAGCTGATCAAGAAGTGTTAAAGGGCGGTCCACTATACATTGACCTGCCCCCAAGAAAGGTAATATGCCCCGCTCTCTTACTACTATTTTGGTTTGCCCGAAAACTCTCGTGTAATCTTGATTGTTTAATGAACTAGGCAATTGAGCAAACCCCAATGGATAAAGGAAAACGGAAGGCCGAATGTGGAGCTCATCCGCCCCCGAAGAAAAGTAAAACTGTCAGTGAAACGGATGAGAGAACTGATGAGGACGAGGACGCACCTGTAAGTACACTTAAAATCTCTTTTGTCCCCTCGCGTCTTTAAACATCAGTCCAGTAAATACCTACGTAACGTAGATATCCCAACTTTATCCCTCCTTGCAGACACCTCGGAGGAGGCGCTCCTCGCCCGCTGCAACTACCAGCCAAGGCCCCCCGGTGATTGAGATCTCTTCTGGTGAGTCCTCGGGTCCTTCTGAGGAAACAAATTCTTCTAGTTCCGACGAGGACTATCTGAACCTCTACCAAACTGCTCTTGAAATTTGCGGCGATAGTCTTCCTCAACCCGTTCCTTTGCGCTGTCTTGATGCAGGTACTTCCTTCAGCCTGGCTCTAGCAGTTAGTCAGAGTTCCATCCAACCACTCCTGACATTTCCTGCCACTGCAGAAACTGGACCGGAGGCGGAGGAGAACCCAAATGACACCATGGCGGAGGACCCGGCAGACGAACCCCTACTATTGACCGCTGGTGCCCCCGGTAGCTCTTCCACCCCAAATCCGCCGGCCTCAAACTCAACTCAAGAAGTGGAGCAAGAAGAAGAAGGAGAAGAAGAAGAAGAGGAAGACGTCAACCAAAGCGCCGAGCAGCCAGCAGCGGGTGAGCCTTTCCCCTCTGCACCTGATGTCTCACAAGCAGAAGAGGAGGCGATTGCCGCTGTGGAATCCCTGGCTGAAACTGCCCCCCCGGGTTGAACAACCTTCAACTCCCGCGGACGAACTAACTGACCCTGATCAGCGAGGGCAGCAAGGGGTTCCCCAGGACCAGCCCAAAGCAAACCCTCACCCAGAGACTGCTGAGGTATATACTGCCTATGTTTTGAATCGTCGCCTCCCTTGGTCAGAATTACTAACAATTCTCCTTCAATATGAACAGGTGGAAGATGAAAGGGTGGCAACCACGGGTGCCACCCCACTGATGGAGGATCCCGGCCCAGCGGAATCAGCTATAGAGCCGATCCCCTTGCCCCAGAATGAAGACATCTTGGGCCCGATCACTACCCCATCCGCACAGTCCTCTGCGACCCCTGGCGGATCTGACTCTGGACTTCCGGATGAGGCTGCTTCCTTCTCCATTCTGGCTGAAAAACTCTTTCCCCGGCCAGACAGCCCTGAAGAGGAACCTATAGAGGTGCAGGAAGCATGGGGATTCTTAGAGCATCTGGGAGAGAAGGATCCCGCAGATACTCAAGTGGCGGACGAGCTCATCTCCGCCCTTGACATTCTTAAAGGCCAACTCCAGCAGCTGCCCCCCGAGCACCAAACTGAAGCCAGCGCTGCCCTTCTTAGCCTTCCAACAGAACTGAAAAGTCTGTAAGAACGTTTAGCTGCCCGGTCACCTCAGCATGCCCAAATCCAGGAAGCTGGCGTGGCCTTCGTCAACGCCGCCCGTGCCTATCAAGATTTACTCATTGCGGCTGGCAATGACACAGAGGCAGCTGAAATAGCCAGACTTGAGGAAATGGAGGCGAGCATAAAGCAGAAAATCTCCCTCCTCCGCCAGAAGCAAGCCAACCGCGCGGAGCAATTAAACCAGCAAAAGCTTCTGGCAACCAATTTTCAGGAGAGAGAGCGTCAGGCCAAGAAAGTCAACGCAGAACTGGACCGCTCGATCGGTAGGTCCAAGGCAAAAATCAAGAGATTGGGCTTGCTGCTGTTTGAATTTAGGCCCAACCCATAGTGAACATTGGCTTGATAAATATATGTATTCTGTTTTATATAATTAACCACCAAGCCCAATTTGGTTTGGTTCAAAAACCAATCCCTGTGCAACTGTCTCGTCATTACTGTGGGAATTGCAGAACCGTTTCTCAAAAATTTGAAATTCAAACGCCAAAGCGGTTCCAACATCCAACTGCCTAATAACTGCACATGTTAATCTCAGCCCTTGGATTGCTTTCTCATAAGACTATAAAAGCAACCCCTTAATGGCCGAATGTGAGAACCCCAAATCAACTTAGAATGTTTTTCCTTACTTCTTCCTTTAGGTTCTCCTATCAGCCGTTATGGCTTCCTCAATCCTTTCCACCAGATCTAGTTCGGATGTTCTCTTGAACACCCCGAATCATAACACCCCATGTTAAACAAACCCCGAACCATAACATCCCATGTTATGTCCCGGGCGGATGTGATCATAGATTGGTAGCTGCTGATTTAGCACCCCATTATTCGCATCGGCCAAAGGCCTAGCATGGATGCAGGTTCGGGTACCCTCCTCACGCCTCATGGGACCATTAGTTTTCGCTTAAAACGAAAACCCGCCAGCGTGAGGAAGGTCAAGCCTCAATAGACCAGTTGTCTTCTTCGATATGAAGGGAATTCTGTGTCGGCCATCCCCTCCCGGATCTGATATATGCATTTCCTCTGCGGAGATAGCCGGCGTTCGTCTATTGGGCTCCTGGAGCCATGAGGGATTGTAGGCAGCGGATGCCTATCCGCCACTCTGCTTCGGCGCCAAGGCAGTCTCTGCCAAACAATCTTCATGCTCCATCCATCAAGCTCTCAAGATCTCCGTCTTCGACCCCTACTCGGCAAGAGTCCAGATCGAAGGACTGGCGGAAATCCCCTACATACAAAGATGACATCAGAGCTAGTTCGCGGATATATAATTAGTTTCTTTGCATGTATTTAAATCCCGCCTTTGTAATAGCCATGGCCGCAAAGCCCCCTTTATTTTATAAAAATAAAATTTTGGAAACAAGACTTGCGTCGAAACCCTATTCACAAAGGCGAAATAAATTGGGCACCCGTCAAGCGGCTGTCCCTGAAAATCTTGATTCATAGAGCAACATGGCTTAACCCTAAGGGGAATTTAGAAAAATGTCAAAATGTTCAACCGTCCCAAAAATTTCAAAAATCCGCCACCAAAGATGAGCGCGGATACTGCCCCTGTGTTGCCCCCTTAGTTTATTGGGCTGCGCGGATATGCAATGATAAAGCAAAGCCGAGTAAACTAGATAACAAAATAAACGGCTTCCCCTTAAAACGGGTAGAAGCCCATCCGCCATGAAGCAAATCTGGCCTCCTAGCAATAAAGAATAAGCCCAACGTCAGGCGGCCCAATGGGTGTGTGGGAAAAGTAAACTGTGATTAATGTAGGATTTGACGGTCACCGAACCGTTGTGGAAGCCCGAGAAGTCGTGAGTCAAACCCCCGTTTTAATACGCACCGGTTCCCAATTAAACAGGCGACCGAAACGGATGGTTTCATAAAGAAGGGCAGACCATACTATTAAAGTCCCGGTAACCCCTAACCGTTGGGTTCCCCCCGAAATGCAGAATAAAAGGAAACCCCTGGTTGTAGCGAAAAGCTCGTCAGGTTTGCCAATTTAGAGGAGATATGGCAACCCTAGTATGGTTCGCCAATAGCACAAACCTCTGGTTGCCACAAGCCTTCCCACCAGATAAGTTAAAACCCCGGCTAAAAACCCTAGTAACCTCAGTCACCCAGCGTTAAACAAATCCTAATCCCGGTCACCTAGCGTTAGGCGGCCTGAACCTGCGCTTCGAGGTATGTAGCCCATACCCGGCCAGTCATGGCTGTTCCCCATGCGGAGTAGCGCTAGGGAT
Source organism: Potentilla sterilis (assembly GCA_963682095.1). NCBI lineage: Eukaryota > Viridiplantae > Streptophyta > Magnoliopsida > Rosales > Rosaceae > Potentilla > Potentilla sterilis. The sequence goes on from OY821756.1 coordinate 50,877,893, forward strand.
CTGGTTAGGTACCATCACCCACGGAGGAAGGGTTGAAAGTGCCTGTCATCGCAGCCAACCCAACCACTCGTTCTGTCAATGGAACGTGGTGTTTGGGCTGAAGTGCTGTAGGCTCACCCTTTACCTCCTCTAGTTTTGCAAACTCCTCCCTCTGCCTTGCATAAATCTATCCCTTCCTGAAATTAGCAGAGGTCCGTTTCATTGGTGATGGTAAAGATACAACTCTCGGAGTCTCCGCGAGCGGATAACGAATAAACATGAGGAATCCGCCAGGCTCAAGACTTAGAGAAAAGTAGGCATGGTTTCAGAGCTAGCTAGTAGCTCTTGTTATATTTCTTTTTTCTTGTAATGCCCTTGGCCGCAAAGCCTTTGTATATATAAAGTGAGCTGCGATTGCAATACCTAAGACCGATCGTTCCCCAAAGATATGAACTTTATTTATGAGGAAAAGTATAAGGACACAGACACCCCCAGCGGATGTCGAAATAAAACAAGGAAAAACACAAAACCCTAACGATTTTGCAATGAAAAACTTGGAAAACTCAAAATACGGCAGAAACACCCCTAGCGGATGTGCCATTCTAACTCGTTGCCCCCCGAGCGCGCTGGATTAAGAAGAGTTCTGACCAGAATCTTCATCCGCCGGAGGAACCTCGAACTCCCAAACACTCGGAAAGTACTTTTTAAGATATCTCCCATTGATGGGGTTTCTGTGTACTTCCCCGTCCAGGTCGCGGAGCTGGTAAGCTCCCTTGCCCACAATACGATCAATGACAAATGGACCCTCCCAACGAGCACTTCATTTACCACGACCCGGTTCGTCGAGGGGCAGAGCGACCTTCCAGACCAAGTCCCCTTCGCCATAGGACTTACCCTTGGTCCGCTTGTCATATGCCTTGGCGATCCGCTGCTTCTCAAGGATGATGCTTTCCAAGGCTTCGAGCCGCTTCTCGTCAAGGTCTTCATGTTCCTGGAACATGGCCTGCACATAGTCGTCACCAAGCAGTTGGTGTTGCTCACGAACCCTCAAAGAAGCCACATTGATCTCTAATGGCAGAACGGCATCATGGCCGTACATCAACGCATAAGGGGTAGTGCCCGTAGGAGTCCTTTTAGAAGTCCTATAGGCCCACAGTGTGTTATCAAGCTGAGTATGCCATGATCTTGGGTTATCCGCGAGCATCTTCTTCATGATGGATAGGATAACCTTGTTAGTAGCTTCTGCTTGACCGTTGGATTGAGCATAATAAGGAGAGGAATGTAGGAACTGGATACCGTAATCCGCTAGCCAGGCTTGGGTCTTCTCAGCCATAAAGGCTACCCCCCGGTCCGCCACTATGCATTCTGGAATGCCATACCGGCAAATGATATTTTGAAACACAAAGCGGATGACGGTGTCTGCATCACAGTTCCTGGTCGGTATAGCCTCCACCCATTTCGTAAAGAAATAAGTACCTAGCAACAGAAACTTGTGCTGCGAAGATGAATGTGGGTGAATCTCTCCTACAAAATCCAATGCCCAACCCCTGGCGGGCCAAGGCTTGATGATAGGTTGTAAAGGGATATTTGGAATCCGCTGAACCGGCCCATGCTTTTGGCAATCCTGACAACCCTGAGCAAAGCTATGGCAGTCTTTCAACACAGATGGCCAATGGTATCCGTATCTTCGAATAAGCCACCTCATTTTGGGTCCGGACTGGTGTGAACCGCAGACCCCTAAGTGTACCTCCCTCATGATCCGCTTGGCCTCAACGCCAAATATACACCTTAATAGGACTCCATCCTCCCCCCTCCGGAATAGGTCTTCTCCCTTGAGAAGGTAATTCGTCGCGAGGTGTCTGATCTTTCTCTCAGACGGTGCAGATGGGTCCTTCAGATATGCTATGATTGGTATCCGCCAGTCAGTATCGATGGGTTCGACTGTAGCGACCAACCACTCTCCGCGGTCCTCCCGGCGGATAGCAAAAGATGGTAGAGTCCTGCGCTCTACCCGAAGGATTCTTTCCTTCACTCCTTGGGCTAAGCTGATTCCTGTGGCCAATTGTGCCAACTCATTAGCTGCAGAGTTCAATTCCCTGGGAACGTAGTCCAAGGAAACGTCGATGAAACGATCCAGCAGCTCGATAGCCCGCTCGTAGTAGTGCACCAAATGGAAAGATAAACACTTGTAGACCCCCAGCAGTTGATTGATAACTAGCATTGAGTCTCTAAGTACTTCGATTTCTTGTGCCCCCAGGTCGAGCAACAACTCCAACCCAATGAGTAGAGCCTCATACTCTGCCTGGTTGTTGGTGCACGCCCACTCCAGCTGAAATGAATAAAGATATTTAGTGCCTGCTGGATTCTGAATGCAAATCCCGGCGCCAGCTAACTTACTGGTACTGCTACCATCAAAGTATAAAATCCAAGGCTGGTAGCGGATCATATGAACAAACTCTGGCGGCTCTGTAAATTCTTCCTCAATAGGATGATGTAACAAGAAATCCACGATGGCCTGACCCGTCATAGCCTTGAGTGGCGCGTATTGCAAAGAAAACTCCGAAAGGGCCAAAACCCACTTGCCAATCCTACCCTTTAGGATAGGTCTCGTCAGCATATACTTCACCAAGTCCGTTTGTGCCACCACTATCGTTGTAAATGAAAGCATGTAATGGCGGAGCTTAATACCAGCGAAATACAGGGCTAAACACAGCCTCTCGATTGGTGAATACCTGGTTTCTGCATCCAAAAGTGTCCGACTAATGTAGGATACCGCGTATTCGATCTTCTTTCCATCCGCCAGGGTTTCATCCTGGGCCAGCAGTCCTGCGATAGAAATATCAGATGCAGAAATATATAACTTGAGAGGGAAACCGGGCGTAGGCGGCCGAAGGACGGGCGGACTAGCTAAATACTCCTTGATCCTGTCAAAAGCAGCCTGGTGCTCAGGACCCCACTTAAATACTTCTCCTGGTTTGAGCTTGAGCAGAGGAGAGAAAGGCGCCACTTTGCCTGCTGAGTTGGATATGAATCGTCTGAGGAAATTAATCTTTCCCAACAAGCTCTGTAACTCCTTCTTGTTCCGCGGTGCTGGTGAGTCTAACACAGCCTGGACCTTATCGCCAGCCACCTCGATGCCTCTCTCATGCACCACAAACCCTAGAAAGTCACCAGCACAAACCCCAAAAACACACTTGGCTGGATTCATTTTAAGCTGATGCTTTCGCATGATAGTGAACACCCTTCTGAGATGATCAATGTGGTCTTCCTTTTTCTTCGATTTTACCACCACATCGTCGATGTAGACCTCAAGGATGTCCCCCAATATCTTGCTGAAAATTATGTTCATCGCACGTTGATATGTAACCCCTGCGTTGGTTAAGCCGAACGGCATACTGAGATATTCAAATGCTCCGGTGAACCCAGGGCAGCGAAAGGCAGTTTTGGAGATGTCCGGCTCGTATATGGGAATCTGGTGATAACCTGTCGTTCCATCCATAAACGATAGTAACTCGTGCCCCGCTACTGCATCCACCAACATATCCGCTATGGGCATAGGATAGACATCCTTAGGCGATGCAGCATTCAGATCCCTGTAGTCCACACATACTCGGATCTTGCCATTCTTCTTCCTGACAGGGACAATGTTGGATAACCATTCCGGATATAAAGTCGGTCTGATTATCCCAGCATCAACCATGCTTTGAACTTCTTGTTTGACTGCCATTGCAGTTTCCGCGTTCATCCGCCGCTGTTCTTGGTTTACTGGCCTGTATCCCTCCTTGATAGGAATGCGATGACAAGCCAACTTCTTTGACAAACCCGGCATATCTTGGTATTTTTCTGCAAAACAGTCCTTAAACTCCTGCAGCAACCCTATCAGTTGCTGCTTCAAATCCGATTCAAGGTACTGACTAATCCCCACCTCCATGGGCTCAGCTTCTGTCCCCAGGTTGACTCTTTCTACAGGATCACGTACCTTGGGTGAAGTATCATCCAACGCTGCGGGAGCAGGCTGAATTACTTCCACCCCTATCGAAGCTTCAAAATTTTCTTCCTCAATGCACTCGACCAGTGCCACTTCCTCCCAAGCCATTTGCTCCATTCGATAAATAGCTAAGCGTTGCATAAAAAGAGTAAAGGCCTCTGACGCCTCACGTGAGAGGACGTCACTCATTGGAAACATGTGGAAGAAGCTCAATGGAAACTGGCCGGCTGTAATCTATCATGGCTTGGGCAATTCCCCATTGAGACAATTCGTTCTGGGTCACCCCGATTGGATGCCCCTTATGATCAACCCCCTCAATTCTGAGGGGTCTCATATTCCTGTTGTAATAGCTGGCCTCCAACTGGATGGCCGCTATAGAATAAGGACGCTCATCTGCCTTGATGAGCACTGGTAGATCCGCGACTGGATCCCACATGAACATCTCCTGATGAAGAGACGAGGGAACAGCCAATGCTTTGTGGATCCAGTCCCTCCCTAAGATCATGTGATAGGGAGCGTTCGCCTCAGCCACGAAGAAAGCCTGATAGGCGTCGGATGGTCCTATCTTGACTCTGAGCATGACCACCCCAGCAGTAGGAGCGATAGTCCCCGAGAACCCCTTCACCTTGGAAACAGACTGAATAAGCTTCTGCTTCGGAACCTTAAGCTGCTCCACAGTAGTGGTAGTGATGACGTTCACCGCGGCCCCTGTGTCTATTAAGACCTTGCGGACCTTGACCCCCTCCACCTCGGCTGTGACATACAAAGGCTTCATATGTTGGGACATGTCGAATCTGGGCTTGGCGAACATCACGCACTGCTTTAAAAGGTCCCCAGCCCCCTCAGGATATTCGTGGCTGGAACGAAAAACCCCAGGCTCGGGCTCTGCCTCACTTTCCTCCTCAGGTTCCTGTACTGAATAGATAGGCTTAGGCGATTCTCCAACGTCGATAAAGTGAGCAGTGGGCACAGGCTCTGGCAGAGCATAGGCCGAAGAGAGAATGAACACCATGTTGCAATTATGAACCATAGCTTCGTTCTCAGGCTGCTCCTCGTCCATCGGCACTTCTTCCTCATCCGCCGCCTCTGGCTCCTCCTCGTAGTCGACCATTTCGTCCTCCTTGTCGAGGTCTCCGTCTCCTGTTTCAGAGTCAGCCTTCACGCTGGAGGCGACTGAGGATGGCCTAATTGGCACATTCATCTGCAACTTCTTAGCGGCGTACTCTAGGAAGTTGGTAGGCGCTTTTGGTTCCTTCGGCCTAGCTTGAGAGTCAGTAGAAGACGGCCCGCTCGAATCCGTCAAAGCTACATTGGATTCCTTGAGAGCATTCGCCCTCACAGAAACCCCCATGCTACTCGTGCTTGCAGCCAATGTTGCGCTGCTTTCCTTAGGTACCCACCTCATTTTGGTGGAACCCCTGCTGGTGTCAATCACCATCATGTCTTCCAGAACCTCCGACTCCTTCTGCTTTCCGGCAGCTTCTGGTTGTGTCTTCCTTTGGGGCGACTGCCTGGCTTTTGAACGCTCAGGAGAGAACTCCAGCTTGCGCCTTGGCCTGGACTGAGGTGCCCCAGTGGATCTTGGCAGATCCGCCACCCGGTCGTGTGCACTCCTCCTAGGCGCCGGTGGAATCTCTGTGGATCGCTGTCGTCTAGAGTCCACGTAGGACTTAGTTCTGACCCTGTAGCGCCTATGGATCTGTTCCACCTGCTCCACAGGTACTGACAATTCGTCCTCGGTTACCTTCCCCGAAGCCAGATCCGCCAAGGTCCTTTTAGCTTTTCCAAAGCGTCTCCTCTCGTTTCGGGTGGTCACCGCAGCAAGCTCAATTGCCTTGCCGTCTCGCTGGGTATACCATCTGTCAGCCTTCGGATCATTCCTGGAAGCTGGCGGAACATAAACTTCCACAGATGGTTCTGGATTCGCAGTCCTGTGCGAACCCCCAGCCGTAGCTGACTTAACTCCGGATGGTCCTGGATCCTGCTTGGGCCTTGGCCTGCTAGCATAACTGTCCTCGGACCCATGATGGTACTTCGTCCGCTTGGAACTCTCCCGGCCCGACCTCTCGGACGGCGGATGCTCTAGCTTAGCCTTCTCGAGGGCTCTCTTCTCGGCCTTCTCTTCTGCCTCCTTCAAAGCCGCCTGAAACTCATCATAAGTAATCAGCTGCCCTGTAGTCAGTCTACAGGTGAGGCAGAGCTTAGAACGAGGGACCATCACCATATCCTCTTCTTCGATAGCTCCAACAAAAAACTCTGGGCAGGGACAGGACCTGCTGTCATCAAACTCCAGCTTGCCATCTTTCAGCCACTCCTGTAACTGATCCTTCAAACCTACACATTCAGCAGTATAGTGGTCAAAAGAACGATGGAAAAAACAAGTAAATCCGCCATCCCCAATGTTGGGATGGCATCGGTAAAACTCTTGAATCTCTGGTGCCTCCTGATGCACCATTGCTTCCCAGATTTCCTCCGCTTTGCTTGTGTCGTAAGTATATTCTTGAAACCTGGAAACCTGCCTCCCGCACTGTCGTTGCGGACTTGGACCAACGCTGATCTCAATCGCATTCACCCGCGGACCGCCCTTAGCAGCTGTCCACTAAGGTACCTTAGGATTCTCCAACTGTAGGGTGTTGTCATTGATCCATATCTGCAGCTGGTCCTTTAGCTTCACACAATCTTTGGTGTTATGATTGTTCATATTATGGAAGCTGCAGTACGTCTTTCTCGCCATGTAATCAGGCTTAGGGATGAATCCGTCATGGTGCAGACGTCCCAAGTTAAATAACTCTTGCAGAATTTCGGGAGCCCTGTGAGCGTTGTAGGTATACTCCTGAAAAGTTGACTTAGTTGGAAGCGGGGCTACCAACTTCACAGTCTCCCTGACCGGCTTCGCTATATGGGACTGCAAAGGCTTCTTATCGGTCCGCTCAATAACCGCCACCTCGTGCTCCAACTCCTCATCAACCCAAGTTAGGATTGGTCTAGGCTCAGCATCTGCCTGAATAGTTGCTACGGTCTTAGCCGCAGTCGGCAGTGGAGTTTTGGGCTTCAGAGTTCCCGGATAATAGGACGTAGGAGTTCCCTTCCGCCTTTCGTTTCTATCCCTGGACCGATCAACGTAGTGCTGCTCCTGACCCAGGCGATTAGTCAAATCCGCCATTGTGGTCACGTGCACCTGCTTGAAACCCTGGCGGATCTCGTCTACCAGGCCATCAATCGCCATTCTTACTGCATGCTCCTCTGGAATTTCCATCTCGCAGCGGGTTAGTTCCAACTTGAACCTTCTTAAATAGTCAGTAGCCGATTCGTCATGCCTTTGTTTAGTTTCCGCCAGGTCCTTGACCCCGATCTTCGCTTCCACGATACCAAACATGGTTCTGAAAAGAACTTCCATGGTCTTCCAGTCTGGAATCGACCCAGGTTTCAAACGCTTATACCAGATTGCTGCTTCCCCAGCCAAGGATGTAGGAAAGAGCTTCAACTTCATGATTGGGTCCTCAGCATACTGACCCGATTCATTGGTGAAACGCATGATGTGCGTCTCAGCATCCTCCGACGTCTGGCCAGTAAACAGAGTAAAACGGATTGGCTTAAACCCAGCAGGGAACGGGATCGCATTGATCTCTTGAGTTAATGGATTCTCATACGTCCTGTCGACGTCGGGCAACCCTTGTATTTCCCTGAGCTTGTCAGAGAAAATCCTGCTAATGTCGTCCAAAGTTATCTGGGCCACGACGTTCGCTGGTTGCTCCAGCGCATTGTTATTAAACGGCCTCGCAGGTGGACCCTGGTCCCCTGTCTGATGGTTAGTGGCCTCAGCGTTAGGTCCGCCAGTTCCGCCGCGACCATTTGGGCGTCTCCGCTGATCCCTCTGTGGATTCGGATTTGTAACCGCGCGGCTGGTCCCTTCAGACTGGTCGACCCGATCAAAAAGCTGTCCCATCAAGATATTCAAGTTTGCAAGCGTGGCGTTAGTAGCTGCCACCTGCTCCCTGTTGCTGTTGCCAGTAGATATCGGAATTCTTGATGTGGGCAGCCAAGTCATCCCCCAGCCGGCCTTGCTGCCCGGCGAGGTACTTGAAATTAGCAGTGAACCCCCTCTGCTCAGTTTCCATCCGCCTAACGGATTCACTTAGATTGACGACCATACTATTGGCCTTCTTCAGAGTTGTATCTGTCTCACAAGATTTTTCAATCAGCATTCTCAGAGAATCCGTAACCTCTGTGGGAGTTGCAGTCTCCCCAGTGAATGGTGCTATAGGTGACGTCGGCGGATCCGCGGATTCATCCGCGAACCCCTCCTCCAAGAAACCAGATGCAGCTGCCCGGTTGACAAAACCCAGAGCGGTGTCGTCATTCTGCGGAGCAGCCGTCACCTCTAGTTCTTCTACCTCAATTTCCGTGACTGGTGTCGCGGAATTCAGGTTCAGATTCTTCCTGCTTCGCACGGCCTTGAGGGCTGCCGCAATAGCCGCTGCATCCCCCAAGGTCCCGCCAAACACTTCAATAACTTCAGCTTCGGTTAATCCCCTACATTCAGCTGTATTATGCTTGATCAGCTGTTTGTGGGAATTCTTCAAACAAAACATAGTTACCCTTTTGTAAGGATGACCCGTTGTAGATCCCGCAATCTTGACACTGTGTCCCACCGGGTGTGCCAAAATGTTCGTGGCGGATTCAGCACCCGGCGAACAGTCAGCACGTGGGGCGGAGGAGCCGTGCTCCTCGAGTGTCTGGTGTGTGCTTTAGGCGTGCCAGCACCCTTGGAGCGGTGCAACTCGATCGCGTGCGACCCCTGGCGAGTCTTCTCGTCTGCTCCCAAATGACTCTGACTTCCTGGTCAAGCGACTGTTACGCGGGCGCTGACTAAGCCGGCGTACAGGACTCGAACAAGACCTGAATAGAACTCTCTAACAGGATTTTCTTCCCAACCCCCTAAGGATTGAGGATCTTACTCTGATCCGGAGAAGCAAAGCAGAGCTAATACCAAGACCACGGGTGTGCTACCGGAGTAACGGACTGACTCGATTGCTACCTGAGTAGCGGACTGACTCGATAGGCTCAGCAATCGCTCGGCACGAGTACGAGATAAGATCGATCGTAGGGTGGAGGCGAGTTGCGTGAGTTGCTCCGGAGAGGCTTTGGCAAGTTAGCGGTGCGCTAGAACTTGGGGTTGTTTGTGTTTGGTTGAGAACCTTTTCCTAGTTGCCGGAAGAGTTATATTTATATTGCTCTCGAAACCCTAGGGCTGTGAGATCCAGCCTGGCGGATTCCGAGTTTCATTAGGACTGTCCTTCCTTATTCTGCTTCCAATCCCATTAATCAAGAATTAAATGAGATCAGACATCTTCTTTGTTTAGGAAACTTCATCTCCGTTAAATATGTCCAGATCACCACTCATTAAAGTTGAGATCAGCCAAATCGAGTCACACGTCAGTCAATCACTGATTCGGCGAAGATGTCCTCTTTGGATGGATTGCTACCGAAACAATCCCTAATTATCCCAATCAGTATTTACACCTCATTATCTCTTAAGGAAATTCGTAAATTGTATAATTGGATTACTACGAAATAACCCCGAACTGATTAGGTAATAGATCCATATTCCCCTCCAAATAATCTTTCCTGAATGAGGCGGGAAAACATGAATCTCGGGTTCGATTTAAACCTAAACCCCTCTGGGCCTCAGGGTAAAAGCCCAATTGGAGAGAATTCCAATTGTGGCCCAAACACACAAGCAACTTGGTAAATGCTTTCCTTGTTTCTTCAGCCCAAGCCCCAATTTTTGTCCACCGTTCAATGATTGTTCTCACCTTTCTATAATTTTAGTAAGTGGATCGTTCAGATCATCATTAGGGAGTAGTAATCAAGTATTATATAGCTAGTAATTATAACTTGAAAGCATGCACCACTCATCCATTCGATCTCCATATGACATATTGGTGATATAGACTTGCATTTTGGCTGTTGCATGCAATTATTTTTGCAAGTCGATCATAAACATGCAGGTCTACTTCCACAGTTGTACTACTCGATTAATGGTGGTAGTTTGGTAGTACAGATTTTCAAGCATGAAGTTTAATAATTTGGTTACCAATTCTAATATTATACAAACATTAGAATAACAATTCAGGTTGATCCTAATATCACGCAGTTATATATAGTTCATACAAATAGGGTCAATTACATATAAGTTTACTTGGGGCAGGCATCTAACTTCAGTAATAGTTATAAGTCATTGGGAGTCTCACACTCAAATATCAACCAGGATTCGAATTTAAAACTTCCAAAACGTAGGACATACCACAATCTATTAGCAGGAATAACAACCGTTGCTACTAGATTCTAAGCCGGAATATGATAAAGGTCGATGTAGAGATGGTGAATATGACTTTCTGTACGTACTCGATATAATTAAAACGATAGTTACACATCGAATACGTTGCAATACGTACCCCGTAAAACCTATCACTCTATCAGTAGTTCGAGATTGGTTTGTCTTGTATTACTGCCTTTGATAATCAACATTTTTGGACATCCAACACAGTGAGTGGTGGGGTGACAGAACAAAACTATAATAGTGAAGGAACAAAAGTGGTAACGAGATGAGGCAATTCGTTTTGGAAAGGAGGGGAATAGCTAATGGAGGTTGGGAATGGCCATTTGTATTATTGTGTGTGAGAAAGAGTATATATAGGACCAGCACAGTTGGTCATTATCTCCTACCTTTTGTGGTTTGTGGTGGATTATAGGTCTCGATCTACAACTTTACATGCGTATTCTTGGGCATGCAGTTTTTGGTAACACAAAAATCCATCCACAAAATAATTGATTGTGTTTTGTGAAGGGGATTAGGGGAACGGAAGAATCCAAAGATTTTTATGAGAGAAAAATTTCAGCAATTCGAACTAATTTTAAAGCATCATTATAAAATGCATTCAGAAACTAAACATAAAATACTATACATGCATCATACACACAATTCAATTAAAAATGACGATATATATATATATATATATATATATTAAAAGTTTAAAATGATATACAACATACATTTAACTTCAAACTCAATCCCATAATAAAAATTGTTTTACAATGTACAAGTTATTAGAAACTCTGGCTGAAAAATATGCTACTAGTTGAGTTTGGCATAGTTTGCTAATATATATACAAGTGAGAGTGCGTTTACTAACGGAGAATTGAGATGATTCCATAGGGAGTCATTTCCATTTTCCCTTAGTTTTGTGTTTGTTAACACCATTCTCCTATTCAAGTTTAGTAAACGTCCCTGAGTTCTTTATTACTCAATGCTAATAGTAGGGTTGGTATCTATGAATTATCCCACACGAAGTGTCTAGGACTGTCCTAGCTTGAGCTAATCTACGGGATGCTAATTAAGTGATCGAGGAAAAACCTTTGGATATTACATGATAACACTAGTAGTCCGCGAACATAGTTCCATGCAATAGAGCTAGGCAAAGAGCTCGAGTTAATTAGCTTATCTTATTAGAAGTATACAATGCATGTTTGCGGCATTGTGACAATATTTCTGCACTAGCTCTAGCCACCAACCCTGTCTACTGTACATATTTGACCAGATATCAAGCTTGCATATTTGTTCACAAAAAGATTGTGGTCTCCGGCCTCAGCAACGTTCTTACCTACCTGATTAGTTCTAGCTTAAGACTGTTTATATATAGCTTAATTAAGTTTGTTACAGATGATTGTGCGTGTGTATCAGTTGTTGAGCTACAGATGCATTCTCTACTCACTAGGTTATGCTTGTAGCGAACAGTTATTTAGGCTGCTTGTTATTGTATCACTAATCACTGCAGCGAATTAAGTTGAACTAGAAGAATGTGGAAGCTTAGTTTTGGAGACGAGGGTGCAAATGATCCTTACTTGTTCAGCACAAACAACTTCCATGGGAGGCAGACATGGGAGTTCGACCCGGCTGCCGGCACACCCGAAGAGCGAGCGGAGGTCGAAGAAGCTCGGGTAAGATTTTACGACAATCGTCACCGGGTCCAGGCTTGTGGTGACCTCCTCTGCCGAATGCAGGTGGGCACATAATTCTTAATTGCAATTATAATGGCAACCCTTTTATGATTTCAAATAATATTACACTTGATCAATAATATTGTTATTCTACTATATATACCAATAAAATTGTCGTTATTTTTCACTTAAAAAGGAAAAGGAAAAACGAGCTATCATAAGGTCATTCTATATCTCAAGTTCTACACTTGAACATCCAAATATCAAATTGTGATGGATATTTAATCGACTATGTAGTGAAATTACATATCTTTTCTTTTACTAAGGAACTGAATAAATATTTTAGCTTCTGGGGGAGAAAAAGTTCAAACAAACAATCCTCCAAGTGAAGGTGGAGGATGGTGAGGACTACTGTACATATGAAAAGGCCACCATTGCATTCAGAAGGGCAGCTACCTTCTACTCTGCCTTGCAATCACCTCACGGCCATTGGCCTGCTGAAAATGCCGGTCCTATGTTTTTCATTCCTCCCTTGGTGAGTATGCACTGCAATTCCACTATATGGACAAATTCATCAATGGACAAATTCTTAAGCTAAGGGCAGTTCTTCTGCCACTAATTGGTAGACCAGAAATTTACTCATGACATACGTCCCAAAAACAATCAGAAGGAATAGTAGTGCAAAGCATGCTAATTAAAGATGAAACTGATACGTATGGGTTTTTGAGCATTTAGATTTGAGCATTTGATTACTACTTTTCTCCTGTTCTTTGTTTGTATGAAAATGCAGGTCATCTCTCTCTATATTACGGGGCATCTTAGTAAGATGTTCTCGGTAGAGCACTATAAGGAAATACTTAGGTACATCTACTGCCATCAGGTAAAGTATTATATGTCTTGTGAAAATGATCGAACATCTAAGTTTGTTTACAATTTTTATATGTTTATCATTATTCTATATGATATCGGTAGAGCTCAAGACTTCTGTAAATTGCAGAACGAAGATGGTGGATGGTGATTACACATACAGGCCCCTAGCATGATGTTTTGTACAGTTCTAAACTACATTTGCATGCGTCTACTTGGAGAGGGACCTGATGGTGGTTTAAACAAGGCTTGTGCAAGAGCACGCAAGTGGATTCTTGATCATGGTGGTGCAATACATTCATCCTCATGGGGAAAGACTTATATGGCAGTATGAAATTTTTCCAAACCATTACAATTTAGTATATATACTAAGCTCACAAGGGTTATCTGCTAAAATTCTAGCCAGTACTTTGCTTTTCTTCATTTGTAACTTTGAACCAGATAGTTGATAACTGTGTGAAACTAAGGAGTAAGGACTTTGCAGTCTCTCTCAAATGATTAGCTTTCTTACATGTAGATACTTGGTGTTTATGAGTGGAAGGGATGCAACCCTATGCCCCCAGAGTACTGGATTTTCCCGTCTTTGTTCCCTTTGCATCCAGGTTTGTTCTATTTGTTTGACTTGGTAAGTTCTTTGATGATATTAGAGTAGGGAACTCTCCATTCGATTTTGGGAAGAGAGGTTGTGACTTGACTTGAAGTGAATTAATTTCCTTTTCTTATATCCTTGGAAGATGAAATAATCAGTAGTACTTGTAGTGAATTGTCTCCGATTCATGATATTTTTCATTCGAAGTAAGTGAATGTGTCATTAGTTTTCTTGTATGTCTATAGCTTTCTAATTCTAACTTCTGTATGCTCAGCAAAAATGAACTGCTACTGCCGGTTGACTTACTTGCCTATGTCGTATCTTTTTGGGAAAAGATTTATTGGTCCCATCACACCTCTCATTCTACAACTGAGAGAAGAAATGTACAATGAGCCCTACAATGAAATTCAATGGGGCAAAGTACGTCATCTCTGTGCAAAGGTGAGTATATGTAATCTGCACCTGGAACTTTAATTGATAGTTCATAACTTCATACCGAAATGAGATGTATCATGTATGTAACGGGTCGTCATTTTCTGATGCAGGAGGATAACTATTATCCCCATGGCAAGTTACAGTGTTTGATGTGGGATACTCTTAACACAGTTTATGAGCCTCTTCTTTCTTGTTGGCCCTTCAGAAAGTTGAGAGAGAAGGCTCTTCAAGAAACTATTGAACACATTCATTATGAAGATGAAAATAGTAGATACATAACAATTGGAGCTGGGGAAAAGGTAGCCAAATATATTACTGAGGGAAAGTTGGGACACATCATGTAAAAAAATCTAGCTGTTCTTTGATAATGTAACATCAATTGTTTTTGCAGCCATTCATGATGCTTGCTTGCTGGATCGAAAATCCAAATGGAGAATTCTTTAAGAAGCATCTAGTAAGAGTTGCAGATTACATATGGGTTGCAGAAGATGGAATAACTACGCAGGTTTGTATAAGTGCATAAATTTTTCACACAGCTTTACACTTATGCTTTCATTCGAACTTCTTTGTGAAGTGCTCGTTTAAAGAACATACTAATTCTGATACTTTATATTTGCGTAGAGTTTTGGAAGCCAGACGTGGGATGCTAGTCTTTCTGTTCAAGCTTTACTTGCTGGAAATCTCACTGATGAATTTGGATATGTACTTAACAAAGCACATGAGTTCCTAAAAAAATCTCAGGTTTCCATGCTTAATGAGTCCTAAAAACCTCCTCTTCTTGTTTTCCTTTTAACTTTGAGCATCAAGCTTATATTTTGTTTCTTCTACATTTGGCTGGCGGAAATAAATATTTACTTGTCACACTACAGATTAGGGATAATCCTTCAGGTGACTTCGTAGCCCATTTCCGTCACATTTCTAAAGGCGGTTGGACTTTCTCTGACCGAGATCATGGATGGCAAGTTTCTGATTGTACTGCAGAGGCTTTGAAGGTGTTGTCTCCTGTGCTTTTCTGGATTTGAGGACTGAGCCTCATCCATAAAAATCATATGCTGCTTACTTGTTATATTTGTCACAGTGTTGCCTATTGTTATCAATGATGCCGGCGCAAATCGTGGGTGAACCAATTGAACCTGAGCGCTTGTATGATGCTGTCAATGTCATACTTTATCTACAGGTGGAGTATATTGAATTACCTACGAGTTTTTCTTGTACTGCATCTGCAGGTTTAACTGAATAGTACTTAATTCAAGCAACTAGCTCGATCATTTATAAGTTGTTCATTACTTGCTCTTTGTCACAAGTATGAATCTTTATAATCTTAATCAGAATTCAAATGGTGGTGTGTCAGCCTGGCTTCCAACAGGAGCTCCACAATGGTTGGAGGTATACCAATAAACCTTTATATATATTAGTATATACCTAAAAAAAAAAAAACTTTATTTTATAAGCAACTTTTTTAAAGAAGTTCTGTGATTTTGTTGCATTCCCTGCTTCAGTGGTTCAATCCAATAGAATTTCTCGAGGATGTCATCATTGAATACGAGTAAACTTCTTCACCCAACATTTCATTCTGTGAAATCTTATCTATAGACATACATTCGTCGATTTCTAAACTAAGAGTCATGCAGGTATGTTGAGTGCACTTCATCGTCAATTCAAGCCTTGGCTATATTCAGGAAGATATACCCTGAGCATAGAAAGAAACGAATCGATGATTTTATCACAAGTGCAGCATGGTACATTGAAGACATGCAGACACCTGATGGCTCATGGTATTTTTACGCATGTTTATGATCTTACATTTTTAATTAAAGAAAGAAGTAAATGACTACTGCTTTCACACAGGTATGGAAAATGGGGAGTCTGCTTCATCTATGGAACATGGTTTGCAATTCGAGGGTTGAAGGCTGCTGGCAGGACTTTCAAAAATTGTGAGGCAATACGTAGAGGTGTTGACTTTTTACTCAAAACACAGAGAGATAATGGTGGTTGGGGAGAGAGCTATACTTCTTGTCGGAACAAGGTTATGCATGTTTTCTTTCTTTTTCATCTTTAATTGGCCTATTTAGCCTTCTTCAGGTAAAGTCATATTATTTTGTTGATTTGGTTGTACAGATCTATACACCTCTTGAAGGAGACCGTTCGAATTTAGTGCAGACTGCAATGGGATTAATGGGATTAATTCATGGTGGACAGGTTTGTATATGCTTATATCAATGTGCTAGCCAATTCCCCAGTATCTTTATTTCTTAACATATGTCTCCTCCTAGTAGGCGGAGAGAGACCTTACACATATTCACAAAGCTGCGAAGCTTTTAATTAATTTTCAGTTGGAAAATGGAGATTCCCCTCAACAGGTACCAATCTGTGTTTGGTTTTTATGTACTGTGAACTGTGAAGCAGGGGTACTTTTCACATTTTACTCATACCTCCCTTTATCCTTTTGACAGGAAATGATGGGGGTTTTCAATGTTAATGCCATGTTACATTATGCAGCATACAGGAATATCTTCCCAATTTGGGCTCTGGGAGATTATCGCTCCCTTCCCTCCTGGAAAGATATGTAGAATTACATCTTTGTAAAACAGAAATATATATTTGGTAATAAATTTAACATGTTTGTGCTAGTCTTGTTTCTCCTGTTGTAATTAACTCTTTGTAAATCCATTGATCTGTTTGTGACTCAAAGGTTCAAATCCTTTTGATAAGGCAGCTGCTCCAGAGTACATGCATACGGTACTCTCCAAGAGCCCACAATGGGAAAACATTCCTATATGCTCCATAGAGTAACATGGCATTCCTCATGAAAACTCCCATCAGTTCCTGCAAACCATACCAAAACTAACCATTATTACATGTCACTATAAATATACAACATAATGAAGTAGGTAGTTTTGTAGTAAAAGAAGTTCAAGTCATTTTTCTTTTACGGGAAAATGAGTTCCTAGCTACCTGCTGGGGGAAATCACCATCATCCAACTGACCGTTCATCAAGACACTTGCAGCGCGGTGAATAGGAGATGGATCTCTCTCACCCTGTAACAAATAGAAGAAAGAAATAGCTATTGGAAAACCGATTAATTTTTTTTTTTGTTAACTTTGAAGAATCAATTGGCCGAAGAGTTTAACTGTAAGATGTTTATAGCATGCATGCTGACCCTGTCGACCGTGAATTAGACCCATTAATCCAAAGGCAGTTTGCACTAGATTTGTACTGTCTTGAGCTGTGTATTTCTGTATAAAGTACAAACCAGAAAGAAAACGCCATTGGGTGTAACTCATGAGAGAAACTATCTCAGGATTTGTGCTTCGTTATACATATGGTAGTACGTAGAAGAATAGTACCTTGACTGTGTGCCCTTATCCTGTACCTTGACTATCTCAGGATTTGTGCTTCGTTATCTTGTATAGTAGAAATACGATGACTAAAAAGTATAAAAGTACAGCAATAAACAAACAACATCAAGATATTTTTTACTCGCAGAAACCCTGCAACAAGGAGAAAAACTGTGTGCCCTTTACTCTGAGGGACAAACCTTTCAAATATGTAATTGAACACTTCTTACAAGATTGTAGCAACCTGGATAGGTGACCGCAGTACTATCCTGCCTAGACTCTATCTAGTCTACGACATGTTCTACTCTCATGTCTCTAAGTGTTTACATATAAAGGTAACTAAAGTTTCAGCTCTGAACACAGCTAATAATGAGCTGGTTCACAATAAGTGCATCAACACTTCTTACAAGTTTGCAGCAACATGTGGATCACAAACCACGTTTGTATCATGTCTTAGACTATCCTAGTCTCTCGACTGTTCTACCTCACTTGTCTCTCAAGTGTTTACACACACAAATATCAGAAGCTTCAACATTGAATCCAGTTACTTCTCAACTGATTCAGTTATGAACACTTCTATGGTTGCTTGCATCACCAACACATCTCATGGTATGCAAATGCAAATGATATGGGTTTTTGCAAAAGAGTTTTTGTTCAAGCTCAAAAGATTATAACACATGTATAACTTTGAGCTTATTGGAACAATGCAAAATACATAAACAAGATCTCAATAGAAGAGAAATAAATGATCATAAACTCTATGACCACAAAAACACATAAACTTATTTCTCAAGAAAGAGAATAAATGCAATGGGTTGTTGCACAAAGGTTTTGTGTCCGGCTCTAAGATTTACAATTAACACAAGGAAGACTTAGAGCAAATGGACATGCAAATGAATAAAACCCAACCAAAGAAAATGTAATACTACATTTTGAACAACCACGGAGCAAGGAGATTTATGCCCCTTTATATAGGCAAGAGTGCGGCTCTATGGGAACACACATGTAGCCAATAAAAACTAACATAGCATAGTAGCCAAAAGCAAAATATCAGCTAGGACACTATTTACCCAAGAAGAATATCTTCCAAATAGTAGAAAGATATTTAACAAGAGCGGAGACACAAATATCTTAGCAATTAATGAAGCATGACAAGCATTTAATGAAGTTAGATATTTTCCACTAAGTGAGAGAGTTCCAGAAAATCATCCAACTTCAAACGCAGAAGATCTTTTAACCAAGAAAAAGATCTTCAAAAGATCTTCTGATTAATGAATACATCAAGCAGTACAGAAGTCTTAGGATAGCAGGCATAAGTCCTATCCTAAATGAAAACTCATGAGATGTATATGCATGATTTATACCTGAGTGCAAAGAGATCATATTAGCTCTTCAACTTGATCTTCGACTTCAAACTTCACTTGATTGGGCTTAATATACTAAGCTGGTTGTGTTTTGTTAAATACAAGGATTGCCAACATATGTTATACCAACACAATCATAAACACCAAGTATCTGTAACATGCACAACAAGTAAACTCAGCTATTTTGTCCAATGCAACAGTGTCATGATACTAATGAAGCATAAAAGCTTAAGTAATTTATACCGCCATCCAGATCTTTCCCCATGAAGAAGAATATTGTGCACCACCGCGATCAAGAATCCATTTCTGGGCCCTTGCACAGGTATCGCCTCGTCCACCCTCAAGGCCTTCTCCGAGAATACGCATCATGATGTAGTTGAGACATGTGGAGAACATCATACTAGGCCCTGCAATATTGCAATCCCCAGCCACCATCTTCATTCTGATGGTTGTATGTGTAGCGCAAGATTTCCTTCTTGTGCTCAGCAGAGATAACAACATTGAGGTATCCTGGTATATATAAACTCATGATCTGCATATGAAGAAACATGTACAACAGTTAGTCAGCTATGAAATGCATTTTCACCCAAGATCCAATTTTTACTGTCATCTACGCATTGTTGCTGTAAAAATTTATTGTATGATGTAACTTACCAAGGGAGGAAAGTAAAAGTTTGGGCCAGAACTCTCAGCAGGCCAGTGACCATGGGGTGGCTGCAAGGCATTCCAAAATGTAAGTATAAAGATGTTGGCAGTCCTCATTGTGGACCAAAACACAGCCCAAGATGTAGTATGATGAGTCCCAGCACAAGTACAAGTGAAGTTCTGAAGCCCACCTAGTTCAAGGCCCAATACAACCTCAGAAAACTAAGGTATATTAAGGCATATTCATATCATGTTTTTACTGAGGATAGCAGCACCACTTTGTATCCTATGTCTTCTACTAAGGATAGGAGTACAGCTTTGTATCCCGAGTTTTCTGGGTATTTTTATGGCTATGTTCAAATCGTCTTGAAAACTGTGATTTATCTTCCCAATGCATTCCTAGCTCTTTCCAGTCGATTTGCTTTTCAAAATTCAAACAGCTAGCCAAGCATGTGATGTTCTTGGCGCTCAAACTATCAAAAGGTGAAGGAATTCTTCAACCCGTGACCTTGATGTTTTCAAGGTCCATTTGTTTATGCTTGGTTTGTGATACACTTACATATGCAGTTGATAGTAGGCTGTCTGATCCTAGGAGGAAGCTGTTTTGCCTATTCATACATGTTAGCATTCCTTTTGAATGCTTTTGCAAAACTTTTTTCCCTCTTATGAAAAGTTAGCCATTTTCGGAAAGTTGGTTTTGTCCATTAGTGCTTGGCTTTGTCTTTCAAAGGTTTTCAACAGCATCTAAGCCAAACACATCAGTCCAAACTTTCTGAAATTCATTGGCAAGTGTGATGCCCTCTTAGTGCACACATTGGCCTATAAATACCAAGCAAAGTTTCCTTTGTTTGGTGGTTGTTTTTGTGTCTTTGTTTTGTATTTGTGAAGATCATCTTTTGTATGATTTTCAGTTCATAAAGCCCTCTTGTTCTAAGTCTTCCTAGTGACTATAGATCTTAGAGCATTGGCTTGAACAATCTTTCAAAACCCATATTGCATTTACAGTGCATGTCATGAGATTGTGATTGGTGATGCAACAACCCGAGAAGTGTTCATAGTTGAATCAGTTCAGAAGTAGCTGAATTCAAGGATGAAGCTTCTGTTTATATGCGTGGGACAACACTTAGAGACAAGAGAGACATGAGAGCTGAGTTGTTAGACTAGGCGAGTCTAGACAGGATAGTAACGAGGTTAGCTATCCCCTCAGGAGTTGTAATCTTGTGAGAAGTGTTTAGTGCTTTTATGAACCAGCTTGGTGATAGCTGAGTTCGGTAAGCTTTCATGTGTGAGGACTTAGGGGACAAGATGGGAGAGCGTTCTAGATAGACTAGGTAGAGTCATAGAACATGATAACAACAAGGTCTGGTATCCCAGACTCTATTCTTGTATAAGTCTATGAATCACATAGTGGAAATGTTTGTCCTTCGGATAAGGACACACAGTTTTCTTCCCTGAGTTCAGGGTTTCTGCGTTAAAGAAAAACATCTCTGTGTTGTTTTTACTTTCAGCAATCTTTTTCATTACTTGCATAATCGTAGCAAACTGTGAATCGGGATAGCACAACTCCTTGCTAGCCTCGAATTACAACATATAACGAAAAAGTTGTAAAGAGTCCTATTCACCCCCCCCCCCCCCCCCCCCCCTCTAGGACCTTCAAGTGGTATCAGAGCGGTCACCAGCTTGCTGGTGAGATCCTCTTAGAGGGAAATGGACTACAGATTCGGTTCCTCACTGAATTCTCCTCCCTTTTTCAATGGGAAAGGGTATTCGGATTGGAAAGTTATGATGTTTACTTTCCTCTCGTCCCAGGACGATGGAAGACAATGGGAAGCAGTTGAGTTTGGGTATTCAGCCCCTATGACGGTGGAAACAGAAACTGTACCTTCCATTCCAAAGCCACGAGACCAATGGACTCTAGATGAAAGGTTGGAAGCCAAAGCTAACATGAGGGCTTTGAACAACCTCTTCATGGCTGTATCCGAAGATGTTCGTCGAAGGATCATCAACTGCACCCTTGTCCGAGATGCATGGCAAATCTTGGCCACTGCTCATGAAGGCACAAATAAGGTAAAGGAACAAAGAATCAGATCTTTACTTCATGAGTTTGAGGAGTTGAAAATGAGTGAGGATGAAACTGTAGAAGAATTTCTTGGACGTATGCTTGCCATTACAAATCATTGCCATAGTTTAGATCACCCTATTGATCCTCAACGTATGGTTCAAAAGTTTGTGAGGGCCTTACCACCTAGTTTTGAGTCAAAACAGATTGCCATAGAAGAAGCTAGAGACTTGACCACTTACACCTTAGATGAGCTTGTAGGAAACCTCAAAAACTTTGAAGCCAAGAGGAAATCCTCTAAAAAGGATAGATCCTTAACCTTTACTGTAGTTAAAGAGGAAGTGGAGGAAGAGTCTGTGTCAGGTGATAGTTCGGTGGAAGAGTTTGCTCTCTTAACCAAAAAATTAGAGACGATTCTTAGGGAGAAGAGGAACCCGGTTGAATGATCATAACCGCGAACTGCCATGGTGCCGGGTGGACCTCGACCGGGTGTCCAGCCATATCGAGACGAGGCCTCATACCCGGATGGATGCTCTCCAAGCGGTTGGACGATCATAACCGCGAGAGAGGTCTTCGAGATATGGCGCGAAGATTGCCGTGCAAGCGTGGAATCTGGGGAAGTGGGAGGGCCTGACTCCTTGATTCCCGCTACTACCTTCCTGTCGCCAGCGAGTGGGACAAGTGGCTGACATGCATTTAAGGAGGAAGTCCATCAGTCCCGTCAGTTATGATGGCATGAGGAGGTTACCAATGCTGGGACACGTGCCAGCGCGGGGCGGTCTTGAGATGTAGGGCGTGGATTCGCAGGCGTTTGAGTTGCTCTGATTACTTGTTTTGGAGGGATTTCGATTACCTAGGGCACTGGTCCCCTCTATAAAAAGGCCTCTTCTGCTCTTCTTTCTGTTGTTGCTTCTTGCTTTGGAGAAATTAAGAGAAAGAGAGAAATCCGGCGAGCACTCTGAGCCCTTCTTGCCCTACGAGATCTGTTTTCTTGAACGCTCCCTACCATTGCGCGCTGCTTTCCCAGGGCCGATTGTCCTCGGTTGAGCATACTAATCGGTAAGTTTGTTTGATTTCTTTGCCCAGGCGTTATTCTTGTTTTTGGCTTTGCTGTTTTGCGGCGGGGGGGAGGGATCTCTGCCGCTGACGGAACTGCTTTGCGGCGAACTTGGGGAGAGGCCGTAGAAGGCGTTGTTGTAGCATGTTGCTGACGAGCGCTAGGGTTTTGTGTTCTTCCCCTAGGTTAAAATGTCGTCTTCAGGTTCTGACCGGGCTTCCGAATCGGCTGCCAGAGGTCCCCTCGTGGACGATGTGTAGAGGCTGGACGACTGGCTCAGTTCGGAATCTCCGGAGACCGAAGCCGCTGACTGCTCCGGGAGCAGGGTTTCGACTCCGTCCTCTTCTTCGTCTTCCGGGGCTGAATCCTCGGAGACTGAAATACCGCACGGGGTGCGTCTTGCAGATGCTCCGGTTGCGAGCTACACCATCGGCAGCGGGAAGCACGCTGTGGTGTGTGATGAACCGGAGGAGAGCATGACCCCTGAAGAGATTGAGGCGCTGCGGGAAGGGTGGGGTATCCCGGATAAGGTTCTGCTACGGCCCTTGAATCCTGGAGAGTCAGCCTTCAACCCGGAAGCAGGTTGAGTTGCCGCGCATCAGGATCAGTTCCGGCATGGACTGTCGTTCCCGCTGCGACATTACGTGCAGTATATGCTCAGTGCGCTGCAAGTGTCACCCGCGCAGCTTCCTGGGCTCCAGTGGAGACGACTATTGAGCCTCGGCTGTCTGTACGAGTTCTCTGGGATGAACATACCAACGGTAAACGAGTTCCGGGCCTTGTACAGGCTGTCGTACTCCAGGAAGTAGGGGTCCCACGGTTGCCTGTCCTTCAACACCCGGAAGCCTCCACCGATTGTCACCAATATGCCTTCATGGGTAGACAATAGCTGGAGGAAGAAAGTGGTGATGGTGGGCGGGAAGTGGCAGGCGAGGAATAGAATGTACTGTGTTCCTGGCGCCTTCCAACACATTGACGACCAGTCGTACGAACTGTCCGATCTGGAACGTGAGAGGATCTCAACCATAACAGGATGTTGGGACGATCTGGAACGGAGTTCGTACAACTTCATTCGACGAGAAGTGCTGGAATACTGCCAGCTTGGGCGGGGTCCCGGTGCGTAGGAAGAGCTTGAGTGGTGATACTTTGTGCTAGCTTTGCAAAATACTAACTGTTTGTTTTCCTTGCAGGTGCATCTTCCCGGGCGACTATCAAGCCCGAAACCACTCTCTCCATGGACGGGGAAGATCTCCTCAACCAGTTGAAGGAGAAGGCCGAGATCGTCTCGCGGACGTCGGTGAACGACGTGTCCGGCCGGCTGACGACTCATGTGGAGCCGAGGGCCATGGACGTCGATGAGGATGCCTATGTCCTGAGGCGGGTGAAGACCCATCACTCTACAGGCCTGCTGGCGCCTGGAAAGGGCAAGAGCACCGGGGGGGCAGTGAGGATTCCCGGTGGGATGAACAGGGTTCCCAACCGTCCGGTGTCTGCGCCGCGGGTGGCTCGCGTCGCCCCGGCAAGCGCACGATCTTCTTCTCCGGAGGGCCGGGGAGAGAAACTGAAGGTCGGGGACGTTCCTTCCTCCGCGCTGGTGACGCTGACCGGTGGGTCGGCACGGGAGAACCTGGCCAAAAGGTTCAGGATTACCAGCGGTGCGCAGACCAACGCTGCTGGGGAGAATGCTGCTGCTGCTGCTCGGCAGAGTAGTCCAGCGCCTGCGGATGCATCAAGGGGAAGCCCGGATGGTGCAATCGCCCGGCAAGTGGCGGCGGACTTGGCCGGCCTTGGTCTGGACAGACCCGGGGTTGTTGGAGCCTTGGCGGGCGGGAATCGTCCAAAATGCAAGGAATCCGTCCTCCGGGTAAATACCGCACGGTACCACTGTACTGCTTGTAACTTGTTTTTCTTTTGCTGCTTGACTAACTCTTTGGTGTTGCGCAGTTGCTGTACAGTTTGTACGAACCGGACGCGAGCGAGGGGCTGTCGGAGCTGCAGAGATAGATAACTGCTTTATCCGAGACCCGGCAGCGCCTGGAGGTGGAGAAGTCTCGCTCAGACCGGGAGAAGGCCAGATCGGAGGAGAGGGCCAAGAAGCTGGAGGAGCAGAACCGGACCCTGGAGAAGGAGAGGGCCGAACTGGCGGAGCAGAACCGGCTCCTGGAGAAGGAGAGGGCGGAACTGGAGTCCAAGGTGGACGAGTTCCAAGTGGGAGCCGCTGCTCTGCACGCCGCCTCTGCTGCCCCGGTCGGGGAAGATGACCCGGAACTCTGCGAGCGGGTCGTTCTCAAATACCGCGAGAGTGATCAGTTCCTGGAGATTCTGGTGAAGGCCAGAGAAGAGGGCATCTCGGATGCGTACACGGAATGGGCGGGGAAAGGATGGTTAGACACTTCCCTGATGTCGACTGCTGCTGAAGGAGATATCCATGAGCAGTCGGACATCCATCAGGAGGCGGTGGAGGAGCAGCCGGGTGAAGTGATTCGCTCGGACTTGGATTCTTTTACCAACGGTGCCGAGTCTTCCCGAGCCAGAGTCAACACCGGAACTAACATCGACGACGAGGGTACCGCAGGAGAGGCTGGCGGACTGCCTACCGAAGGCGGAGTCGTAGCTCCTTAGGATTTTCTTGCCCTTTTCCTTGTAATCTTTCCGGATCGGTTACTGCTTGTATACTTGCTTGAATATGAATATACTGGAACTGGCAGAGCCGGTGAAATTTTCTCAAAAGTAGTTCGCATATATATATATTTGTTTTTACAGCGGTTGAACCGCGAACTATGCCAAACTAACCGCTCAGACTAGCGGGTTTTACCAAGACTGGTCATGCTCCCAGTCGGGGTCTGTCCCTCTTTTCCCCACGTACCGCTGGAGCTGGCCGTTATCAATCAAAACCTGCACCGCTTGCCTGAGAGCGTAGCACTTGTTCGTTCGATGAGTAGCCTCATCATGGTAAGAACAGTACTTGCCCGTCTGCGCCGTTGTAAGTTTCCCCTTCGGGAACCTTCTCGGGGGCGGTGGGGGAATGACACTCCCGTTCTCAAGTAGGATATCCTCGTAGGAAGTGGTGAGAGCGGTGAAGACTTCTTGATTGGCCGGTGGTAGTGCTGGCATGATTGCTAGGGGGCGCTCCTGACGGAACGGCGCCGGCTTGTGCTCACTTTGAGGCTTATTAGAATAGGACCTCTGCTGCCGCGGTGGCCAGTTTCTGTTGTTGGCGTTCCGACTGGGCCGAGGGGTGCGGTTATCGGTCCGCTGATTGGGCTTGGCTTCCTGGGCGGGTGGGGGGTTCTCTTCCCGATGATGGTCCTCCTGCTGCTCATCCCGCTTCCTCTTCTGCAGGTGGTGCCCATAGGTCTCATGATCGGCCTGAGCATGCCGGATGGCCATAGCCATCAACCCGTCGTACCCCTGCGGGAGTTCTACCTGGACGGCGTAGGAAAACTTGCCCGCTCGGAGCCCTTGTTTAAACGCCATCTCGGCGATGCCCTTATCCAAGTTCCGAACTCCGGCCGTAGCCGTCTGCCAGCGGTTGACAAAGGTTCTCAGCTCCTCTCCGGGGGCCTGTCTGCAATTGAAGAGGATGGTCAATGTCCGGGCTCCCTCGACTCAGAGGATGAAGCGGCCCACGAACCGGTCGGCTAACTGCTCGAACGCCTCGATCGAGTTTGCCGGAAGCTCATAGAACCAGCTGAGTGCTTCTCCGGACAAAGTCTCCTAGAAGATGTTGCAGCAAACTGCATCAGAGTATCCCTTGGCGCAGGTTTGGGACCGGAAGCTGTCCAGATGCTGGTACGGGCAAACGGATCCTGAGTAGGTGAGCTTGAGGGACTTCTGGTTGCCAGACCTTCCCGACTCCATCACCCGGTGCGAAAAGGGACCCATGCGCTCATTAAACCGGGCGCCCTCCATCGGCCGCGCGGCTCTTCTCTCGTTAGCCTCCATTTGGGCCTTCAAGCTCGACACGGTGTCGGCCAGCACCTGCAGCGCTCGCGCGGTTGGTGTCTCAGCTCCATCCGCTGACGAAGCGTCGGGCTGGCGGGAGGTCGTCGCGCTTTTTGGCGGGCCTGCGCCTAATGGCGACTTCTGCCGTACAGGGTCACCGGACCGACCGCCCGAAGATTGCCCTCCATCGGTGTGTTGAGGTGGGACCGGCGGGATTGCCGCCTGTGCCCCGGCCATGGCGTCATTGCGCTGCTGTCCCCTCTCCAGGGCGGCCACCAGGGCAGTATTCACTGCCTCCATTTCTTCGTACCGAGCGTTGGACTTAGCTCTGTCCCTGTCGCTCTCCTCTTTCAGACGACTGACCTCTGCGGCCATCGCCCGTAGTTCTCCCGCCATACCGCTATGGCCGGGGCTGTACGTGAGGTCCCGGTCCGGGCTCTCAGATCGATCGCTTGAATCATCTGAGAACGTCAAGGCGAAGCCCCGTCGCTCTGGACTGTCTTCCTCCTGTGCCGGGCCTTTACCTCGCGAGCTGTCGCGATGGGGATCCGGCACGCCGGATGGTCCCCCATAACTCTCTCCATCCTGACCGTTGCTCTGGTCGCCGCGCGGTTCCCATGTGACGGCAGGGGTGAAGGTGAGCGTCTGCACTATTACAGGGCGTCCCTCCTCGGTGGTACCTTTCTCTTGACTCATCTCCGATCTCTCTTTTTCTTTTCTTCCCGATGGAATAAACACAACTAACCGACCTCTGCCCGCTGGCAGAGCAATACAACTTTTCGAACTGATTCCCACAGACTGCGCCAATTGTTTCTGCCTAAACCCGGGGGTCTAGTAGATACTTGATGAATCCAACTCGATCTCCTGCAATCCTGCTTACTAAGGGGAATACCGGGCGGGCCGGCCTTCACCTCTCCGATGCCTAAGTTAGTATAGTTGGAATATATATAACCAAGGCACGTATGTAAGCGGGGAGAGAGACAAGTTACCTCATAAAGAGGGTAGTTGGGGCCCATATATAGGTGGTTGGGGGTAAGGACTGGCCTTACTCTTCGATGTGGGACTGGTTCCCTTCTGTTTATACTTTCTGGTGCCCTCTTAGGCAGGCTGGCGCCCCCAGCCCCTGGGTCCCTGGAGGCAGGATAGAGTGCCAGGCCCCGAGGCCGGGTGCTGGTGATCCGGTCCCGACCCTTGGGCCGGGCCCTGGTGCGCTTGCTGCGGGTCTGTGGGCCTGCTGTAACCTCTCTGCGGCTACTGTCAACACAAACAGCTAGCCAAGCATGTGATGTTCTTGGCGCTCAAACTATCAAAAGGTGAAGGAATTCTTCAACCCGTGACCTTGATGTTTTCAAGGTCCATTTGTTTATGCTTGGTTTGTGATACACTTACATATGCAGTTGATAGTAGGTTGTTTGATCCTAGGAGGAAGCTGTTTTGCCTATTCATACATGTTAGCATTCCTTTTGAATGCTTTTGCAAAACCTTTTTCCCTCTTATGAAAAGTTAGCCATTTTCGGAAAGTTGGTTTTGTCCATTAGTGCTTGGCTTTGTCTTTCAAAGGTTTTCAACAGCATCTAAGCCAAACACATCAGTCCAAACTTTCTGAAATTCATTGGCAAGTGTGATGCCCTCTTAGTGCACACATTGGCCTATAAATACCAAGCAAAGTTTCCTTTGTTTGGTGGTTGTTTTTGTGTCTTTGTTTTGTATTTGTGAAGATCATCTTTTGTATGATTTTCAGTTCATAAAGCCCTCTTGTTCTAAGTCTTCCTAGTGACTATAGATCTTAGAGCATTGGCTTGAACAATCTTTCAAAACCCATATTGCATTTACAGTGCATGTCATGAGATTGTGATTGGTGATGCAACAACCCGAGAAGTGTTCATAGTTGAATCAGTTCAGAAGTAGCTGAATTCAAGGATGAAGCTTCTGTTTATATGCGTGGGACAACACTTAGAGACAAGAGAGACACGAGAGCTGAGTTGTTAGACTAGGCGAGTCTAGACAGGATAGTAACGAAGTTAGCTATCCCCTCAGGAGTTGTAATCTTGTGAGAAGTGTTTAGTGCTTTTATGAACCAGCTTGGTGATAGCTGAGTTCGGTAAGCTTTCATGTGTGAGGACTTAGGGGACAAGATGGGAGAGCGTTCTAGATAGACTAGGTAGAGTCATAGAACATGATAACAACAAGGTCTGGTATCCCAGACTCTATTCTTGTATAAGTCTATGAATCACATAGTGGAAATGTTTGTCCTTCGGATAAGGACACACAGTTTTCTTCCCTGAGTTCAGGGTTTCTGCGTTAAAGAAAAACATCTCTGTGTTGTTTTTACTTTCAGCAATCTTTTTCATTACTTTCATAATCGTAGCAAACTGTGAATCGGGATAGCACAACTCCTTGCTAGCCTCGAATTACAACATATAACGAAAAAGTTGTAAAGAGTCCTATTCACCCCCCCCCCCCCCCTTCTAGGACCTTCAAGTGGTATCAGAGCGGCCACCAGCTTGCTGGTGAGATCCTTTTAGAGGGAAATGGACCACAGATTCGGTTCCTCACTGAATTCTCCTCCCTTTTTCAATGGGAAAGGGTATTCGGATTGGAAAGTTATGATGTTTACTTTCCTCTCGTCCCAGGACGATGGAAGACAATGGGAAGCAGTTGAGTTTGGGTATTCAGCCCCTATGACGGTGGAAACAGAAACTGTACCTTCCATTCCAAAGCCACGAGACCAATGGACTCTAGATGAAAGGTTGGAAGCCAAAGCTAACATGAGGGCTTTGAACAACCTCTTCATGGCTGTATCCGAAGATGTTCGTCGAAGGATCATCAACTGCACCCTTGCCCGAGATGCATGGCAAATCTTGGCCACTGCTCATGAAGGCACAAACAAGGTAAAGGAACAAAGAATCAGATCTTTACTTCATGAGTTTGAGGAGTTGAAAATGAGTGAGGATGAAACTGTAGAAGAATTTCTTGGACGTATGCTTGCCATTACAAATCATTGCCATAGTTTAGATCACCCTATTGATCCTCAACGTATGGTTCAAAAGTTTGTGAGGGCCTTACCACCTAGTTTTGAGTCAAAACAGATTGCCATAGAAGAAGCTAGAGACTTGACCACTTACACCTTAGATGAGCTTGTAGGAAACATCAAAAACTTTGAAGCCAAGAGGAAATCATCTAAAAAGGATAGATCCTTAACCTTTACTGTAGTTAAAGAGGAAGTGGAGGAAGAGTCTGTGTCAGGTGATAGTTCGGTGGAAGAGTTTGCTCTCTTAACCAAAAAATTAGAGACGATTCTTAGGGAGAAGAGGAACCCAGGGTTTAATCCTAAGGTTAACCAAAAGGGGGCTACAACCAATACCAAATATCCTTGACAAGGGGAAACCAGTAACCCTAGAAATCCCAGATCTACCTTCAAACCCATAAACTTTCCTCAGAATGATAAGTGTTTTGAGTGTGGTGGTGTTGGCCATAAGGCAGCTGAATGTGCAAACAGAACGAAGCAAAAGGCTTTTAAGGCCACTTGGTCGAACAGTGAGTCTGAACCTTCCTCTGACCAAGAGGAAGAGAAGGAGACCATTGCCTTCATTGCATCGGTTAAGCTTGCCGACGCTTCGAACTCTGATCTTTGGCACAGACGCCTTTGCCATCTGAACCATCAGGACATCATCAAGCTATCAACCAAGGAAGTGGCTGGAGGTCTCCCTAAGCTTTCCGGGAAAGCCTCAGGTATGTGTGGAGAATGTAAGATTGGTAAACTCTCCACATTCTGCTCTTAATGCTCAACCCACCTCTAATGTGCTAGAACTCTTACATATGGATTTGGTAGGACCAGTTGAGACTCTTAGCCTAAATGGTACGAAATATGCTCTTGTGATTGTTGATGACTTCTCTCGTTTCACTTGGGTTATGTTTCTTGCATCTAAGTCTGATACTTTTGATATTTATGTTAAGTTTGCCAAAAGGGTTTCAAATGAGAAAATGCATGAGGGTAAACACAGTGTTAGGATTAGAACAGATCATGGTACTGAGTTTGATAACGCAAAATTTGATGATTACTGTGATATGTTTGGTGTGCACCATGAATACTCTTCTCCGATCACTCCCCAACATAATGAGATTATTGAAAGGAAGAATCGAGTTTTAGTGGAAATGACCAGGGTGATGTTGAATGCCTCTGGTCTCCCTCACTCTTTATGAGCAGAGGCTGTGAGCAATGCTTGTTATACTCTTAACCGTGCTATTTTCAGGTCAGGAACTGATAAGACTCCCTATGAGATTTGGAAGGGAAGGAAACATAATCTGGCCCATTTGAAATTTTTTGGCAATCCTTGTTTCATCTACAAGGATCGGGACTATTTGACCAAACTTGATACACGCTGTGATAAGGGTGTCTTTCTTGGTTATTCTCTCAAAAGCAGGGCATACAGGGTCTATAACAAAGTCACGTGCAAGCTTATGGAAACTATAAACGTTGCTACTGATGATGGTCTTGGGTGCACTCACATGACCGATTGCACTCTTGAAGAAAATCCAACATCACCTGCTGATCCCACGAAGCCAGAAGCATATGCTACTCACCGCAAGGAGGAATCCTTGGCTGACGAGGCTGACTCAAACGATGGAGAGGATCAGAATGATCAGGGGGATGGATATGATGTCACCGATCCCACGGAAGGTCGTAGGGATGAAACCCTAGCTACCCAGCCTCCACACAGGACTGTAAAGCGACAAGTGCAAAAAGACCACTCTCCTTCTGACATTATTGGTGATGTTTCACAATCCACTGTCACACGCAGCAAGGTAAAACATGTGGTAAGCAGTTATGCAGTGTTAAAAAGCTTTTTAGCAATACATAAGTCTACCATAGTTAGAGTCATGCACTTAGGTTTTGTGTCCACCATAGAATCTAAAAATGTGAAAGAGGCCTTGTGTGATACTGATTGGATTAATGCCATGCAAGAAGAATTGAATCAATTTGAGAGAAGTAAGGTTTGGCACCTCGTGCCACGATCTGAAGACAAGAATGTGATTGGCACCAAATGAGTGTTCAAGAACAAGTCAGATGAGAAAGGTGTGATAACCAGGAACAAAGCTAGATTGGTTGTTCAAGGTTACTCACAAATAGAGGGACTTGATTTTGATGAGACCTTTGCCCCGGTTGCAAGGTTGGAATCAGTTAGGTTACTCTTGACAATAGCTTGTTACTTGAAATTTACCTTGTATCAAATGGATGTGAAGAGTGCATTCTTGAATGACATTCTCAAGGAGGAAGTGTATGTTACACAACCTCCAGGCTTCCAAAACTCTAGCCATCCTGATCATGTTTATAGGCTTGATAAGGCTCTTTATAGCCTCAAACAAGCACCTAGAGCTTGGTATGAGAGACTGTCCACACACCTTCTTGAGCATGGTTATGTTAGAGGTTCTGTTGATAAGACTATGTTTGTGAAGATCACCTCTAAAGATATGTTTATTGCTCAAATATATGTGGATGATATTACTTTTGGTTCCACTTCCGATCACTTGGTTAAAGAATTGTCAGATCTTATGTCCAAGGAGTTTGAGATGAACCACTATGGGAAGCTGACCTACTTCTTAGGTCTACAAGTTCATCAAAAGGATGATGGCTTGTTCATATCTCAATCCAAGTACGCCAAGGAACTCGTGAAGAAGGTTGGGATGGAAACATCCTCTCCTGTCCCAAACCTCATGGGAACCAGCTGCAAGATCACAACCGATCTTGATGGAGTTGATGCTGATCAATCTCACTACCGTAGCATGATTGGTAGCTTGCTGTACTTGACAGCTAGCAGACCAGACATATGTTATAGTAAAGGAGTTTGTGCCCGGTATCAAGCCAACCCCAAGGAGTCACATGTGAAGGCGGTCAAATGCATTATCAAGTACATTGCAGGTACAACTGACTTTGGGATTAGCTATACCTTTGACACTAACTGTGAGATTGCAGGATACTCTGATTCAGATTGGGTTGGAGATGCTAATCACCGGAAAGTACTTCCGATGGTGCTTTCTTTGTGGGGAACAACCTCGTTTCGTGGCATAGCAAGAAGCAGAACTGTGTGTCTCTATCCACAGCTCAGGCAGAGTATATTGCTGCTGGAACCTGCTACACACAACTCTTGTGGATGAAACACATGCTCGCAGACTACGGATTTCAACAAGAGGTTCTATCCCTATTCTGTGACAATACTTCTGCTATCAACATCTCTAAGAATCATGTGCTGCATTCTAGGACAAAGCATATAGAGATTAGATATCATTTCATCCGAAACTTGGTTGAAGATAACTTGCTTGAATTGACATTTATTCCCACTGAAAAGCAAATGGCTGATTTGTTCACAAAACCACTTGACAACCTTAGGTTCACTAGCTTAAGGAAGGCAATTGGTGTATGTGACCCACACTAATCTTCTCCTGAGAACATGCCTTGTACATAGTTTTATTTTTGAAAAATCAAAAAAATATATAGTTTAAAAGTTTTTAGTTCTCAGCTTCACGGGATAGGAACATGTGGTGATATCCTCAGTGGTCATTGATCTTGACCTAAGTTTTGCGTCCTTTACTACCTGGTTGATCACTTTTTGGTAGCTCATGTGCTTGTGCATCTGCTCTCTCTTTGAATTAATTGTGGTCTACATCTCAGGACAAGTTCACCCTTTTATGTCCACATTTCTCATACATTGTGGTTTGCGCACTAGACTTGTATCTAGTGAGATGGAGGTATAGGGATTGCTTATGGCCAGGCTACTCTCAAAGTAGTCATCTCTTGAGTCATGTCCACGATTCGTTAGAAGGCAGAAACGAGAGTGGTTTGGTCACCACGGTGGTTTTTGGCTATTTATTTAGGTCAGGTTATTCTCAAAGTAGCCATTCATTGGGTCGCATTCACGATTCTTTGAAAGGTAGAAACGAGAATGGCTTGATCTCCCCGGTGAAAGTGACTTGCTTGAACTTTAAAAGAAAACTTAATAGTAAGTGAGTTGCTTCTTCCACTAAAAAATCCGAGCCTTTCACTCTTAGGAGCATCCTTGTTATGCTTAATGCCCTAAAGTCAACTGACTTGGGAGTCATTAGTGAATAGGTTTGTTACATGGATCAGTGGGGATGCCTGTAATGTTTTCTATCCGTCGATGGGGTTTTGATAAAGTCTATATGGACTATCAAAAAATAATATATATATATATATAACCTTATGAGGACGATTGTTCCAGAATGGCCAAATAGAACTGAATATGTGACCATGTGGGCATAAGTGCCTAAGTAAACTGGAATTGTGAAGTTATAAGGAGGAACCCTGATGGTGCTATAAGGCTGGAAACAATTGTTACTATCCTCAGCCTGCTACTCAATCTCCAACTCACTTGATGCATATTCATGAGTCCACTTTGTTTCTATTGAAATAGTCACACACTCTCCACTGGCTTTGTTATGTTCTTTTTGGACCATATTTCAACTAGACAGTCACATTTACATGGTTTGCTTGAAATTTGGTTTACTTAAAGTGGATATGAGGTGTCTCACTTTGTGAGTCTATGCCTTGACCATTGTGCAAAATCTTGGATCAGAAAAGGTAATCACATCCCGTGATGTACAGTGCTCTTCTTTTCAAATTTTTGTTGTTTTCTATTCGGCATACTCTAAGGGGGAGAAAATCTTTCTGGTACATGCATTGGTTGCTTTCTATGTTCTTAAGGTTGTGGAGAGTTTTGAGAGACTCTTTCTGTCCTTGGAAGTCTCAGTTGCTTTTGTGCTTTTTGGCACTGTTCCTATCCTTGAGATCTCTGTCTATCTCTTTTAGGACCTATCAGGCGGCTTCTAGCCCAGCCTTTTCGGGGTATGAATTGGGCCTTGGTCTATGTTCTCCAGGCCCATGTGTCTAATTGTGCTTGTGCACTGTTAGGAATAGGAGAGGCTGATTTGACGGTTGAGTGTTCTTTTTCTAACCAATGAGGATGGCTTCCAAAATTTAAAATTCTACGCCTCCACCATCTCCATCACTCCGCTGCTGCTGACTCATAGGAGGCGACTTTTGCGTATCAGGTCTTTGACTCTAGAAAGCACAAAGGTTAAGGAATCACTTATAGGTCAATCATATGATCTGTAGATGTATATCAAAGTGCTTGCTAGCCCTGTTGATGATGCTCCTGAGGATAACAACAGCCCTTCAGCTCCTGACTCTGCCTCCGGCTCCGGAGACACAGCAGAGGTAAAATCCTAACATTGATGTGGATCTGGATGCTCTTGCTGAGGGGGAGTCTTCTGATGAAACTATTTTTGTTGGTAAGGATGTTGACAATCTGGATGGTGATGATGATGATGATGTTTGAGTCCATTTCCATCCTGTTTCTCTGTTTTTAGATCTCTTTAGATTGTGTTGAACATTCATTTTTTTTTCATTCTGGACAATTGTTCTTTGCTTCCCTTTGTCATTTCCTGACAAAAAGGGGGAGAACTAGTTGTAGGGCATTGGACATTATGTTATAGTTTGGTTTATGCTATGCTTTGCTATATTTCAGTTTCATGCTTTTGCTAGTCTGAAATATACTCATGTGATACATAATGCTGCTGCTATCCTATATGTCCATATGATACTTCACTTGCTCCTGTGAGAACTGTGTATGTGCAGGTTCTTGTGGCTTGGTGCTGTCTGCTGATAGAACTAGTTCTTAGGATAGCTATGGTGTGTTTTGTTCAGGAATGCCAAAGGGGGAGATTGTAAGTATAAAGATGTTGGCAGTCCTCATTGTGGACCAAAACACAGCCCAATATGTAGTATGATGAGTCACATCACAAGTACAAGTGAAGTTCTGAAGCCCAACTAGTTCAAGGCCCAATACAACCTCAAAAAACTACGGTATATTCATGCATATTCATATCATGTTTTCACTGAGGATAACAGTACCACTTTGTATCATATGTCTTCTACTAAGGATAGGAGTACAACTTTGTATCCCGAGTTTTCTGGGTATTTTTATGGCTATGTTCAAATCGTCTTGAAAACTGTGATTTATCTTCCCAATGCATTCCTAGCTCTTTCCAGTCGATTTGCTTTTCAAAATTCAAACAGCTAGCCAAGCATGTGATGTTCTTGGCGCTCAAACTATCAAAAGGTGAAGGAATTCTTCAACCCGTGACCTTGATGTTTTCAAGGTCCATTTGTTTATGCTTGGTTTGTGATACACTTACATATGCAGTTGATAGTAGGCTGTCTGATCCTAGGAGGAAGCTGTTTTGCCTATTCATACATGTTAGCATTCCTTTTGAATGCTTTTACAAAACCTTTTTCCCTCTTATGAAAAGTTAGCCATTTTCGGAAAGTTGGTTTTGTCCATTAGTGCTTGGCTTTGTCTTTCAAAGGTTTTCAACAGCATCTAAGCCAAACACATCAGTCCAAACTTTCTGAAATTCATTGGCAAGTGTGATGCCCTCTTAGTGCACACATTGGCCTATAAATACCAAGCAAAGTTTCTTTTGTTGATACACAAAAAAGCACGAGTATGTCGTACACATACTCCAAGCACAAATAAAGAAAAATACACATGCAAGCTATATTATATATTCGAACGGTCATGCCACGCATGTGGACCCAAGCCACAATCATGCACTTGGGGCTTGCAGTTTTTGGTGTGGTGTGGAAGCTTACGGAAACGCACATGCTCATTTGTCGATTTAATATCGTCGGTGATTTCGGTCTTGGGCCCGAAATCCAAGCCCAACAAGTTAGATCGATGAATGAAATGGTGAACATGCATGAGAATTGGGCCAGCCATTCTTTTCCCTTTAAAACCCAGGCCCAAAAGCACAGAGCCCATAAGGAAGCCCAATTTCCTTCTCTCCTCCCTAGCAGCTCTTCTTCTTCCCCAGCAGCTCACCTCTTCTTCCCCGCAGCAACCTTAAACACAGTCCAAGCCAAGCCCCTTGCTCTGTCATTTTGGGAGAAGCCTTAAGACCAGTCAAGAGGTCTCATCTTCTCTCTCAAACGACGGGCTCACCACAACTCTCAAGATTTCTGGTCTGTCCCATCCCACAATTCATGGCACTGCAGCCTTCTCTGCAGCAAATCCTGTTCACTGCTGCATAGACTTTGTTTTCTCCCAAAACTCCAATTCTTAACCAAACTCTCTTTTCCCCGATTTTGGGCATAAATCTTGGGTGAGATTGAAGAGGCATGGGTTTGTCCAACAGATTAGAGATGTTGAACATTCCCCAGCACCTCAACCCTGAGCCTATAAAAGGGGGGAGTCTGGGATCATAGAGGGGAAGGCATCAATCCAGCATTACCCAGCAATCATCCTGTAACCATCATGCAGCTAATCCAATAGCTATCCAGATCAATCCAGCATTACCCAGCAATCATCCTGCAACCATCATGCAGCTAATCCAGTAGCTATCCAGATCAATCCAGCATTACCCAACAATCATCCTGCAACTATCATGCAGCTAATCCAGTAGCTATCCAGATCAATCCAGCATTACCCAGCAATCATCCTGCAACTATCATGCAGCTAATCCAGTAGCTATCCAGAGCAACCCAGCACCTACCCAGCAACATACACAATCCCTCCTTCAAGCATTCAAGCCTTCATGCCATACAAGCAAAAAAAACCCCCAAAAGCTTCTTCTTCAACCTTCAAACTCAGTTCCAGAAATTCAAATCCAGAAAACCCCAATTCTCTCACCGCAGTGCGTTTCTAGCTCCCACGCCATGCCTCATGCTGCCAAGCTCCTTTGAATTTCAAGACGGCCTGAATCACGAATAAAGTCTTCCCATTAATCATGCTTTTGGGATGATTTTAGCCTAGTCAATTCCGATTAATCAAAGAACCCCCTCAACACCTTTGTTTGGTGGTTGTTTTTGTGTCTTTGTTTTGTATTTGTGAAGATCATCTTTTGTATGATTTTCAGTTCATAAAGCCCTCTTGTTCTAAGTCTTCCTAGTGACTATAGATCTTAGAGCATTGGCTTGAACAATCTTTCAAAACCCATATTGCATTTACAGTGCATGTCATGAGATTGTGATTGGTGATGCAACAACCCGAGAAGTGTTCATAGTTGAATCAGTTCAGAAGTAGCTGAATTCAAGGATGAAGCTTCTGTTTATATGCGTGGGACAACACTTAGAGACAAGAGAGACACGAGAGCTGAGTTGTTAGACTAGGCGAGTCTAGACAGGATAGTAACGATATTAGCTATCCCCTCAGGAGTTGTAATCTTGTGAGAAGTGTTTAGCGCTTTTATGAACCAGCTTGGTGATAGCTGAGTTCGGTAAGCTTTCATGTGTGAGGACTTAGGGGACAAGATGGGAGAGCGTTCTAGATAGACTAGGTAGAGTCATAGAACATGATAACAACAAGGTCTGGTATCCCAGGCTCTATTCTTGTATAAGTCTACGAATCACATAATGGAAAGGTTTGTCCTTCGGATAAGGGCACGCAGTTTTCTTCCCTGAGTTCAGGGTTTCTGCGTTAAAGAAAAACATCTCTGTGTTGTTTTTACTTTCAGCAATCTTTTTCATTACTTGCATAATCGTAGTAAATTGTGAATCGGGATAGCACAACTCCTTGCTAGCCTCGAATTACAACATATAACGAAAAAGTTGTAAAGAGTCCTATTCACCCCCCCCTCTAGGACCTTCAAGATGAAGCAGCCCTCCTGTATGCAGCTGTGGCCTGATCAATTGTGATTTCCTGATCTTCCCCAATTCTCACTGGAGGAATTTCTGGCTTGAAGTTTTTCTCTCTTAGCATCTGCAATTGGGTAAAAAAGATAACAAATTTAGCTAGAACTTTCTTTTAGTTGAATTTGCACCCATTATACTATTTCTCTTGAACTACATTAACAACCGATCAAATTACCAAACATGAGGATTGAGGAATTAATTAATTAACAACCAGAATTTTGTATACATTTCTCATATTTAATCTTTCAAAGTGCATGGTGTTGGAGAAGAGAGATCCCACATTGAAAAAGTGACAAATAAAATACAACTTATAAGTGG
Source organism: Potentilla sterilis (assembly GCA_963682095.1). Lineage (NCBI taxonomy): Eukaryota > Viridiplantae > Streptophyta > Magnoliopsida > Rosales > Rosaceae > Potentilla > Potentilla sterilis. The sequence goes on from OY821756.1 coordinate 50,916,186, forward strand.
GTGGATAATATTCAATTGTACCGAGGCCTTTTGTGATTAAAACCCAACACCTTTAAGGTGGTTAAGTTGGGACAATATCGGTACAATTGATCCACGGGCCACGCTTGTCACCGTTTGACATGGTATCAGAGCGGGTTCCTCTCCAATTCCGTCCCCAGTTTGGGATGGGCCTAGTTGTGGTGCCATGCCCCTTTACCAACGTCCGGAGTCCGGTTGGGTTTATTGTCACCAGGTGCCCGTTGTTGGCCGGGTTGGAGGTCGGGTTGGTATAGACATAATACACATGAAGACTTATAATGTTACATGTGAGGGTTGGTGTTTCGAGTGGAGAGGGTGACATAGTTTCACGTGCCAACCTTCAGTCAGGTTGGACGTGAGGGGGCGTGTTGGAGAAGAGAGATCCCACATTGAAAAAGTGACAAATAAAATACAACTTATAAGTGGGTGGATAATATTCAATTGTACCGAGGCCTTTTGTGATTAAAACCCAACACCTTTAAGGTGGTTAAGTTGGGACAATATCGGTACAATTGATCCACGGGCCACGCTTGTCACCGTTTGACACATGGCACACTCGAATAATAAAAACGGGTGACGCATATCACTGTCAAAATCATATTCCTCAAATTTTGGTAAGCTCTTCACCTCAAAAAAAAAATCCCTGACTAGGAAGGGGTCATGTCGAGCAAGACAATTCAGTCTTGCCTCGTTACACAATCAACTCAGCTGAGCAGAGCCCGGAGTTGATAAAACTCCCCACTCAAGCTAAATAGCTTGAAGTAGTTATCAAAAAAAAAAAAAAAAAAATATCACCACTCTAAGTTGAGCTACACTTGAACTTGATTGAAAACAAACAAGTTGAGCATCAGCAAAGTGGGGATTCCAGAGCAAAGAAACTATAAAAAATAATTACTACATTCAATCATTAGACCAGAGTTACCAGGATACATATATAGCCATGCCGGGAGGACCAGAGAAGCGTGCGGGAGGCCCGGTTTTCGGTGCCGGGAAAGATCCCCGTAATAACGACCTGCGTGCCACCGGCACCGGCTAATAGCTAGCTGGAGACGACGGCGTACGTGTACTAGCACAGTAGCACTTACTTCTTAATATATGATCTAGGCAGTACTACTGTTTGTGTTGAAAATCAATATTTAGCTAGCTAGTGTGTTTATAAGCATTATATGCCGACTCAAAAAACAAAATGAGGTAAACTCATTTTTGCAAACATGCAATGAAGTGTAGGTTTTGAAATGTAGGTGGCTATGCACACTTATATATGTACCCTGAAAACGCCAAAGGAGATCACTACTAGGCTGGATCTTGAATCGATTCTGGAAGTAATATATCTCACGAGCGGCTTCGACCTCTGCTCGCTCTTCTGGTGTGCCTGCGTTTGGGTCAAACTTCCATGTCTGCCTCATATGAAAGTTGTTCGTGCTGAATAAGTAAGGGTCATTTGCACCCTGCCCAAACTGAATTCTCCACATCTTGTTAGTACTTTTATTGCAAAGAAAGCGCGCTCTGGTTTTCTACTTCGTATGAAAGATACACATAAAATGAACTGTAATGTTAGTATCAATCTAGCTTTATACAGAATTATATCTACCAGAGTGGAAAAGTAAGACATGCAAAATCCAATCGTAGTCAGAGAATAAACCCCCCATATATATATTCGATGTCATGCAGATATTTTTTCTTGGCAATTGTTGATTTGTTGTCCCATGACTCTCTGGCAACGTATACCTTTTTTTAAAATAGTGAATGAGTGAGCTTGGCCATGTTACTGAAACTCTCAGTTTCAGGAATGTATTATTTCATGGTACTTAATTTGTGTATATAGTCAAATTCTCTCTTGCTAGCTAGTCCATGCTCGCTTGCTTCTTCTATGATTCCAACATAACAATATATGATGCATGCCTGAGATACGCACACACACACACACACGTAACCAGATTTGCTACCGTTTACTTTAGTCATGATCGGCTTGGTTGCGGCCACAGTTTCCTCTCTTGCTAGCTATGCACTGTCCACCTCAGGTTGAGTCTCCACCAGCGTGACCAGCCCTTGTGTTAACTTTAGGCAACGGTCTTAATTAGTAGGCATGGATTTTTGTATCGTCAATCAGCATCCTCGGAGGATGGACTTGTATTCCTAACTTGTCTAGTTTGTACTCTTATCATTCTCATAAAATACCACCGATACATTTCACTCGAAAGATCACGAAAATCCCCCCATGATGAGTGTTGACCCGTACGCACGCACAAAACCTTTCTATATAGAGGAATTCAAACAAAGGGTATCTGAACTTTTCCAAACTAGTAGTTTTAGTGTCTCAACTTTGTAAAATATCAAAAAGGTACCTGAAGTTCTTATTTAAACATCAGATTGGTGTCTGAGATGGAATATTCCGTTAAATACTTAACTGAACAAAATTTTTTTTTTTTTTTTAAAAAAAAAAACTTAATTATCCTTTACCTATTTGTTTGCTAGATCCTAATTGCCTATCAATTCTAAGAACTAACCTTCATCATGCCAAATTCACCTAACGACCTTTGTCTTGACGGCTACTATGCTGGCGGAATCACTGTTGTCTTAGTTTTGAAAAGTTTCTTAAGTTCTAGTAAGACCAATAAATAAGAATTCTTAAGTTCTTGTTAAGTAGAAAAATAACGGACAAATCTATCTCAAATACCACTCCTAGGAGGTAGTCCTCCATCTGGGGTTTGAGAAGTTATAGAAACTAAGACGGATATGGGGGACATATGAGTTTATTTATCCAAACATACTTACATATATATAACCCAGAGCCTCACTCTTGGGTAAACAGCTAAGAGCTATTTAGCTACTCATGCTAGCATTAAAATACAAACTTACTTGTAAAATAAAGCACTCCACACCAGATGACTTAGCAAGAAATCACTCTCTCACTATTCACTATTCACTCTTATCTTACTATACTAAAACACTCACAAATTCTCACAAGTACTCACAAGCCTTCAAGCTTCAGACTACTCCTTTCTTCCTTGTTTTTCGAATGCCTTCTCTTGTGCTCTGAGACTCCTTATATAGCCTCCGGATTTCAAAACGGAATTGAATTCCATTAAGAAAGGTAGACAAGAGGAATCCTTATCTTAACAGCTGGCACTATCTTTTCCCAAAGTAGTTTGTCCGTAAGCGTCGGCAGCAACTTTATTTTACCTACCTATCTTACAAATGAGCTGGCTTCCACTAGCTGGGTTCCACTCACTTAAAGCTTCTTGTCCTGATGCGTCGGCTGCTAATACTCCATCATATTATTGATGTTGTGTAGCGCTTCGTCAGCAAAAGAGGCTCCTGAGTCGTCATTTTCTTCAGCTTTGGATTCTATGTCTGAATCATATGGGTCTTTGAATTCTTGCTCTTTCTCTAGTTTTTCTATCCACGTGGTAGTTGCTAACGTACCATCTACCTCTCGCCTTTCTAAGGCCTTGTACAAATCACAGTGCTCTGGATGAGGATGGTTATAGCTGGCCACAATGATCTTTTCTCCTTTGGCCAGGAGGGTAGCATCATCATCTTTCTGGATCAGGTTCTGAATGCGAATTACATCCATTGCTTTCATCCAAGGGATGCTCTGATTAGGTCTTCCATTGCTTGATGACCATTTGTGTGCTTGAGAGGCACAACTCTGGATAATTCTGACATAATGATAAGGATAAATATAGCTCTTTTTCCCTTCTTCTCTAGTCCATTCAGGAGGAGAAGAAATGAACTTTAATCTCAGAATACAGCCATCTGACCTAATGTTTTTGACTGCTTGGTAAATTACTTCAGGGAGACCTTCTAGGTCTTCGTTAGTTTTTGTCCAAATATTATGAACAAAACCATTCTCGATTAACCATAACTTGTTCTTCTGCGGATGCTCTGCTTGAACATCGACCAAATATCTTCCATAGTAAGGACCTGCTACTACTAGCAAGGTTGAAGGAAGAGCTTTGCGATTCTTGAGATCTCCTAAGAGATTATGGAAACTGAACCATTCGGATTCTGATAGGGCTAGAAGTGGGACTTTAGCACTTTCAGGGTTCTCAAGGTATTGAAGGTCCAGCTTTTCCTTGAGCTGCTGATCTTTTTCTAGCTCGTAGCTGCAGAATTCTTCAGATAGTGTTTCCAGGGCTTGTAAAACCAATGCTTCATTATTTTCTCGAGATGCTGCTAAAATATTATTCATGATGACTCGCTGGTTGAACTGCAAATTTCTGCTGGTTCTGAACACCGGTCTTTCATAAATTCTCATAGGATGATCAAAGATTTTTCTCAGACATTTTACTGCTGGTAACCTGAAGGATGCTATCCTGTCAGTAGTTCTTGCCTTATACGGCTGTCTTCTTCGAAACCATTCAGTTGTGACTGTAGCTCTAGGATGCTGTAAATATTCATTTACAGTTTCTTCTTCTGCATTGGAAGATTGCTTATCTTCCGGATCAATTTCTCTTATTGGGTCAGGCTGAATTTTTTCAGGGGCACTACTGGATCCAGCAGGAGAGTAGGATACCAGATATTGGTAACCTGGTCCATCATGTAATGGTCCAACAGTCTTGTCGCCATCTCTGTATCTCTGTAGTAGGGCTTTGTCTTTTGATTCTTTGTTTTCGGGCCTAGCTCTTGTTCCGAAATTGGGCCTTCTTCTTTCTTCGATTTCTGGTTCTGGTTCGGGCCTTCTGCTTCTTGGGTTACGGCCTTCATCTCTTTCGAACATTGCCATTTCTCTTGTGAGAGCGTCAGGCAGATAATTCTTGTTTCCTGCAATCATTTCAACATCATATTCATATTGAGATAAAAACATCTGCCATCTAAGAACTCTTCCTCTATCAGCTGCATCTGTAAGCTTATAGTTCTTAAAGTTTTTCACTCTCTTATTATCTGTTCTGACCAGAAACTTATTTCCTAAAAAGGTTTCAGCTCCTTTAATGGATTTAATTAGTGCTAATACTTCTTTATCTCCTGTGGAATAGTTTAATTCTGCTGAATTAAATTTTCCTGACAGGAATTTACAGATCTTTTCTTGATTTGTATTAGGTGCTATTGCTAAAACTACTCCTGCCCAATAATAATCATTTGCATCTGTTTGCAAAATGATCAGGTCACCTTCTTCAGGTAACTGCAAAGGGGGAAGGGTTTTTGTGAGTTCTTTTATTTTCTTAACGGTGTTGCTATCATCCGTTGTAAATGACCATTTTTTCTTAGTGCTTGTCTTTGGAGAGAGAAGAGCAGTGAGGCCACTCACTTGAGGAATAAAATCTCTCGCAAAGTTGACAACTCCCAAAAATCTCTGTAGAGACTTTGCATCTGGGATACTGTCAGGGAATTGACTTATTTTCTTTACTATATGCTCTTGAAGACGAATTTCTCCGTCCTTGACGTGTATGCCAAGGAAGTCAATTTCTCCTCTTATAAGATGAATTTTCTTTTGTCCAATGATGATTCCTTTTTGAACTATGAGCTTGCAAATTTGCTCAAGATGCTTCAGATGTTCATTCATAGTTTTAGAGAAGACAAGAATGTCATCAATATAAACTATACAGAAATCTGAGTATGGTTTAAATATGTTATCCATCTTTCTTTGGAAGATAGATGGAGATTGCTTAAGACCGAACGGCATTACAAGCCATTCATAATGTCCTTGAGGAGTTCCAAAAGCTGTTAAGGCTATGGAATCCTGGTGCATTCTTACTTGCCAAAATCCTGATTTTGCATCGAATTTTGAAAATATCTTTGCTCCTTTTAGTCTGTTTATCAAGACTCTTACTTGAGCAATCTGATAACCATCTTTGACAGTTTTCTTGTTAACATCCCTATAGTCTATGACCATTCTTGCTTTTCCTCTTAATTGCTCTGCATGATTTCTAACCAAAAATGCTGGAGCATGATGAGGGCTATCTGAGGGTCTAATTAATTTCTTTTCAAGCAATTCTTGGATTTGGCTTTCCATTTCTTTCCTATCTTCATCTCTATAATGGGGTATAGCTTTGACATGGCATATTGAATTGGCATCATGCATTTTTAGCTGACAATATACCGGGTCTCTTTCCCAGTATAGTTGAGGATCTTCACTGATTATGGGTTTCAGCAAATTTTCTATCTCAACTAGATTTGGGATTTTCTTTTGCTCTATTTTATTAATGTATACTTTTAGATTGTGTTCTCGGATGAATTCTTCTTCACCATCCGAGCTGTCTGAATCTTGAGGTTCTTCCTCTGATTCTGATTCTTCCGAAGTTGTTGCTTCATTTTGTACAATTTCTTGGTGTTCTTGCAAAGCTAATACCGGTTATATAACTGGTTCAAAAGGTGGTTTATGATCACCACGCTTGGCTCGCGATTTCTGATATTGCTCTGTGAATCCTTTACTTGCAATGCTGATTGCATGTAGTAATCTGGATTCCCAGTAGAACTTATGATTCTTCTCAATGCCTATCATTTCGATGGTTTGTATTATTCTTTGCTGAAGTAGGAAATCATTTCCTATCAGCATATCGGACCCTTGGGCTTCACTCTGCCAAATTCTTTGGAACGTAAAGGTTCCTCCGCCTATCGAAATCTTGACATTTCTAGCTATATAACTCATTTTAAATGCTTTTTCTATCAGACTTTTCCCAATATTCTTCAGGAATAGCATGTTTCCTTGCTAGGCTATATCCTGAACCAGTGTCTACAAAGGCATGTAGATGGTATTTCTTATAATTGGGAAATTTCAGACCTATAGTAATATAATTACTATATATACTTGTCTGAACATGTTTTACTGGTTGGATTGTTTCTTCCTTTCTAGTCAATTCTGTGAAAGGATTTATATTTCTTTCTTGTTTTTGTATAGGCTCAGGTTCTACCTCTTTTGGGTTACTTTCGGGTACTGCTATGGAGGGACTAGGTTCTTTCTTTATAATTTTTGAAGTTTCTAACTTCATCTTCTCGAGGTTTTTCTCACGATCTTGTTTTTGGACTTGCTCAAGAAATATATCATATTCTTGATTTACTAGCGTATGTACTTCAGGGTCTTTTGTTTTTCTCCTTACTTCTGCTATGAAACATTCTTTATGATAGGTTTCTCCTGTTTCTTTACAGTACATGGGTACAGTATTATTATCTTCACACTTGCAGTAGTCACAAGTGAAAGCTCCAGGCTTAGGAGTAAACTGACTGATGCTATCAATAGTTTTTTTATTCCAATTTTGGATTAACATGAATATAGGTCGATAGTTATATTCACTTTCTCCTTCAGAGCTGTCTGAGGTGCTTTCTGTACTACTTTCTGATGTATCTTCAAGAGAATATATAGATTCATTCTCTTTATCAGAATATGCTATTTCAAACCCTTTTATGTTTGCGTATTCTACGGCTTCATCGTATTCTGCTAGAAGGGCTTTAGAATATCTTTTATCTCTTTTAGGGCACTCGTTTGCATAATGACCTTCAGCCTTGCAAAGCCAGCATCTACAGGGCTTTGTATCTCTAGAAGTATTTTTCTTTGGGTTTGGGTTTGGGTTTCTTTTCTTAAAAAATCTCTTTCTAGGAGATCTTTTTTCTTTATTTTGTTCAGAGCTTTTTCTAAACTTATACTTCTTTTTAGAAGTAAATTTATTGTATTTCTTGTTCCTAAATCTGCTCCTATTTTTTCTTTCATTGTACTGATGACAACCCCATTGGGTTGGTGTGTCTAGGATTTTAGGACACATATTTTCAACTCCTCTGAGTTGTTTCTTAGTAGTTTTCGACTTTTGATTTTCTGTACACTGTTTTCTTAACAGGTCTCTTACCCTTTCTGCTATTCCTCCTATAGAAAAATATTCTAAAGGATTTTCTTCAAGGGACTGTGCTACAGCATTATTCCAAGGTTCTGGTAACTTTCTGTAATATGTTCTAATAAGGTCTAGGTTTTCCAAATCTCCTATTGTACAATAGTAGTTTTGGAACTCATTTGTGTACTCTTCAAAATACCTCATGTTGCAGATACTTAATTTCTGGATGTTTGCTTTAGCTCTTTCCTTGGTTTGTTCACTATGTCCCGTTATATCTCCACAAAATTGTGCGTATATAGGGATCGCGAAATCCATTGGATCATTTGTCTTGGCTAATTTTGCATCCCAATCTACCCAACTACTACTTCTCTTAAAGGAATTGTACCATTTCTGGACTATTCCTGTTAAGGTTGCTTCATAGTAAGCGTGTGCTTCTTTATAATGGAATTTGGATAAAACCAGTGCTTGGGTTAGCTTTTAACTGGCTACCCAGTTATCTATGGTTTTTCTTTTATCTCCTACTTTATCGAGGTCTAGATAAACTCCTCTTTCAGAGATTGCTTGTCCCCAGTGGGGTTCTGTAGGAATATATTTTTGGGAGCTTCTTTCTCCAATCTTTCCTGTAGGAGGCTGTCCTTTAGGAAGTTTGATTTTTTCTTCTCTAATGATTTTGGTAGGGTTATTCGTAATGTTATTGATGATAGTGTTTCCTGCCAATGGTGGCTGGCTAGTACTTGCTTCTGCATCCATGTTACTTGCTTCAGTATCCATGGTGCTTGCTTCTGCCTCTGCCGCTTGGTAAGGTAGAATTTTTCTTTTAGTTGTTTGGACTAAAGAAATTTTCTTAACTATCTCTTCTAATCTTTCTAAGGTTTCACAAGTTTCTGCTTGCTTATAGAGTTCTTTTAACCCTTCTGCTCTAAGCATTCTTATAGGTCTTTTTGAGTCTTCTTCTTCCTCAAAAGATTCTTCAGGAATTGATCCTGAAGTACTTGCTTGCTCATAGTTAGCAAAAGAATGCCTATGGAACTGGAGACTTATTTTTCCTCCAGTATCTTCATAGATAGAAGCATTAGAGCTTTGTATCTGCCTCTCAGGAGGTGCTAAGTTCCATTCTCTAGGGAATGATACTTCATCTCATTTGGTGATGTGCTTTTGCTGAGTATTATTTCTAGGACTGGTAAGGACAGATGTGGTAAGACCAGGGCTGTTGACAAATCTAGTATTTGGTGTTACATTGGAGCTCATCAGCTTATAATAGATTCTATAGTCAACGGCAAGTTCCATCATGCCTTGTTTCATGGCAATCCCATCTGTTTTGATTCTTAGTCTTAGGCAGTGTGCTGCATCTTTTAGATGAGTGGTGAAATTTGGGAAGACATTGAAATATGCAACCTGGTTGCATAGTGAGGCTTCTACTGTTCCTAACAGGCTTTTCTTGAAATCTGTTATTCTGTCGTCTTGCAGAATACACAAGACCGAACAGTCTATACCATCTCTTGCTAAGAGTTTTATGGAAATTTGGACTGCACCAATGTGCATATAAGAATATTTTCTTTGAAATGCTTCACTTACTTCTCTAGTAGTAACTAACCTGATGTCTGTTTCACCACCAGTTGCTGGTATTGTTAGTTCTAACATCTTGAATCTATGAGAATCCATAATAAAGGATCCTTTCTTGTAAATCTCATTGAATCTAAATTTCGGTGCTGAGGCTTCTCTCAAGCTAGATTCAATTTCGTTATACTCAAATTCTTGAGCATTTACAAGCTGTACTGCTGGTACAGTATGTCTTTTGCTAAAGACTCTACTCAACATCTTTATATCCCTTTTGGATTCTTTCCATTTTAGTAGCTTAGGTTCACTGAAATTGAACTCACTTTCTGTCTTTGGTTGAGGTATAATAATTTTACTAGCTACTGTTTGTGCTAGTGCTTCTTCGTTGATTCTTTCAACGATTGAATTTTCTTTCATTTTTTCTATACCCTTTTGTAGGCTAGAAATCTTTGAGCATAGTTCTTGGAACTGTTCTTCCATATCTTTTCCTATTTCTTGAAGGTAGATATTGCTGTAGTTCTGTTGATGTATTATGACTTCAACGTTTTCAGCAAGTTTTTCTGTTGGAAGATAAATACTTACTGCTTTTAAGTCTTCTTGTCTTACTTTTAGCTCAACTCTTTGCTTCATCCTATGCGGGATATAAGAGTTTCTAAGAGTTTCTTTAGATTTTCTTGAGTACCTTTTAAATCAACTGCTTGTTGATGAATATTATTTGCAAGATTTTCAGTTTTTACTAGTTTTGTTTCTGCCTAAACCCGGGGGTCTAGTAGATACTTGATGAATCCAACTCGAACTCCTGCAATCCTGCTTACTAAGGGGAATACCGGGCGGGCCGGCCTTCACCTCTCCGATGCCTAAGTTAGTATAGTTGGAATATATATAACCAAGGCACGTATGTAAGCGGGGAGAGAGACAAGTTACCTCATAAAGAGGGTAGTTGGGGCCCATATATAGGTGGTTGGGGGTAAGGACTGGCCTTACTCTTCGATGTGGGACTGGTTCCCTTCTGTTTATACTTTCTGGTGCCCTCTTAGGCAGGCTGGCGCCCCCGGCCCCTGGGTACCTGGAGGCAGGATAGAGTGCCAGGCCCCGAGGCCGGGTGCTGGCGATCCGGTCCCGACCCTTGGGCCGGGCCCTGGTGCGCTTGCTGCGGGTCTGTGGGCCTGCTGTAGCCTCTCTGCGGCTACTGTCAACAAGTCCCCCAAGTTCCCGGTCAAGTGCAATCTTGAATGGGGACTTAAATCTGTCTTGCTCTTGCTCTTGTCCCGCAGACCCGCAGGACTACCAACCTACCGGTGCCCAGTCCCCCAAGTCCGCGTTAAAGATTCGGCGTGACCGAGGTGAGTACCTGTTACCGATGGGAAGCAATAGTTTATAAGTACATTTGCAATATAAGCAGCAATATGCTCAAGTGCTGTGGTGTTATAAGCATGGAGCCAAGATGATAATGATGATGCCATTATGTTATGATGCCATGCAATAGATGTGTGCATGGAATGATAATGAGGCGTTGAAATCCGCCATGCAGGAGATTTTGTGCATGGGATGATAATGAGGCATTGAAATCCGCCATGCAAGGAATGTGCACGGAATTTCGGCCGGGCACTCTGCCCTATCGGTACGAAGCGGAGCTTCACTGGGCCTCAACTGGGCGATCTGCCGAATCGAAGCGGAGCGGAGTTCACTGAGCCTCTACCGGGCGATCTGCCGAAACGGGATTCACTGAGCCTCTACCGGGCGATCCGCCGAAACGGACGGGGTGAAGTTCATGGGACCTCGACCGGGCGTTCTGCCATATCGAGACGGGTCCCAGGTGAACTTCAATACTGGACCTCGACCGGGCGTTCTGCCATATCGAGACGAGTCCAAGAGTATGGAAACTCGACCGGGCGTCCTGCCATATCGAGACGAGTTTCCCATTGCTAGGCTGCAGAGAGATTACCCTGGTGTTGCGGCCTGTTTAAAGCACCGGCGAACACTTGCTAGTTCTTCTCAGCTTGTGTTGAATAAGCCTTGAGGTAAGGGGGTGGCATTGAGGTGACAAAGCTCGCCGTGCAGCCCCATGTTTGATCGCCTTTCAATGCGATGCAGGGTTTCTATCCTGCTGGACAAGTGTACATGGGTTAGATGTAAACTCGCCCGGGGTTATAAGCCCGCCGGTCGAAGATTCTCGACCGGTGTCAGCCATGGTACTGGGCAGAACTCGACCGGGCGTCCTGCCATATCGAGACGAATTCCTCCCAGTGTGATGCCATGGGCCAGGTGCATTACGTTCCTGGTAGGGGGTGGTGTTGAGGTGACAAAGCTCGCCGTGCAGCCCCCTATTGCCGCAGCTAGTGCGATGCAGGGTTTTTATCCTGCTGGATAAGCGTACATGGATTAGATGTAAACTAACCCGGGTGTATAAAGCCCAAGCCGGTCGAATGTTCTCATGACCGGGGTCAGCCATGGTACTGGGCGGAACTCGACCGGGCGTCCTGCCATATCGAGACGAGTCCCCCAGTGAAGTGCCATGGGGCCGGGTGGATCCTATTCCTGGGATATGCTCTCGAGCCGGTCGGATGCGTCGTAACCAGTGGGCGGAACTCGACCGGGCGTCCTGCCATATCGAGACGAGTCCCCCAGGAGAGATGCGACTGGACGGACCTCGACCGGGCGACATGTCATATCGAGACGAGGTCTCTAGTAATATGCGATGAAGAAGCCATGCAGCCGGTTGAATGATCATAACCGCGAACTGCCACGGTGCCGGGCGATCCTCGACCGGGCGTCCAGCCATAGAGAGACGAGGCTTCATACCCGGATGGGTGCTCTCCAAGCGGTTGGACGATCATAACCGCGAGAGAGGTCTTCGAGATGGCATCGAAGAAGCCATGCAAGCGTGGAATCTGGAGAAGTGGGAGGGCCTGACTCCTTGATTCCCGCTCCTACCTTCCTGTCGCCAGCGTGTGGGACAAGTGGCTGACATGCATTTAAGGAGGAAGTCCATCAGTCCCGTCAGTTATGATGGCATGGGGAGGTTACCAATGCTGGGACACGTGCCAGCGCGGGGCGGTCTTGAGATGTAGGGCGTGGATTCGCAGGCGTTTGAGTTGCTCTGATTATTTGTTTTGGAGGGATTTCGATTACCTAGGGCACTGGTCCCCTCTATAAAAAGGCCTCTTCTGCTCTTCTTTCTGTTGTTGCTTCTTGCTTTGGAGAAACTAAGAGAAAGAGAGAAAATTCAGCGAGCACTCTGAGCCCTTCTTGCCCTACGAGATCTGTTTTCGTGAACGCTCCCTACCATTGCGCGCTGCTTTCCCAGGGCCGATTGTCCTCGGTTGAGCATACTAATCGGTAAGTTTGTTTGATTTCTTTGCCCCGGCGTTATTCTTGTTTTTGGCTTTACTGTTTTGCGGCGGGGGGGGAGGGATCTCTGCCGCTGACGGAACTGCTTTGCGGCGAACTTGGGGAGAGGCCGTAGAAGGCGTTGTTGTAGCCTGTTGCTGACGAGCGCTAGGGTTTTGTGTTCTTCCCCTAGGTTAAGATGTCGTCTTCAGGTTCTGACCGGGCTTCCGAATCGGCTGCCAGAGGTCCCCTCGTGGACGATGCGCAGAGGCTGGACGACTGGCTCAGTTCGGAATCTCCGGAGACCGAAGTCGCTGACTGCTCCGGGAGCAGGGTTTCGACTCCGTCCTCTTCTTCGTCTTCCGGGGCTGAATCCTCGGAGACTGAAATACCACACGGGGTGCGTCTTGCAGATGCTCCGGTTGCGAGCTACACCATCGGCAGTGGGAAGCACGCTGTGGTGTGTGATGAACCGGAGGAGAGCATGACCCCTGAAGAGATTGAGGCGCTGCGGGAAGCGTGGGGTATCCCGGATAGAGTGCTGCTACGGCCCTTGAATCCTGGAGAGTCAGCCTGCAACCCGGAAGAAGGTTGGGTTATTGCTGCACATCCAGATCAGTTCCGGCATGGACTGTCGTTCCCGCTGCCACATTACGTGCAGTATATGCTCAGTGCGCTGCAAGTGTCACCCGCGCAGCTTCCTGGGCTCCAGTGGAGACGACTACTGAGCATCGGCTGCCTGTACGAGTTCTCTGGGATGAACATACCAATGGTAAACGAGTTTCGGGCCTTGTACAGGCTGTCGTACTCTAGGAAGCAGGGGTCCCATGGTTGCCTGTCCTTCAACACCCGGAAGCCTCCACCGATTGTCACCAATATGCCTTCATGGGTAGACAATAGCTGGAGGAAGAAAGTGGTGATGGTGGGCGGGAAGTGGCAGGCGAGGAATAGAATGTACTGTGTTCCTGGCGCCTTCCAACCCATTGGCGACCAGTCGTACGAGCTGTCCGATCTGGAGCGTGAGAGGATCTCAACCATAACCGGATGTTGGGACGATCTGGAACTGAGTTCTTACAACTTCATCCGAAGAGAAGTGCTGGAATACTGCCAGCTTGGGCGGGGTCCCGGTGCGTAGGAAGCGCTTGAGCGGTGATACTTTGTGCTAGCTTTACAAAATACTAACCGTTTGCTTTCCTTGCAGGTGCATCTTCCCAGACGATTATCAAGCCCGAAACCACTCTCTCTATGGACGGGGAAGATCTCCTCAACCAGCTGAAGGAGAAGGCCGAGATCGTCTCGCGGACGTCGGTGAACGACGGGTCCGGCTGACTTACGATTCTTGTGGAGCCGAGGGCCATGGACGTCGATGAGGATGCCTATGTCCTGAGGCGGGTGAAGACCCATCACTCCACAGGCCTGCTGGCGCCTGGAAAGGGCAAGAGCACCGGGGGGCCAGTGAGGATTCCCGGTGGGATGAGGGTTCCCAACCGGCCGGTTTCTGTGCCGCATGTGGCACGTGTCGCCCCCGCAAGCGCACGATCTTCTTCTCCGGAGGGCCGGGGAGAGAAACGGAAGGTTGGGGACGTTCCTTCCTCCGCGCTGGTGACGCTGACCGGTGGGTCGGCACGGGAGAACCTGGCCAAACGGTTCAGGATTACCAGCGGTGCGCAGACCAACGCTGCTGGGGAGAATGTTGCTGCTGCTGCTCGGCAGAGTAGTCCAGCGCCTGCGGATGCATCAAGGGGAAACCCGGATGGTGCAATCGCTCGGCAAGTGGCAGCGGACCTGGCCGGCCTTGGTCTAGATAGACCCGGGGTTGCTGGAGCCTTGGCGGGCGGGAATCGTCCAAAATGCAAGGAATCCGTCCTCCGGGTAAATACCGCATGGTACCACTGTACTGCGTGTAACTTGTTTTTCTTTTGCTGCTTGACTAACTCTTTGGTGTTGCGCAGTTGCTGTACAGTTTGTACGAACCGGACGCGAGCGAGGGGCTGTCGGAGCTGTAGAGACAGATAGCTGCTCTATCCGAGACCCGGCAGCGCCTGGAGGTGGAGAAGTCTCGCTCGGACCAGGAGAAGGCCAGATCGGAGGAAAGGGCCAAGAAGCTGGAGGAGCAGAACCGGACCCTGGAGAAGGAGAGGGCCGAACTAGCGGAGCAGAACCGGCTCCTGGAGAAGGAGAGGGCGGAACTGGAGTCCAAGGTGGATGAGTTCCAAGTGGGAGCTGCTGCTCTGCACGCCGCCTCTGCTGCTCCGGCCGGGGAAGATGACCCGGAACTCTGCGAGCGGGTCGTTCTCAAATACTGCGAGAGCGATCAGTTCCTGGAGATTCTGGTGAAGGCCAGGGAAGAGGGCATCTCGGATGCGTACACGGAATGGGCGGGGAAGGGATGGTTAGACACTTCCCTAATGTCGACTGCTGCTGAAGGAGATATCCATGAGCAGTCGGACATCCATCAGGAGGCGGTGGAGGAGCAGCCGGGTGAAGTGATTCGCTCGGACTTGGATTCTTTTACCAACGGTGCGGAGTCTGCCCGAGCCGGAGTCAACACCGGAACTAACATCGATGACGAGGGTACCGCAGGAGAGGCTGGCGGACTGCCTACCGAAGGCGGAGTCGTAGCTCCTTAGGATTTTCTTGCCCTTTTCCTTGTAATCTTTCCGGATCGGTTACTGCTTGTATACTTGCTTGAATATGAATATACTGGAACTGGCAGAGCCGGTGAAATTTTCTCAAAAGTAGTTTGCATATATATTTGTTTTTACAGCGGTTGAACCGCGAACTATGCGAAACTAACCGCTCAGACTAGCGGGTTTTACCAAGACTGGTCATGCTCCTGGTCGGGGTCTGTCCCTCTTTTCCCCACGTACTGCTGGAGCTGGCCGTTATCATTCAAAACATGCACCGCTTGCCTGAGAGCGTAGCACTTGTTCGTTCGATGAGTAGCCTCATCATGGTAAGAACAGTACTTGCTCGTCTGCGCCGTTGTAAGTTTCCCCTTCGGGAACCTCCTCGGGGGCGGTGGGGGAATGACACTCCCGTTCTCAAGTAGGATATCCTCGTAGGAAGTGGTGAGAGCGGTGAAGACTTCTTGATTGGCCGGTGGCGGTGCTGGCATGATTGCTAGTGGGCGCTCCTGGTGGAACGGCGCCGGCTTGTGCTCATTTTGAGGCTTATCAGAATAGGACCTCTGCTGCCGCGGTGGCCAGTTTCTGTTGTTGGCGTTCCGGCTGGGCCAAGCGGTGCGGTTATCGGTCCGCTGATTGGGCTTGGCTTCCTGGGCGGGTGGGGGGTTCTCTTCCCGGGGATGGTCCTCCTGCTGCTCATCCCGCTTCCTCTTCTGCAGGTGGTGCCCATAGGTCTCATGATCAGCCTGAGCATGCCGGATGGCCATAGCCATCAACTCGTCGTACCCCTGCGGGAGTTCTACCCGGACGGCGTAGGAAAACTTGCCCGCTCGGAGCCCTTGCTTAAACGCCATCTCGGCAATGCCCTTGTCCAGGTTCCGAACCCCGGCCGTAGCCGTCTGCCAGCGGTTGACAAAGGTTCTCAGCTCCTCTCCGGGGGCCTGTCTGCAATTGAAGAGGATGGTCGACGTCCGGGCTCCCTCGACTCGGAGGATGAAGCGGCCCACGAACCGGTCGGCTAACTGCTCGAACGCCTCGATCGAGTTTGCCGGAAGCTCGTAAAACCAGCTGAGTGCTTCTCCGGACAAAGTCTCCTGGAAGATGTTGCAGCAGACTGCGTCGGAGTATCCCTTGGCGCAAGTTTGGGACCGGAAGCTGTCCAGATGCTGGTACGGGCAACCGGATCCTGAGTAGGTGAGCTTGAGGGACTTCTGGTTGCCAGATCTTCCCGACTTCATCACCAGGTGCGAAAAGGAACCCATGCGCTCATTAAACCGGGCGCCCTCCATTTGGGCCTTTAAGTTCGACACGGTGTCGGCCAGCATCTGCAGCGCTCGCGTGGTCGGAGTCTCAACCTCATCTACTGACGAAGCGCCGGGCTGGCGGGAGGTCGCTGCGCTCTTTGGCGGGCCTGCGCCTGCTGGCGACTTCTGCCGTACGGGGTCACCGGGCCGACCGCCCGAAGATTGGCCTCCATCGGCATGTTGAGGTGGGATCGGCGGGAGTGTCGCCTATGCCTCGGCCATGGCGTCACTGCGCTGCTGTCCCCTCTCCAGGGCGGCTACCAGGGCAGTATTCACCGCCTCCATCTCTTCGTACCGAGCGTTGGACTTAGCTCTGTCCCGGTCGCTCTCCTCTTTCAGACGACTGACCTCTGCGGCCATCGCCCGTAGTTCTCCCGCCATACTGCTATGGGCGGGGCTGTACGTGGGGTCCCGGTCTGGGCTCTCAGATCGATCGCTTGAATCATCTGAGAACGTCAAGGCGAAGCCCCGTCGCTCTGGACAGCCTTCCTCCTCTGCCGGGCCCTTACCTCGCGAGCTGTCGCGATGGGGATCCGGCACGCCGGATGGTCCCCCATAACTTTCTCCGTCCTGATCGTTGCCCCGGTTGCCGCGCGGGTCCCGCGTGACGGCTGGGGTAGAGGTGAGCGTCTGCACTACTGCAAAGCGTCCCTCCTCGGCGGTACCTTTCTCCTGACTCATCTCCGAACTTTTCCCAACGGTGTTGCTCACACGGCTTTTTGTTCAAACTTCCCACAGACGGCGCCAATTGTTTCTGCCTAAACCCGGGGGTCTAGTAGATACTTGATGAATCCAACTCAAACTCCTGCAATCCTGCTTACTAAGGGGAATACCGGGCGGACCGGCCTTCACCTCTCCGATGTCTAAGTTAGTATAGTTGGAATATATATAACCAAGGCACGTATGTAAGCGGGGAGAGAGACAAATTACCTCATAAAGAGGGTAGTTGGGGCCCATATATAGGTGGTTGGGGGTAAGGACTGGCCTTACTCTTCGATGTGGGACTGGTTCCCTTCTGTTTATACTTTCTGGTGCCCTCTTAGGCAGGCTGGCGCCCCCGGCCCCTGGGTCCCTGGAGGCAGGATAGAGTGCCAGGCCCCGAGGCCGGGTGCTGGTGATCCGGTCCCGACCCTTGGGCCGGGCCCTGGTGCGCTTGCTGCGGGTCTGTGGGCCTGCTGTAGCCTCTCTGCGGCTACTGTCAACAAGTTTCTTCTCAATATCTGAAAGATATTGTTTTTCTTTAAGATAATCAAGCTTGATTTCAAGTCTTGATATCTTGGTGTGAATTTCTTCTAACTGATTTATTCTGAGATTAAATCTCTCGAGTTGTTCTTTTACTTTCTCAGTAGTCTTATCTCTAGATAAGTGATCTAGAAATTCAACTATACTTGGCCTAGCAGGGTCAAGTTCTTCTACTCCTATCTCTTTCTGGAGATGAATATGCTCGTCGTATAGAGTGTTTAAAACTCTACAGGCGTATTCAATGGAGTATTGGTTTTCTTGGATGTGTCTTGTATGAAAACACAAGTTCCACTTTTCTTTTTCTTTTTCTATGCAAAAGGCTTGATAATTCTTTAGCTGCTTTGGCTCTCTTTTATTTGTTAAGAGGAGCCAACTTTGTGGCATAAGCCTTTGCTTTACCTGTTTTTGAGCAAAACAGGCTCTGATACCAACTGAGGCGGATCTAACCAACGGTTTCTAACCGTGGCTCAAAATTTCAAGATGTTCTTGTTCTAGTTGCAGAAGTTGTTTGAGTTCTGCGATTTGTCTTTCTGCTATACGAATGCCTTGAGTAAACCTAAAAACTATATCCCAATAACCTGGTCTACTTCTAGGAAGTCTTTCTCTAAAGTTTTTTAGGATTTTTAATTTTGCCTTTTTATCTTTTATTTCCTTTTCGGTGATTCTAATATTTTTTAAATAAATTAAACGCTGTGAAGAAATACTGTAATTATTAAAATTAACTGTTTACCTTTGAGTACATAGGATAAATTATATATATGCAGTATAATTGAATAAACAACTTTCTAAGCCCACTACGCTCCGTCAAAATAAAGACAACTAACGGAATTTTTAACGGTGTTAACTGAGGGGTACCAAAATGAAGTTGAAAATGAAAGTTCAGGTATGGTTTTGATATATTTGAAACTTGAGATAGCAAAGCTATTAGTTGACTAAAGATGGGACACTGTTTGTAATATTTTCCCTTCTATATATAGCGGACTTATACGACTAAGATTTTGGTCTCCAATTGCAAGTTTGCAACCTTCAGCTGTGTTCCACATCACTGAAATTAAGTAATGCCATCGAAATCTATCGTTTTGTATTTCTGGCATGGCTGCCGGAACATCACGTAGGGTTGCTAGTTTTTGCATGGGCATCGTTTCTGGGCTCACCAATGACCAATTGGTCCAAGAGTGGCACCCATAAACCCAGAACGTGGATTATCAGTATATGTGGTATTATTGAGGTAGATGTTCGTGCAGTAGCATAGATCATACATGAGACATGTTAGACTGAGGTTAAAGGGCAACTTGTAAATTGATGTTAGTTTATTATACCAGGAGCATAAGGATCTTGAAATAAATTCAGACTGCTTACATATGCCGGTGTGAAATTCAAATATTGCCGGATTCCGGTAATAAAGTCTTAGGCTTGAGGGTACGAGCACCCTAGATTGTCCCCAGTAGACATTGCCCACCGATTGACCCCAAATTACCCCCAATAGAACATCGATCTAAGATTCTTGATTTCGGTAATCGGACCCCTATTACCGCTAATACTAATATTAAGGCCGGGCATTTGGTTATGAAATTCCGTTCCCGTTCCTAAATTTGACGGGACAAGATGAGAATCATGTTTGAAAAATACATATCTCGTTCCGTCCCGATCTCTTTTTAAAACAACAGGACGAGATCAGAATAAACTAAATAAGGCTTGTTGCGTCCCGTCTCGTCCCGTATTAAATATAAAATTAAAATAATTATATTATATATACATTTTGACTTGATCTCAGCCGTTGATATCAAAAACTTAAAAAAATTCAACCGTTAGATTCACCCCTCATCAATATGTGATTTGTTATGTTGTGGACATTTATTTTTGAATTGCAAGAGTTTAGTTTTATTTATGAACATATGAACTTATTGTTTAAATTGATGAACCGTCCCGTTTTGGTCCCGGTTCCCGTCCTGTCCCGATCCAATACAGGATATGAGATTGGCGTGATCACTTTTGAAAAAGTCTAATCTCGTCCCGTTTCGTCCTGTTCCTTTTAAAATTTCACGGGACATTACTGAAATCAAGTGAATCCCGTCCTATCATATCCAATGCCCAGCCATAGCTAATACTCTAATAGACCCTCTATTGCCCCGTAAAAGAGTCCGTATTGCCCTACAATATACCCTTTATTTCCAAGTCGAAAAGGTTTGATTATCCTCCGCTGCGAATTACTCCTCGTGTTGCTGATAAGGAGGTAATTAACTCTATTTAATTTTGGGTTTACTTTCTTATACACCAATTGAGGCCCTTGCTTCTTATAGATTCAATTTGATTTCATTTGTTTTATGTGTGTGATTTTAATGAAGGCTACCTGTTATAACTTTGAGCATTTGTGGCTTATACTTTACTCTGGCCATGATTCAGTCAATGAGAATTTCATTCTAAAAAAAAAAGAAAGATTATATGTGAAATTCTAACTTTTACCTCGAAATAAATTAAAATAAAAGACTTAGCCTAGGGATAAAGCTGGATGAGGATGGTAAAAAAGAGTGTAGTAAAGAAAAGTCAAAAGAGTGATCAAGAGAGAGTTAGGTAAACAACAAGGAAGCGGGAAGCCGAAGAAGTCGTCAAACCCCACAACAGACTTTCAACATTGCTTCTCAGCTGTTGACAAAAAACAAAACATAACATTGCTTCCGTGTCTTTGAATCAATTGATTAGAAGATTCATCCTTGTTTCGATTTTGTACGCAAAACCACACCTTTTCCAGAATCATACAAAAACAAAAAAATCCATCTTGAATTACTTAGCTGATTTACATCCCTTCAAGATTTTGACTTTCATTACTTTCTTAATTCCCATTCTTCTCCCCAACAACAAGGAGAAGAAGAAGATCTTTCCTTCTGCACTGCAGGTTAGTTTTTTCAGTTCAATGACGATTTGTCCAATTGGTTTGAATGTTTTTTCTTTTCTTTTTTTCCCAGCAATTTGGGATTTGACTGAATCGATTTATATTATCGTTTGGTGAATTGGGTTCTCTTTTCTTGTGTTTTTTGGATCTACCCACATTGCAAATGATCAATATACTTTCAAATTTCATATGAAAGAATCGAACTTTACTGTTAATAAGGATAGATAGGTGAGCCAGAATATACAGTATTAATTGAGAGAAGTTGCAATTGTAATTCAGAGACCTGTTTAGAAAAAAATCACAGTAATTGGATGACTCTTTTGGGTTCATGTTGACTTTGATATTGAGGAATGAATGGGGTGTCTTTGTCCATAGTAATGGCAATATGATCAAGTAAATGATTAGCTCAAAACCTTGTTATTGGTATCAGAAATACTAATCTCAGTATCTAGTTAGTACCTAGCTGCAGTTTTAGCTGTTTTGTCCATGTGTAGGGGATACAATATCCACAATATCTCATTACTATCAGGGTTTCGATGTTAGTAGTGGCTACAAGCCTACAAGTTCAGATGGCCCTTGAATAAGTGAATGAGAAACTGTAATGTAAATTTTCTGTAGTGTGATCTGAGTATATGACAGTAAGAATTTTCTGTGTTTTAGGTAAATAGTCTTGTTGTCGTAGATGGGAGATGGAAGCCAGGAATACACTGTCGATGACGCTCTTGTCTCCATGGGGTTTGGAAAGTTCCAACTTCTTGTGCTTGCTTATGCCGGCATGGGTTGGATCTCAGAAGCAATGGAGATGATGCTACTCTCGTTTGTAGGACCAGCGGTTCAGTCTGCTTGGGATCTTTCTTCCAAACAAGAGAGTTTCATAACCAGTGTGGTGTTTACTGGAATGCTGGTTGGAGCATACTCATGGGGAATTGTCTCAGATAACTACGGCCGCAGGTGTATTTTTGTTCTTAAATTTTTCTTTTTTACTCAAACAGTGTTGAATATTTTTTGGAGCCAGTGTCATATGTTTTTTTTTTTTTTTTGGGTTGGGGGGGGGGGGGGTGGGGTGTGTGGGGGGGTGGCTGTTCCTTTACAATACCTAATATGATTCTGTAAACAAGTTTCAATTGACTATAATATCATTCTGCAACATGGTTGCAACTATAGTTTGAACACTTTGCATGTTTCTCTTTATCACCAAGTTTTTGGTTACATGAAAGTATAAATCTGGATTAATCAGAAAAAAAATGATAGAAGCGCTTTCTGTGGAGGTTGGTGACTCAGGGAGTGTTATGTGCTTTTGTTATGGTTCGTCATTCCAAAGTTGTCGAAATTTCATGAAAAGTAATTGATACTTAATTTCAAGCAGAGGTCTTCACATATGAAATTATAAATCTCTTAAAAATTTCTCAAAACTGTTGATATTTTGCTGGTCTCCTTGCCTTTGATATATGCATTGTCTCTGTGGCACTTCTGCTTTGCTAGTATTGCTGTCCTGCATCTGAACTCTTTCCCTTTTTCAGAGTTTGTTATGATTACATTGCACCCGGTTTTCCTACTTAACAACTCCACTGGTTCTTTTCTGTTCCTTCAGGAAAGGATTCCTCATTACAGCCATGATTACTTCTGGAGCTGGTTTTCTGAGTGCTTTTTCCCCAAATTATACATCCTTGCTCATTCTTCGTTGTTTGGTTGGTGTTGGCTTGGGAGGTGGTCCGGTACTGTCATCCTGGTTCCTGGAATTCATTCCTGCTCCTAGCAGAGGCACCTGGATGGTTGTCTTTTCAGCTTTTTGGACACTTGGAACAATTCTTGAGGCTTCACTTGCATGGGTATGCTTTTGACTACGTTATTTGTTAGTCGATTACATATACACACCAATTCTATTACAATTTGTTCTAAAAATTCAATACTTTCGAATCTAATACTCAATTTTTTTGCACAAAGGATCCTATTGTCTTAAACACTTCTGGAATCTGGCTCTCTTAGGACAATATTTTTCTTTCCCATATTAATCATCATATAGCCAGCAGAAAGTTGCAACTCCATTTGAATATATAGGCAGGAAAAAGAAAATTTCATCTGAATCTGTCAAAATCGTGACAACAAGAAAAGGAACAATGAGAAAGTTTTTTTTGGAATAAATTATATATACAAGTGTTGTGTGTTTAATCTTCTGCGTTCATTCCATAAAGTTTAGATAACTTTCATTGGATAATATATTTCTTATCTGGTGAATAACTAGTTGAGTAAAGTGTTATTATGTAGATCCTTGGTAAAGTGTTATTATGTAGATCCTTTCCTCAGATTCAGAAATGAAGATAATTCTAGTGTTCTTTTGGGATTGTAATGCTGGCATGTGTGACAAGAATATAAAATTGATTTTCTTGTGATAAAGAAAAAGAATAATACAACATTGATTTCTCACATCTTGTTCTGTTTTTATGCAGTTTGTCATGCCAGCACTGGGTTGGAGGTGGCTACTTGCACTGTCTGCACTCCCTTCTTCGCTGCTTCTTATCTTCTATTGGGTAGTGCCTGAGTCACCAAGGTATTTATGCTTAAAAGGTAGAACAGCTGAGGCAATCATTATTTTGGAGAAAGTAGCAAGACTGAATGGAACAAAACTCCCTTCTGGAATTCTTGTTTCAGATTTAACAGTAGAGTTATCTGAAAAGTGTACTCCTTCAGAAGATACAAGTTTGATCTCTCCAAGGACAAATAAAGATGTGGCTCCCAAGGAAATGAATTCTAATATGGGGGGCATCTCTTCACTGTTAATGCTTCTCTCCCCAGAATTAGTCAGGTCTACCTTGCTTTTATGGGTAGTATTCTTTGGGAATGCTTTTTCATATTATGGCCTGGTGCTTCTGACGTCTGAGCTGAATGGACATAGCCAATGCGTGCCAACTGAAGTACAGTCAGTCACGTCTCAGGTCATCAACTATAGAAATATTTTCATCGCGAGTTTTGCAGGTAAATCTATCTACTAATTTCTGTATTGAAAATTATTGATTATACTGAGAGAAATGGTTTTTCACTGCTGAAAGATGGTTGAGTGACATTTAAATATTGGTTGGAATGAAGAGTTACCTGGGCTCCTCATATCTGCTGCCACGGTGGATAGACTGGGTCGTAAACTTTCGATGTCTGGCATGTTCTTCCTGTGCTGCATTTTTCTACTACCATTGGTAGTCCATCAGCCTGAGGGCTTGACCACTGCCCTTCTATTTGGAGCTCGTATATGCATCACAGCAACCTTCACAATAGTCTACATATATGCTCCCGAGGTAAATTGTGAAGGCATTTTATCATCCTTTTCTCACGAGGCAATGAACATGAAAATGATAAATAGCATCTTGAAAAACCCTGCAGCTAAGAGATTGGGAATTTGAATACCTTGTTTGAAGATCGGAGTTGTGTGCTTATCCATGAATACCAAGTATTTAATCTCCATATCTTTTGTTTGAACTGTAGGTATACCCAACATCAGTCCGAACAACTGGTGTTGGAATTGCAAGCGCAATGGGAAGAATCGGTGGAATGGTGTGTCCTCTTGTGGCCGTAGCTTTGGTACGTGGGTGTCATCAAACATCATCCATTCTGCTGTTTGAGGTTGTAATTTTTCTTTCAGGAGTATGTGTAATGCTTTTCCCATTTGAAACCAAGGGCCGGGAATTAAGCGATAGTGTGTCATCTAGCTCAAAGCCCGTGGATTCTTATATATGATACAGATATATTGCAGGACACCATTCATAAACTTGAAAGGCAGAAACAGTTAGGCAGGGATTCTTCTCCATTGTAAAAAGCATAACACCGGAACGGATTTCCCCAACATACAATAGAACATTGAACATATATGTTCAGAACTGTTACTGGACAACTGCAGAAAAGTTCAGATTTTCAACGAACCTCCCCTTCTAGTGTGTGTGTGTGTAGAACTGTAGAAGTGCTTTTGCTCGATGATGATTTTGGTAGAAGCAGCTTTGTGTGAAGTACGTAGGTGATTATGTCCTAAAAGCTTGGGGGAGCTTCCTAGTATTGGGTCTCGGCAATTATGTGCATACTACAATGCCAAGAAGAAAGGTTTTGGTCCCCCCTTAGTAAGTGAATTGTACTATTTCAAAATCTGGGGCAGCTTTGGTGCTTAATGTTAAGCAGTTATAATGGCTTTCTGAGTTGATAAGGTTGGCATAGGTTGTTAATGTCTTGCTAACCTGGGTGCAATGGTTTCCAATCCTGCATTTAAAGTAAATACTGTAGAATCCAATCCTACCTCTGGTATGCATTGATGCAGCGATACATACAAGTCTCATGAAGCATATCACTAACTCTAGTGACACAATTTACTAAAGAAAAATCTAGTGACGCAATTTTTTCATTTTTCTTTTGCTTTCTTTCTAGGTGACCAATTTCATCCGTGATCTGTGATCTAAAACTGAACTCTGAACTAAAAAAAGCCCCTGACCCACACGTGCGCACGCTGCAGCAGCAAGTACTAAAAGTACTGTTGTTGCAGACCCAAAAAGTAACCCAGAAGACCCAGAACAGGTAAACTTTCCCAATTTACTTTTATCAATTTCTTACGACCAAAACATCCCCATAAGAGGTAAGTAACAGATATCACACTCAGTAACCAGTAACATGTGCGCCTTTCTCTTTCTGGGTGATTGGGTACCCCCTGATCTCTTAACTTGCACTGTAAAGTTTTACCATTTTGATGAATTTCCAATCTTCGATGAATTAAGTATTAAATAGAAATTTAAAGACTCTTGACATTAATATACCTAAAATTTTTATTATTAAAAATGAGAGTGATCAGATAGATCGGTAGATATAAGCTTAGGAAAAAAAAATACATATACAGGTAGATACTGTGTGTGCTTGCTTAGATTCTTTCGTGGGTGCCTCCTTGAAAATTGAAGATCTTTACTTCAGATTCATGGCGGCAAACCAACCTCATGGTACAGATCGTACATCTGGTACGTCAATACCCACAACCCCCATATCATATTTACTCGTAGTTTTCTCATTCTGCTCTTGCTTTTTATGGGTGGCTTGAATTGGGATTTTGTTTTTGTTTTGTTTTGATGTGATTTGTTGGTCAAGTCGGTGGATTGGATTCAATGAAGTTTTGGGGTTTGTTTTGTGATGAGAATAGATGAACAAGTTTGTACCTTTATTAGAGGATTGGGGTCTGTGAGTTTATCTTGATCTGGGTTTGCTGTTGGAGTGGGTGACTGTCTGCAATTGGAGATCTGGAATCTGGGTATTGTTCAAGCTTGGATGTTTTCTTTATGTTTCTGGATTTTTTAATGTAATCATGTGAAGACTGAAGTTTTGGATGATTATATGTGACTATAGTTTCGACGGTTATCTGTGGTTCTAGGAATCATTTCAGTAGTTTAGACTGGACTGATGGACTATATAGTATGTAGTTGATGGACATGTCATGTATGAGTTACTTGCGGATTCCTGTCGTGTATATTAAGCTGCCCTGATTATATGTTGCATCCTGTAAGTGTCAAATTGAATCATACGGTGATAGAGCATAAGGCTTTTGCTAAGTATACTGCATCCGTCGATTTCTCATAGCTAAAAGCTTTTTACATGATACTTTGAAATGGGTTCATCGTGTATTCATGAACTATTCTTGTTCCGATGACTGTTCATAGTTTGAGAGATCATGGTCATACCAGTGGCAGCTTCGCCCAAGTTGGGATCTATATGTCTATCAGGCCCTTTTGGTAACTGATTTTTGTTGCAAATTGGTAGCAAGCTAACAGTTTCTGGGTGCATACTAAAGTGTTTTTCAAAATCTGTTTAGTAACTAACTGTTGTAGACATGACTATGAAATATATTCATGTACTTCTATTTATCATGGGTGCATAGGTGTGCACGCGTGGATATGTGCGCACATATTCATAGCTTCAAGTTTTCCTATCCCCGAATTATGCTTTGGTTGGTCAATAATATGTACTCCCTGTGTTTCTAAGACTCTTCTAAGTCACTGAGCGTACTGATCCTGGATGCAGAAGAGAAACCTGCTGAACCTGATACCATGAAGGAGCAGGTAGTTCTGACGCCTCTAAAATGCTCTTCTGATCCATTGCAGTTACTGTATAATTTAAATTTTTAAGTCTTGTTTCTTTTCTTCTCTTTTGTATGACAACTGTTTTCAATTTGTATGTTATCAGACTCTTGTAGCAAAAAATGAGAGGTCATTTTCTCCTAATCCTTCTCAGGATGCTGGCCCAATAGGTCATCCAAGGGAAGCAGCAGCTCAACCAGGTTCTTTTGGCATAGGTGGAGATCACACGGTTTTCCCACCTAATGTGTATTCCCCTCAGGCACAGCAGACCTTCTACTACAGAGGTTAGTCTTATATTTCTCTGGGTCTGGACTGAAGTCGTCAAAGTAAACCATTCACAGTTGGATTGAATCTAAATTTGAAGGTCTTAAATACAGTTGTGTCTAATGTAGTCCAATCAGAATCTGATATTTATTTCATTTGGGAGATGAATACAAATTTGAGATTTTGAATTTCATAGCAAACCTGCATTGTTTCGTAGTTTTGTTAAGTTTTAACTGAAGTTGTTTGAGGAATGATAATTTATCAAATGGGTCCTATAAGATAATAAATTATTGTTGCAGACTTACTAATAGGATCCCCTAATATGTTACAAAATTTCACTTTAGTCAACGATCCTAGCATCGGAATAATTGGAAATAATGTATCAAGCTTCTTCATAGCATTTTCCAATAAAAATTAAATTTCTCCTATTAAACTGGTTATATGTTGTTATTCTCACTTTTAGAAAGTGACTATACATACAATATTCTCTCATGTGCGATGTAGGTTATGAAAATGGAACTGGTGAGTGGGACGAGTATCCTCCATACCTCAATTCTGAAGGACTGGAGATTACTTCTCCTGTGAGTGCATATACATTCTGGATCCCCTTCACATATCAATGTTTTGTTTTCTTCGGTTTACTTAGTAATGTTCTTCCATACTTGATCTGGATTAGGGTGTCTACAATGAGAATCATCCGTCTCTTGTTTATCATTCTGGGTATAGCTACAATCCACAAATGCCATATGGGCCCTACTCTCCGGTCACAACACCTATGCCTTCTGGAGGTGGAGATGGACAGTTATATTCCCCCCAGCAATTTCCATTTTCAGGACCACCTTATTATCAGCAGCTAGGACCTCATAGTATGCCTTACATGACTTCACCAACTCCAGTTTCGCAGCCAGACCTCACCACCTTAGCTAGTATTGATCAACAAGGTGATAGCATACTTTTTGGACCAAGGCCTGGTTATTCTCCAGTGGGATCTTATGGTAGAGGCAGTTTTCCTGGAAATCCAGGTAGTTTTGGTTATCATGATATGCAGCAAGGATATGATGGATTGAGATCGGGAGGACTTTGGTCAGACTGGTCAAAACCCTCGGATAGGCAGAGGTCTTATACTCCCTTGTCGCCAGCAGTATCTCCACAGCCAATTGGCCCACTTGGCTCATTTGGGCAGAATGTCGGAATGGTTTGGTCTTATACTTATGCTATTTTTTTATGATTTGGTTTGATAGCTCTTTGGTTTGTTGTTCTTGTTTGCTAAAGTATCCTTGGAAGGTAGAACATGTATATTACTGCAGGCACCAAGGGATTCAATAGGCACTTATATTGAAAAACTTGTATGGAATTTATCATTTACTTAACTTGAGGGGATTTCAAACCAGGTTATGGAAGATGCTGTTTCCTTACCAAAACCAAACCGGCAAGTTGGATCAAGTGTTTATAGAATTAGAAAACTCTGGTAACATAAATGACCTTATGGTGCTATCATATTTTCAGGGTATCATAATTAGAATGAATCTTCTATTTTCAGTAATTCTTTCTTTTGTGTGCGTTGGTTTTATCTGGTATCTATTTTTTCACTGGTGTACCCAGATTTTATATGCATATATTCATTCTGATAATATTCTAAAGGCACCACAATGTGAAACTTTGACTTGTGGTGTTTCTTGTTCTCGAGGGAACTTATTACAATAGCAGTATTAGGCTTTAGTAGTAATATATCATGGGACACATGCCTCAAAAAGGCAGTTATGGGATTTTTTTTTTTTTTTGTTGTTGAGAAAATTAGATAAAAACCCAAATTTGCAAGCATATATTAGATTACACCCACTCATAAATTTTCTTTCATTCTACACCCATAGCCTTCCATTATTATCTTTGCTATTTTTTTTACATGTCTAATTTGCCGTTCTAATATTAAACTAAAATATTTCCTCAATCCTAGCATCCATTTATAACATTTCATTCTACCAGTCTAATTATCATGATAAGTTTCATCCATTAATTTTTCATTGCTTTAAATTCATGTATGATGATTTCAAATTTTCATTGAGGAAAACTTTATAGCCAACACCAAAATTTCAGAATACAAACACTAGCCCTGTTCTTGTAGACCATAAAAGAGAATTTCAAGCTTGTTGTGAACTTGTATTCCTCGTTCATTTCAAATTTTTGAATTTACTAATAAGGTATGTTATGAGATATATTTTGTCAAATATTTTCTTTTTGTATCATTGTACCTTGAATTTTCTTATGGTAAACCTTTTGTTCTAGGTTTGAACTTTTCCTTTTGTATATTGCTATGTTATTTTAGGACTCTTCATTCCCAATTGTTACCTAATCAATAGCTAGATACATGTATATTGGGATAAGTTACGGATTCAACCTATGAAAAAGATATTTGGAATGATGGAATACCCGTTATTTTTTTTTTGAGAAGTGGAATGATAAAATACCTAAGAAAGAGGTTGATGTGAAAAATCCTAGAAGTGAGGTTAGCTATATAGATAAATATCTAATCTTTAGTTTGTAATTAAGAATAAAAACCTACTAGATGGGTTAAAAACTTAAATCTCTACCTTTGAGTCAGGTTGTAAGTAAATTACTGAAATATAGAAAATTTATCTGTAAAAGAGAAAGTTTAGATTATCAAAACGTAAATTTAACAAAAAGCTTTTGAATTGTAGATATGTAAGGAAATGTTCCTTAATTTTAGAAATGATGATAAGTGAAAGAAATATTGCTATTGTTAAGGAACCAATAAAAATCTATAATTAAGGTAGTTAATGAGAATGTAATTTTCTAATTGACTAATCACTAATGTATTTCAACTTTGAATAGTGGCATATTGTGTAATTTAGAAAGAAAATAATGACAATATTGTATCCTACTTGGCAATTATTGGGTCTAGAATGAAAAAGAAACATCCAAAAAATATAAGTGGGTTTTTCATAAAAGAGTTGATAGAAATTGGGCTTATAATGAAATGCCCCCTTTTTTTTGGGGACCCAATGACATCCAAATTAGGAGCAGACGTATAAATAATTGTATTGAAAACCCTAGGCTTTGCTAAAAATCAAGGGAAAATGAAAATACTATAGAGTTGAAGCAACAATGGTGAAATGAAAGCATGAGGAAGACAAAGCTTGTAGAGAAGTCAGAAAACAAAGAGAGCTACTGATAATTTGGGTAATTGTACAAAGAATGATGTCTACTTAAACAAAATACGCAGTGGCATCCTATTTTAACTTCTTAGCATTAGCAGTTCGTGACCTGGACTAAAGTTTATGGGGTAATGGCTTTGTATACTGGAAATGGGCTTCCTCTTCATCTTAACAAGCTGAACTATTGATTAGCCAAACTTTAGAATCTAGTGAGTTTCTGGAGTTTAATAAGTATGGATATTGCCAGTGTTGGTGGTCAGGTGTAATCTGGTGTACCCTTTAGGTCACTGTTATCTTCCATTGTTGGTGTGATGCAATTATACCACTTTGGTTTATCTTTTATTATTGCACTATCTGTGACAATTGTAACTGAAGTCATATCTGAAACTTGCTGAGTTTAATACTTATTGCTTTAGTATTGATGTTGATGTTTTAATCATCTCAGGGTTCTCAACACCAAAGGTCTTTGTATGGTTTTGGATCTGGCTCAAATTCTTATAACAGAGGCTACATTCCCAGTGGTTATAATCAGGGCTCCAGCCTTGGAAGTGCATCTTTTTCCAGTTTTGGAGCCAACAACCGAGGCTTTCTATCATTAGAAAATAGCAAGAGACATGTGAGAGGCACCGGTCCAGTATGCAGTTGCAATGCTCCCCTTGATATTCTTTGTGAGCAGAACCGAGGACCAAGGGCGTCAAAGCCAAAGACACAACTTGTTGCTGATAACTCAGTGGAGACTACTAAACTTAATACACCTACAACCAAGGTTCATGACGAAACGTACAACAGGCCAGATTTTGTAACGGAGTACAAAGAGGCTAAGTTCTTTATCATCAAATCTTACAGTGAAGATAATGTTCACAAGAGTATCAAATATGGTGTCTGGGCAAGCACACCAAATGGTAACAGAAAGTTAGATGCTGCATATCAGGAAGCTAAGGAGAAGCATGATAGCTGCCCAATTTTTCTATTGTTTTCGGTAAATATATGATCTTTTTTCTATTGTTTTCGGTAAATATATGATCTTTTCAGGAATATTAACTTTTGTTGGAATATATATATATACAGGCCTTCTTAGCTAAGGACCTCCACACCAATCCTTATGGTGTGGATTTAATATTTTGACTAACTTTTCGATTGAATTTTTACATCTCCACCATCTAGTCTTTAGGTACTTATGTATAGATCATCTCTGCAAATTTTCAGCTAATTTGATAACCATTAGCATATCAAACTAGATTAAAACAAATAGACATACTGCATTTTGTCAAAACTGAATCGTTCATGTTTATGATAGGAAATCACACTTTTGAATGCCTTAACGATTATCAAATTGGCTGAAATTTTGCAGACATGATCTATATATGAGTGCCTAAAGACTAGACGGTGGAGATGTAAAAATTCAATCGAAAAGTTAGTCAAAATATCAAATCCGCACCATAAGGATTGGTGCGGAGGTTCTTAGCTGAGAAAGCCTGTATTATTTCTTGATTACCTCATGTCCTTTTCCTTCAAATTTTTCACCTTTGTTACCCACTTTGGCCTTATATGATTATAATTCTCAGGTGAATGCTAGTGCTCAGTTCTGTGGGGTGGCTGAAATGATTGGACCTGTTGATTTTGACAAGAGTGTGGATTACTGGCAGCAAGACAAATGGAGCGGGCAGTTCCCTGTCAAGTGGCATGTTATTAAGGATGTCCCAAATAGTCAGTTTCGTCACATTGTTCTTGAAAATAATGACAACAAGCCAGTAACTAACAGTCGAGATACTCAAGAGGTGACAATTTGTGAAGAATCCTGCTTTTTATAATTGAATCGAATTGATAGTACTAATATGCTTGCAGTTCTTATTTTCCATGATAGCTATCACCCAGTTAAAATTTAGTTACAAAGTTTCTTTACTGAATACTTGAAGTGCTTCACTGAGCTGTCTATCAAACCAATTGAAAATTTGTTAAATAGCGGATGTTTGTGGCTTTAGGCATTTGTGGCTATTAGATTTAGTGATTTTGGTAGATGCTATTTGTGCACATCTTTGACAAGCCAAATCACCCTGATATTCTTGCTGAGGTGTTTTGGAGGTGCTTCTATCAAGTGTCTGTAAGGATTTGGTATCTGAATTTTCATTTTGTCTTTACATCTGTTCTTTATTCTTACAGTCTCCAGTCTTCATTCTCAAAAAAAAAAAAAAAAAAAAAAAAGGATCTATCCTTTTATTATCCTTTGTCTTTCCTTCCCCCTGCTTCTGCTCGAGGTATATTAACATGTGATCCACTTTAATCATCTACGAATTTGATGATTAGAAACTTAAAAGCCTTGTATGAGAAAAAATTATGCACTGTATTTTTTTTTTCATGTCAAGCTTTGCTTACTGATTTTGCTTTTATATGTGCAGGTAAAACTGGAGCAGGGAATTGAGATGTTAAATATTTTCAAAAATTATGAAACGGAAATGTCCATTCTAGATGATTTTGATTTTTATGAAGATCGTCAGAAGGCAATGCAAGAGCGGAAGGCCAGACAGCAAGCCAGCCTGATTACTGTTGGTGTAGTCGGAGAAAATGAGCACAGAAGTAGTGTTCAAATTCCTACTGATTTCATTAAACACATGTCGAAGAGTTTTGCTCAAGTGGTCCGCTTGGACGAGGGTACTAAAGAAACTACTGCTGTTTCTGATGGTCCCATTGGCACTAGGGTGAAACTTGAAGATGCAATCCCAGTGTCCGTCTCTTCTGCTCAGATCAGTTAGGAAGACGAGAATGCTCGGAATGTATGTGACAAAAACTTCAATACTATCAGTTTTTGATTAACTTGTTATTAGGTTGCTGATGTCTCTGTATTCATAAAAAGTGCATCAGTATCTGAAAGAAGGGATTTCTACCAGTTTCACGAAGCTGATGACGGGCTTCATGTATCATATGCGTCCTGGGTGCTTTCGCTTTCAACTGTAGTCAGTAGCTCCATAAGATTTGCATTTTGAGTGAAAGTAGTTTTCTTGAAGATATTAGCTCATGTTTTGGCTATGTAAAGCTTTCCATCTTTGCAGGCAGTTAATAATATGCAGCAAAAAGACCTTGTAAAGATAAAAAAGACCTCCAATGTTATGGTTTGTTCTTTATGTTATATCAGTTTCATTTGCAGCAAGGCTATACCTGACTTCTCTTATTTATCCCGGTCAGTGTCACCAGCGGTAAGGGAAGTATTTTCTGTCATATCTTAAGGTTTTTTTCTCTGGGTTTAGGTC
Source organism: Potentilla sterilis (assembly GCA_963682095.1). Lineage (NCBI taxonomy): Eukaryota > Viridiplantae > Streptophyta > Magnoliopsida > Rosales > Rosaceae > Potentilla > Potentilla sterilis. The sequence continues at coordinate 50,949,688 of OY821756.1, forward strand.
GTTTCTTATTCTCTCCTCTCAATTGCGTTAACATGTGTGGTTGGACGAGGAGTTTATGCAACTGGGGGTGCTGTTTCAATGCGGCATTGTCTGGTCTGTGTTCTCGAGTCAATAAGAAATTTGTTTATGCATATCATCCCATCTTATCCATGACAGCAATACCAATACAAAACCCATCTTGTGTTATCTCTAGAGAGCTGACAATCTGGTGGTGTCACATCAAGGCTGCGGTCTCAGGGATTGGTCTTGAGAACTAGACAGCTACATGGCTACATATAAGATCAGTACTTAAGACTAGTATTATCTCTATCGTGCGACAATGATGTGATCGATAGCCAAAGCTAGCTAAATCCCGGAATTAGAGTATTTCCTCTTGAGCATGAACGAATTAATAATTGTTAATAGAAACAAAGCTGCAAACTTTAATGACGTTTAGATGGCGAGAAGAATGGTAGATTACCTTAGACTTTCAGTTTAATCACTCGCCATAATAATTAAAGAGAGCCCTTCTACAGAAAGACCATGACAATTTCTGGGCCGTGTTCACCTAGTAATTTGTGTTCTTAAAATCATTATTGGATTCACGTCCAACAGGTCAAAAGTCAAAACAACCACAAACTATTTCTCTCTACGACGCAGGATATAAATCCGGACGATAGTCTTGTAATCTCCTCCTTTTGCTTCCCTACAGTAACAGTAGCCTATACCCGATCACAGAGGATAACACCTTCGTGAAACAGCTTCCATCGATACCTTGAGACTTGAGTTGTTCGCCAAGCACAAAAACCACAAGCGCACACAAAACATAACATCACATGGAGAGGGCTTAATAACAACACTAATTCAAAACCACCAAAACAGAGACATGGTGAAAACGTTGTACTTGGGCAGATTCACTGCCCTGTTTCACGGCTCGTCGGAGGAGTTTTGGCGGGAAAACGTTCATGGTGGATGGGCTAGTCTTGTCGCTGTTCTCATCATCTTCGCTTGGCATCGTTTGTTGCATAAGAAATCCTCTTCTTCTTCTTCTTCTTCTTCTTCTTCTTCTTCTTCTTCATCAACATCTGTAGTTGGTCTCTCTGTTTCAAATCCCATTGCTTCTGCCTCTAGAAGTTCACAATCTAGGTAAAGTTTCGGACTTCACTGGATTTTTTCAATTGGGTACTTATCAAGTTTCGTTCTTTGTGGGTTTGAATCTGAGGTTTTCGAAATTGGGTTTTTGTCTTTGTTCAATCGAGACTTGGTATCTGGGTTCAATTAACTTTTGGGTGTTTGATAATTGAGGGTGTTGGTTTAGATTCATTATGTTCTGGCTTTATCTGAAATCAATTGCGGCTTTTGTTTTTGTGCAAAAAGTTTGGATTTTTGGGGTTGATTGGTAATGGGGTATTTTGAACTGAGTTTTGTTGAAGTTGATTATGGAGGGTTTAACTGTGATGTTGTGTTGATTGAGTGATGGCTGTTGCTGCTTCTGCAGAGTCTCGGAATTGGTAACAGATGCGGATTTGAAGTTTCTGATGGAGAATTTGGATGAGAAGATGGGTCAGAATGAGAAATGGGACAGTGTCATAGAAAAAGGAAATGATCTTCTGTTCTACAGTGCTAAGTGCTGCAAGCCTAAGGTCATTTGATCCTGTGCTTAATCTATTTGCGTTTTGCATTGTTGATAAACAATTAGATACTAGTCATAATCGTGTAAAGTTAATTCCGCTTCTTGTGGACTGTTGTTGTTGCCTGAGTACATCATATCAAATATGCCCCTAGGCATCTCATCTTTAGTTGAATCCAGTGGTCAGAAAAATGACTAGTTTCACTAATAAACTTCACTAAATTTAGCAAATAAAGGTTATGAAACTGAGTTAATGTATCATTGTCCGTGCTTTCAGGTTGGTGCTGTGAAGTACTTGAGTGTAACTATATTTGAAGATTGCACTCCGGAGTTGCTGAGAGACTTTTACATGGACAATGATTACAGAAAGCAATGGGATAAGATGCTGATCGAGCATGAACAGTTACATGTGGACAAAAACAATGGGGTTGAAGTTGGCCGGACAATAAAAAAGTTTCCACTGTTGACACCAAGAGAATATGTATTGGCTTGGAGATTGTGGGAGGGAAAAGATAAGACATTCTATTGTTTTGTCAAGGTAATTGATATAAAAATATTATCTCTTTTACTCTTATGTAAAAACAACCTGGACAGATTTTATTGCGCATGTTGGTACTCCATGATTGGCTTTTGATTCTCTTTAGGACTTATCTACCTCTGAAACCATGTACCTCATATTTTCTTTTTCATTTTTTTTGTGATGACAGGAATGCGAACATTCTTTGGCACCACGGCAGAAGAAGTATGTGCGTGTTAGTACTTTCAGATCTGGTTGGCGCATCAGAAAAGGTAAGTTGTCGTATTTCTTTGTCTTTATAAATGCTTGCAGTTTGTTCGATATGAGACTGTAAGCAAGGCACTTTAGTTGTGCTTCATGTAATGGTGGTGGATAAAGGAATGATTTCCTTAACACTTAAAGGCTTAATTGGTCTACTTTTTGGCAGACTGCATTACATTTTAAAACATCAACTTTTACGTGTTAGTTTGAAGAAAAATGTGTTTTTAGATTAGTGATCTGATTTTCTTCTACAGTACCTGGTAGAAGTGCCTGTGAGATCAAAATGTATCACCAAGAAGATGCTGGTCTAAACATAGAGATGGCAAAATTGGCCTTTGCGAAGGGCATATGGAGTTACATATGTAAGATGGATAGTGCACTACGCAAATATTCTACAATCAGCAATAATCAATCAAGTTCTGCTGCCAATGCAGTCACTTTGATTAAAAAGGTCAGGACTTTCATGTACATAGTAATATTGTTTAATTACTTGTATAGCATGGCTGTCATCTGAAGCATTTTCGGGTAGAGCTTGATCCAACTTACTACGGTAATTAGCTGTGGACATAATTACGCATTACCTATACCAGAGAATTCGTTGTGGTATTGATTTTTTTTTCTTTATTATGTCTTTGGGTTGTTTATATGTTCCATGACATTTTTAGTTGTCTTGGCATATCTCAGTGAGCAGCATGGTTTCTAAAACCTGCCTATATTTTAAGACGTAATGGATCTAGTTAATCTTTCTTTCTTTTTTTGGGTGGACCAAGCATAGATTTTGCTTGAATCATTAGAATACTTTAAAGGAAATGTCTGAATTTTATCTATGGTTCAGTAGTATTCATCGGTGATCTGATATGATAACAAATGGAATCTTGTATAAATTTTCAGATCGCCATGCTATTAATAAGCACATTTCTGTTATTGATTGGTATTCTACTCCACATAGGTCCCCCCTGGATTAGAGGCCACAGATAGCACTGGAGCAACCTCTGCAGAACCTATAGTTCATAGACCAACTACTGGTGGGGAGAGGTTATTGTCAAGACGACCATCAAAGAAATTACTAGCCAATGGCTTGCTGCTTCTCGGGGGTGTGGTCTGCTTGTCTCGTGGTCGCTCTAGCCTGGGTGCAAAGGTTGCGATGGCATATATCTTGACCAAACTGAACAAGCGTGGTGCTTCATCAAGTCAAAGTGGGGATACAGGCATATGACCTTCTTGGCATCACAAGTAAATTTTGGAGGCCCCAGTAAAGGTTGCTTGTATAGATTATCGACAGGATCACCGACTACTCAGAAACTACCCAGGACCTCACCCATCAATGGCGATTGTCTCAAGTACGTTGGACCTCCACTAGTCTCTTGGAAATTTTGATCTTATCTCACAAATAAGTTGAATAATGCTTGCTCCTTGCTCGACGGTTCCTGTTTGCTGGAAGCATATTTGGTCCTACCCTGAGAATGGTCCAGCAGCCTGATTGTGAAAAAAATAACAGAACTACAGACGTCTCTTTAAACTTTCTTGTTACTGTTAAAAACTCTCACGGCATGAAAACAGAGAAAGAATGTGCATACTGTTTATTTATTTATCTTTATTTCAAAAATATTAGAAAATTTTACTCTCTTAACTCCTGTAAAATTTCACATTCTGTAGTTACGCTGGAAAATTAATGATGAAAGTATACTTCCTTCAGTTCCTTGTCTTGCAATGATGCGTGCCTACATAATGTACCGTCCCCAAGCTTATTGCGAGTGAAGTAGGCATTACTAATTGCGTTCGAGCAAGAAGTCTGCACCTCAAGCATGCTCCTTTAAACAGAAATTGTAGGTACAACTCTTGTTCTTTCAGAACAGCTCTTCTTTAATGAAACTGAGAAAGTGTCATAATATGCATGTGTGCTGTAATAGAAGTTCATGCATGGATGAACAATGCACAACAGAAAGAAATTAAGAGAGTCGACTTAAAAACGTGGCAACAATACGCCCAATGTTTGATTGGCACCCAATTTTCTTCATTTGGCCAAATCTTTGGTGACAATATGATTATAATCTCAAGTTTCAACTAAAAAAGAAATAAATGGAAATTATAAAAGGGGAGGTCCATTGTTTGAAAAACAGTTGAAAGAGGCGGGTAATCTAAGCTGCTAAAAGGTTGGGGGTTTGGGAGGCTCTCATTGTGTCCTAACCTTTCGGCCTCAGACTGTTAAAATAGCTGTTTTTTTATTTCTACATTTTTGTAATGCTTAGCTCTTCCTTTCTTGCATCTAATTTTGGCCAACTCAAAATTTTCCATCACAAACAAACGCAAGAAGCTTACACTAACAACAACAATATTTCTCCAAAAAAGAAATCAATGAAACAAAATATAAAGTGTTCGATTCTTCTTCTGTTCCATGGCTTAATAACCATTGCTTCATCACCAATCAAAACCCCATCTTTGTTCTTGTTCTTCTTCTTCTTCACACTTTCTGGGTTTTGCTGATCGATCTCTTTATTTTGTGCCGAAAAGGATGTTCCACAACCTTCTTGTGTTGTGGGGTGTTCTATTTGGGTTCTTCACCGTCTGCGTTTATTCGAAGACCAATACTCAAGATGGTACGTTTGCATGTTGTAGCATTTTTAGTTTCTTGCATTTTAGAATGCAGGTTCCATTTTCTCATGTACAATTAGTTGATTGTCTCTTTTAAAGTATATGTGAATCTGTCTTTTGAATATATAAGATTTACCAAATATCTCGTGCAATGAGAATTTCGTTTCCAAATTGAACCAATAAATTTAATTGAAGCCACATGGTAGTCGATTGCAAATACAATGTCATATGCAAAAAAGGGTTGAATTGAAATGGTTTGAAGCAGCTTCATTGCAGAATGTTCATTTGAATGCTTGTTATTTGTCTTTATAAGTACTGTATCATCTATATCATTGGTTTTAGGATTTAGGTAGGTACATAACTACATATTCTCCATATTGATATGCTAATGTTTTTGTCTATCTTGAAGTTACTGCCCTTAATGTGATGTATACCAGCTTAGCCTCTAAGTCAAAACTAAGTGGTTGGAAATCAAGTGGAGGTGACCCTTGTGGTGATTCTTGGAAAGGGATCAAATGCTCAGGCTCATCTGTAACTGAAATGTAATCTTTGTTTCCTACATTCTTCTATATAATACTAGAAGTATCCAAATCTCTGATGAAATTTACAAGTTTCGCTAATTTAAACTATTTCAGAGACTTGTCTGACCTTGATCTCAGTGGAACAATGGGGTACCAGCTTGCAAGCTTATCATCTGTCACCTCCTTGTAAGGCCCAGTTCATTAGATAGGCGTTTGTAATCCTCATTTTTGTTTTCTTCTCCAAATACATAACCTTAATGCGGTGCATTTGTTCGTCATAGTACAGTGACTTAAGCAACAACAAATTTAGCGGTGATATACCATATCAACTGCCTCCTAATGCAAAGCATATGTAAGTTCTTGTACAGATATTCTGTTGAATGTAACATGTATGCTGTCATCAGTGTTTCACTTGAATCACGTCGTTGTCTATTAATTTCATGACCTGGATGTGCAGAGATCTTTCCAACAATGGCTTCACAAACACCGTACCATATTCAGTATCTCAGATTTCTGACCTTGAAACTCTGTAAGTAGAACTTGTTTCTGTGTTACCATAATCCTTTAAGAAGTCACTCCAATGTCTAATAATGTTTTCTTTTTCGGCTTGCAGAAATCTTGGTCATAACAAGCTCAATGGGCAGTTGGCTGATATGTTTAATAAACTTACAAAACTTAAAAAGCTGTAAGTTCAGCTGGCTTAGTTTTTTGCTCATTTAAAATGTACAATTGTGTTTAAACTAGCCTATGTCTATTGACTAACTGATCATCTCATGAAATTAAATATAGGGATCTATCTCACAACTCACTGACTGGAAACTTGCCTCAGAGTTTTGCAAAGCTCTCAAGCCTCACGACATTGTAAGAAGCGTGCAACTAGATATATCAATCTAAATCTATATATCCAAGGTGCCTGTTGCTAAGCCCTCTTATGTCTCCATGCAGGTATCTGCAGAACAATAAATTTACTGGGACGATAAATGTCCTCCTGAACATTCCAGTTGATGATTTGTAAGTATATATGATGATTCATATATATGTTTTTTTTTTTGTTAAACCATTTTTCATGAACTTAAGTTTGTCAAGTTCTACAAGTTCCCTTCTCGAGTTGAGTTGTTAATATGTTTTAAGAATGTATAAAATGTATGATGCTTGCAGAAATATTGAAAACAACAAATTTACTGGCTGGGTTCCTAATGCTTTGAAGACCATAAAAATAAAGTGAGTATCGTTTTGAGCAATTGATATGAGCAAGCTAGGATGCAATGGTTATAATTTACTCCTGACTTGTTGATCATTTATGTGAAGGTATGGAGGAAATAATTGGTCATCTGGGCCAGCTCCACCTTCTCCTCCTGGTGTGAAACGTAAAAGGGGGTCAGGCAGCAGTGGTAGTGGTGGTGGTGAGAAGTCTTCAGTAACCATGGGATTGACAATAGCTGGGATAGCTTTTGCTGTATTATTTCTGCTTGGCATTATAATTTTCTTCTTTTCAAGAAAGAAACATTCTAATAATTCACATCTCCTTGAGGATGAGATGCTTGACGAGCGCAAATCCTTCTCTATGTTTTCATCTAGGGACTTCACTAAAGACATGCATTCTGACTATGATGGTAATTCAATTTCTTCAAGCTTATTTTTGGTCAAATTAAACTACAGCAAAATTGGATCTATAGTTTGGTTTTGCTGTGCTGATCTAGTTTTATATTTAAAAGAGTTATGGTTGTCTAATTGCAATTTAGGACTGCTCTCGAGTAACCAGATGATATCCTTGTGACAGGCTTGAAGTCTGCGGATTCTGCAGCCATTGACATAAAGCCTGTTCAAAAATCTCCATCAAGTGGTTTTAAGTCCCTTTCTGGCCGCTTGCAATCCTTTGCCAGAAGAAGCACTTCTGTGAAAGCTGTATCTTACGCTTTAGCAGACTTGCAGATTGCAACAGGTAATTTTGCACCAGGTCGCCTTCTTGGACAGGGCACAATTGGACGTGTTTACAAGGCTAAATTTGAAAGTGGGAAGGTATACTTCTTTTCTTAACTAAATGCATGATAATTCCTACTTTTCTGCTGTCACTTAATCTTGTATATGTATGATAAAGTGAACTTTTAATGTGCTTTTCACTCTTGTGATTGGTTACCAGTACTTCCTGATATTAGGGTCTGTGCGTACTCCATTTTCTGATTAACCGGTGCTAAAGACAGTAGGGCCTTGTTAAAGATATATGGAATTTTACTGATAATTCTCATATGCATAATGTCAGATTTTGGCTGTTAAAAAGATGGACTCCTCACTGTTCCAAGGCGCACCACCACAAGAATTTTCTGACATCGTTGTGAGCATTTCCAAGATTCGTCATGCCAACATCGCCGATCTTGTTGGTTATTGTGCCGAACAAGGGCACAACATGTTAATTTACGAGTACTTCAGGAATGGCTCACTTAATGAGTTCTTACACATGTCCGATGACTACAGCAATCCTCTTACTTGGAACACAAGAGTCAAGATTGCTATGGGCACTGCGCGTGCTATTGAGTAAGGGAACTATATCCTGCTCTTGAAATTGCTTATATATTATTACTGGCCGGTAACAAACTTTCGTGAGCTGTTTTCAGGTACCTCCATGAGGTTTGCTCTCCATCTGTAATTCACAAGAACATCAAATCATCTAATATTTTTCTCGACCTTGAACTCAATCCTCGTCTCTCTGATTATGGCTTGGCAACCTTTCATCAGGTAAATTACTGCCGCTTTGCATCAATTTCCTTGAGGATTGCCTTTTAATTTACTCTTTTGCTTCAGAAGAACAAGAAAATATTACAAGTTTTTGCTCTATTTTTCAGCGCACTAGCCAAAATCTAGGGATGGGATACAATGCACCAGAATGCACGAAGCCATCAGCTTATACAATGAAGAGTGATGTTTACAGCTTTGGGGTAGTAATGTTGGAACTACTGACAGGTTGTAAGCCAGTTGACAGGTGCGTTACATTAGTATCTCACTCGTAACTTTTCTTCGATATTTAAGCTTGTCAATGTATAGCAATTCTTATTTCTTAACTACTTTTGTTACATCCCTTCTCTAGTTCAAAACCACCTGCACAGCAGTCCCTTGTCCGATGGGCATCCCCACAGCTCAATGATCTCGACAAATTGTCACAAATGGTCGACCCTGCCCTGCGAGGACTCTACGATCCCAAGTCGGTCTCCCGGTTTGCAGATATCATTGCCTTATGTGTTCAGGTAAGCAACTTTCCAATCTTATACATGCAACTATGAGAAACCAAAAGCTAGGCAGTTAAATATGACCTCAGTACCTCTTTAGCAAACGAGGACTCACGCGAGACACACACACACACACACACTTAATTGTCATGCTCTAACACGCTCTTTGATAGCTTCCATAACCTCTTGATGAAGATTCTAACGTTACTAACTTATATCATTGTATCTATCAGCGAGAGCCCGAGTTTCGGCCACCTATCTCAGAAGTTGTTCAGCAATTGGTGCGGCTAGTTCAGCAATCGACCGTGGATCTTAGTCTTTCTCGTCATTCTAGTAACATTAACAGCTATAGAGAAGATCTCCATTCTTCTCGTCGGATGACCGACTTTTGAAGATGACTAGTTTTCATTTTGAATATGTAATGTAATTAGCTTGAAATACAGATTAACTAGTCATGTACTTTCCTCCCCTCTCATTTGGTAATAGACTTCCTTCGATTCGATGTAGTCTTGTTCATTATACATAGGCAAAGCAGATTTGAGAGAAAATGTTACTCAAAATCTCAGGAATGTATTGTTTCGTGATACCTTTATGTAGTAAAATTCTCTCTTTTTCCAAGCTCTCGTTCACAAACCAGAAGTTCTAGCTATCCCATGCTTGCTTGCTTCTTCTACAATTCATTACAAGAATATGTACGTATATCATCCGTGACCGTAAAACAATTTGCTACCGTTTACTTTAATCATCAGCTTGGTTGCAGCCAAACGTTTCCTTTCCTGCTTTGCACAGTCGACCACATGATTGAAGCTCCACCAGCCCTTAATTTACTTGTGTTGTTTCTGTGAGGCCAATTAACTTTCCTTTCGTGTTAATTAATAAGCTTTGGTTTTCGTCTCCGCTATCACCATCGGCGGAAGATCGATGGCTGGCAGGCCGGAGTATACGCAACTTGTCTAGTTTGTACTTTTATCATTCTCATCAATACCATCGACACATTTCACTCGAAAGATCAATGAAATAGTAATTGAAAAAAAATATCAACGAAATAAAAAGAAAATAATTCCCCCATGCATGATGAGTGTTCGCAGACCCGGACGTCATACAAGATATTTTTTATATATTTTCGATGGGTATACAAGATCTTTATATATAGCAGACCTATACGACCAAGAATTTGGTCAACAATAGCAACCTTCAACTGTTTTCCATGTGACTGCAATTAAGTCAGTGCCATCGTAAATTCGTAATCCATGACGCCGGAACATCACGTAGGGTAGCTAATTATATATTGCATGGACATCGTTTCTCGGCCACTTTGCTGATATTGAAAATTTGAAAGCCAAACAATCATGTTTTCAAACACGACTGCAGATGACAAGAGTAAGCGGTGTACCAAATAGTCTTATGAAATGCATGACGATATGCTTACCGAGCTGCTCAAATTAATTGAAGACATACATTAGAATCATTGCAAATATCCTTTGCTTAAATTTTTTTTAACTAAGCACATCTATAAGGAAGCAAACTTTGTAGTTCATGTACGTCATTACAAATTAAGGACATGATGATATATACTTCTCTTATATATGTTTTGGAGTGATACAGTACTTCTAAGGGAGGCTTCTAGAGTCTTAATATTTGATGTTGTAAACCTAGGCGTAGGGGAGATCGGAGCAACAGGGAACGTTTAGACGACGTTTTTATTCCGGGGCTCCAAGAGGCTTCATATATTTTCTAGATATTTTCGTTTCAGAAGGAAAAAAAAGATTAATACACAAGAATTACAAGAATAATTACTCTCATCTAAAAGCAACAAAAATCTTGAGAACGCGCCTCACGCGCCTTCCCCAAATCCCCAATTCCTTCGTCTGATCCCTGCCTCCGATTGATCTCTCTGATTCTTTTTCCTTCTTATTCTGGCCATCATCTCTGTTCTAGTGGCTAACCCAGTGTTTACTTTCTCCGCCCTTCCTTTTGGAAGTGGCGGAGACTTATCCTCTTCGATGAATCATCGCAAACGTTCAAAGAATGGAGCCGATATTAACTCTGACCTTGAAGCTATACGCATGGAGGATCTGGACTCCTCTGTCCGAAATTCACCTATTCCAATCCCAAAGATGAATTATGCAAATATGTTGAAAAGCCCAGTTGACCGTTTTTCGCAGACAATGTCAACATAATTCGTTCTCACCGCAAGCATGGCCAGAATGTGACGTTTTCAGACAAAGTTCATAACAAATTAGATTTTGAGTGGCGATGTGATGTGGTTGTCAAGCTGATGGGCAAACCGAATTCTACCAACTCTTTCGATTTCATGTTAAAGGGATTGCGTAGAAAATGACAAGTCAAAGGTGGCTGGCAGCTCACACTACCAGAAAAAAGGCTTTTCCCGACGGAAAAAAAAACGGCCGACGACTAAAAATTTTCGTCGGTAATTCCATAAAATAGCCGACGATTTTATTTTTCGTCGGTAAAAAAAAAATTCATCGGGCATAGTTTGCGAATAGCCGACGATCCTTTTTTTTCGTTGGTATAAACAAAAATCGTCGGCTATCTTCAGATTTCAGTCGACGATTTGTATTTTCGTCGGTCTTTCTCTGAAAAATTAGCCGACGAAATTGTCATTTTCGTCGGCTATACTCGAAAATATATTTTATTTTAGACAGAAAACGACAAAAGAATAGCCGACGAGTACGAGTCTGTCGTCGGCTATGATTTAGAAAAAAAAAAAACAAAAAATAACCATATTCCATTTTCTATCACTAACGATAAACCATTGCTTCATCCTTCAAATGCAAAAATGTTGTGAAATAAGATATGACCGAAATAATGAAATACGTCTACAGTTGAAAAATGACAAGATTCTGATAAAATCTGAGTGTCGAAAGATGCGGTCAAAGGTTTTATTCCTTTATTTCCCTAATGGTAGCGTTACCTTCGGTAAATATTTTGAGGAAAATTTTTATACGATTAGTTGCATCTCATCGATTTGAAACTATTATATGTTGAAGGTCAGGCCAAAAAACGTCATTTAGACAGTCCAATTACCATTTCTAAGCGTTTAGAGGTTTGACTCACCCGGTTGACCGTTCCGATCGAGGCTTTATCGTTGTCAGCTGAAGTTGGATTTTTTTTTTCATACATGTATTTAATCTTAACGGTGATATCTGACTGTTTGAATAGATTTTCTAAACTTTTAGATTCAAAATCATAACATATGCACTAATGTTCCTTAACTTGTTTACTAAGTGTTTAAGTGAATGTATAGTTTCAAATAGTTACTATACGTAGACTCTTCAAATACAAAAATGTTGTGAAATAAGATATGACCGAAATAATGAAATACGTCTACGGTTGAAAAATGACAAGATTCCGATAAAATCTGTGTGCCGAATGTTGCGGTTAACTGTTTTTTACTTTCGTTTTCCTATGGGTAGCCTGACGTTCGTTAAATCAATTTTAGAAATTTTTTATACGATTAGTTGCATCTCATCGATCTGAAACTATTATCTGTTGAAGGTCAGACTAAAAAACGTCATTTAGACAGTCCAATTACCATTTCTAAGCTTTTAGAGGTTTGACTTAGTGGTTTGACCAATAGTTTAGCCGACGAAATATAATTTTCGTCGGCTAAACTCTTGCGATCCGCGCCTTTTCATTGTCCGCCGTTGGATGACTCAAATCAGACGGCCGTTGATCTTTCAAAGTATAGCCGACGAAATTCAAAGAATAGCCGACGACATTCAAAGTATAGGCGACGAAATTGAAGATTTCGTCGCCTATACTTTATGCTATAAAACCAGAAAGTCGCGACCTCCTTCCCCTTTTTTCTGCTTTCTCCTCCGCTGTAAACCTCCGCAGCAATTCAGAAACCTCCGCAGACCCGCTCTCCTCCTCCTCCTCCTCCTCCTCAAATCGGCGACGAAATCTCCTCCTCCTCCTTCCCCTCCTCCTCCATCCGGCCGATCCGCGCCTTCATCCGCGACCTCCTCCTCCATTCGCGACCTCCTCCAAATTCCGGCCAGTCTCCTCCTCCGGCGTCCGAGCTCGTCTTTCCGACCAGTCTGCTAAACTCCGGCTCCATCCTCCTTCCCCTCCGGCCGGCCTCTTCTTCCTCATCGATTTCATCCGGTAAGTTTTTTTAAAAAAAATTATTTTAATTGTATAATTTAGGTATTTATGTTAATTTAGATATAATTGTTAATTTAGGTATTTATGTTAATTTAGGTATAATTTAGGTATTTATGTTAATTTAGGTAATTTTTTTAAATTTATTTTAATTGTATAATTTAGGTATAATTGTATAATTTATACGTATAAATTGGTAGCTTAATTATATAAATGATTATATTTATGTTAATGGTTAGTATTATTTAAAATTAGTTAAAATTTAAATATTAATTTGTTAGTATGTTTTAAAATATGTTAGTATTATTGGCAGAAGAAAATGCAAGATTGGTGGCCGAGTTCCAGAGATCACAGGAGCAACAACGCAGATCACAGGAGCAACACCGCAGAACACAGCAGTATCATTTGGATATGTCCAGTTGGCATGCTGAATGCGAGAGAATTCGGCGACACAACTACGCCGGCCAACAAAACTGGTGGTATGATATGTTCGCGGCACAACAACAAGGCCTTGAACCCCCGCCCTCGTTTCAGCCGTTAGTTGAACCTCCAATGCCTCAACCTCCCGAGTTCGTTCAGCAGGATGACGAGCATGATGGAGAGCAGGATGCTGGGGATGACGTGGTGGACTTTAGTGCTTTAGGTGATGATTAGGGTTATATTTTATGTATATTGGAACAAATTAAATAATAAGTCATTTAGACGTGTTTCTTGTTGGTGTAAATGGATGGATTGTCCATTGTGAATTGCAGGTTGCTTGGAATGGTAATTTAGAAATTAATTTAATTTTTTTTCCCCAAAATGTAAGAATAGTCGACGATATTGGCATTATTTCGTCGGCTATAAGTGTTATAGCCGACGATTTTTACCAAATTTCGTCGGCTATAACTTTTATAACCGACGAAAATGACATTATTTCGTCGGCTATAACTAATTAATGCCTATTAAAATATTAATATATTCCGACGAAATAACCGACGAAATAGATGAAATTGTCGGTTATATTACAGAACTAATAGCCGACGAAATTCGTCGGCTATAGTTGACGATATCGTCGGCCATACTCGAAAATATCCGACGAATTTCGTCGGATATTTTTGCCAGGTTTGGTCGGCAAAAATGAATTTTCGTCGGTAATATCGTCGGTCATACTCGAAAATAGCCGACGATTTCGTTATTTTCGTCGGCCATTAGTTTTACCGACGCTGTTTTTCCGACGAATTATAGCCGACGAAAGTTTCGTCGGCAGAAGGAATAGCCAACAAAAATTTGGCATAGTAGACGAAATTTTTTTCGTCGGCTATTCTGTCCGATCTGGTAGTGTCATAGATCTTCCTAACGACTTTTTTATTGTAAAATTTAGCCTTGAAGAGGATATGAATCATGCGCTTTGTGGTGGTCCTTGGATCCTGGCTGGCCAAACCTTGGTTGTGAAGAAATGGAGACCAGATTTTAATCCTATTAAGGAAGTTATTGGCTCCATGGCTTCATGGGTAAGAATTCTGGATCTTCCTGTTAAATTTTTTAAGGATTTTGCTCTTACTAAAATTGTGAAAACCTTGGGAAATGTCGTTCGTTTTGATCCAATAACTATTGGCCAGGCTAGAGGTAAATTTGCTAGGGTGTGTGTTGAAGTTGATCTTAGTAAGCCTCTGCGTCCATTTGTAAAAGTTGAAGGTATTTCTTTTCCGGTTGTTTATGAGGGTATATCCTTGATTTGTTTTGAGTGTGGCTGCTTTGGAAACTCTACAGATAAATGCCCTACTCTTGTTAAACATGGCTCTAATGCTAATATTGATATTTCTGGTGAAAAAGTTATGACAACTGAAATCTCATCTGAGGCTCAAGTTTCAATGGATATTTTTTCTTCAACTGAGATTATCAAAGAGGACATGGGTCCTTGGATGCTAATGAGTTATAGAAATAAGAAAAAAGCTGGAGATAATGCTAGTGTGAGGAAATTTGGTAAGTCTGGCTCTAGATATGCTGTGCTGCAAGATGATGATGTTTTCGAAGATGTTCAAGATTGTTAAGACTTCTGAGAATACTCCTTCTATTGTCAAATTATGGAGTAGTTTTGAGAACAAAGTTAAGAAGGGTCAGATGGCTAGTAAATCCAAGATTATCATCAACTCTGCTGACAATTCAGAACCTGTTGTGACAAAATGTACTTCTCCTACTAAGTCTGATGCTCATTTGAACTTGAAACCCGTGTTCACAAGCTCCAGTAATTCTAGAATTCCTATGAAGGATGTTTCCAATGTGGCTAGTAGCACTGTGATCAAAGCAAGCAGTAGTGGTTCCAAGACTGGATTGAAATATCAAAAGAAGGGTAGAGGTACAGTCTCTAATCCTAAACAGATTTCTCAAATTCCCAGAAAGCTCTTTTTTGAGAATGTGAGAAATGATGTTGGTGGAGATGGGATTTCAACAATATTTGGTCATTGCCCTCCTGATGAGTCAATTAATGAAGCTGGTGTGTGTTTTCACTCTCTTGATGATACCTCAAAAGTTGATGAGGAAATATTTCGTGCAAATAGCATGTTGAATAATGAAGTTGGACTACCTTCTCATGATGGAGAAGGTATGGCTGATGATTAATTGGGTTCTCTAACCACTCCCCCTCTTGTTGTTAGCAATGGTTAAGCTTCTTTTCTGGAATGTTAGAGGTGCTGGTAGTGATGATTTTAAGTCTGCTATTGCAGACCTTGTTAAAATGAATTATGTTGATTTTCTTGCTGTTTGTGAACCTCGTGTTCAATTCTCTAGAACTAGTGATGCTTTTTTCAAGCTTGGCTTTACTGATTTTCAGGTTTCTGAGGCTAATGGTTTCTCTGGTGGTCTTTGGTTACTTTGGGATAAGAATAGGGTCAGAGTTGATTTGTTGATAAAACTTCTCAGTCTATTTCAGTTAAAATCTCTGCTGATAGAAAAGCTACTTGGATGCTCACTGCTATCTATGCTAGTCCCACTCTTTCTGTTCGAGTTTCTCTCTGGTCTTATCTTAAAAATCTTTTGTCTTAAAATGATTTCCCTAGCATGTTTATTGGTGATTTCAATGAATTAGTTTCTGTTGCTGATAAGAATTGTGGTCCTTTTTCTGGTCGATTTGGTGGTCTTAGAGATTGGATAAACAAAAATTATATGATTGACATGGGCTTTTCTGGTTCGTGCTATACATGGAGTAATAATAGAATCAAGGAAAGATTGGATAGAGGATTCTGTTCTTGTTCTTGGAGAGCTGCTTTCCCTGAAGCTTTCATTCAGCATTTACCAAAAACCAGGTCTGATCACTGCCCTATCCTGATGCATCTTTGTTCTAATAATGGTGTTAATAGAAAAGCTTCTCCTTTTCGCTTTCAAGCTATGTGGTTTACCCATGCTGATTATTCTGACTTTGTTGATTCAACCTGGAAATCAATGAGTGGTGATCTTCCCTCAAAAGTTAAAAATATGTTTGTTGCCCTCTCTAAATGGAATAAAGAGGTGTTTGGTAATCTCTTTCAGAAGAAAAAGATATTGTTAGCTAGAATTGGTGGCATCCAAAAAGCTAGAGATAGACATGATAATCCGTTTTTGATCAACCTTGAAGCTGAGCTTATTTCTCAATATGAAGCCATCAGAGATCAGGAAAATTTATTTTGGAGACAAAAATCCAGAGATAATTGGATTCAGGGTGGAGACAGAAACACAAAATTCTTTCATCTTACAACTTTAATAAGGAGAAGAAGGAATAAGATTGAAGGTTTGTATGACTCTAATGGCAATTGGTTCAGTGATTCTGTTTCTATGAAGAAAATTGCAGTTGACTTCTTCACAGACCTCTTCTCTCAGCCTGACATGGAGGACATCAGATTTACCATTCCCTGGCTCTTTCCCTATATTGATCAGGTTAGTTTGTCTGACTTATGCAATCCTATCACTTTATCTGAGGTTAAAAACTCTTTGTTTGCTATTGGAGGGCTTAAGGCCCCTGGTCATGATGGCTTTCCAGCCATATTTTTCCAGCATCACTGGCATATCTACTCTACTGAAATTTTCAAAATTGTTGTTGAGGCTTTTGCTACTAGTTCTATTCCTGCTGGTCTTAATCATACCATAATTTCTCTTATCCCCAAAATTGATGGTCCTCAACACATGGTTAACTTTAGACCCATTAGCTTGTGTACGACTATTTACAAGGTGATTTCTAAGATCATTGTTTCTAGGATCAGACCTCATATGCAAACCTTGATCAGTTGATGAGAACCTAAGCTCGCACACAATAATAAACCCTACAAAATATCGTTAGTAGTATAAGCAAGTAGGGATCGTTCTAAGCCGGGGAGTAAGGGTACCTGAAATATGAAATTGTTAGACAAAATAACTACACATATATATACACAAAACGTCACAAATATGGGGGATAGGTGGTTCGGCAGCAAGGCTGCCACTAATGCTAGGTGACACGAAATAAAGTGCTGAAAAATAAATTCTAGGTCTAATATTTACAAATTTGGTCGACATTCTTTCACAAAGCACTAACACGAAAGCAATCAAAACACATAACAAACAAGCAAGCAAGACTCACGGCAAGATGTTAACATGTTCTAGACTCAACTTAACTCCGACTTGGTTAGCTCCCTATAGGTATTACTAACCGATAGATTTCATAAGTATTCAAGATTAACTTTACGTTTAACCCTAAAATTGTACTAAACATATTTGAGAACTCCTCTAGATGAAAACAAACATGCAAAGTAATTGAGCACGAAATCTTTTGAGTCGGAAACAAATTAAATAAGCAAGGCGTCATCACTTCTTCTTAACAAGCATGTTCATTTAAATTACTCTAGCCCTTGTGAAAACAACACAAATTAACATAACCCTAAAGATTACTTAACCCATATTATTTTCGGCTAATGAGATTAACAACCTACATATTGCAATTACATAGACTACCAATCTTTAAGCACACGAATTTAAAGAACAAGTCAAGAAAACTCTAAAACCAAGTTAACATACACTCTTGCCGATTACCCTATTTACTAGTTAGTTACATATTTTCCTTACTCTTTAGCATGCAATTCATATTCTTACATCCAAAACATCACTTTAAAGATAAAGAAAATAAATTGAACATGCAAATCATAAAACCAAATTTCAATCCAATTCATACATAGACATAAAAACTGAAACCAAGAATTCATGCTAACTTCATAGACAAAGTTTAACATAACTACACAAAAATTTACAAAGCCAAGAGAAGGGAGTGGATCACACATTAGAAACCTTGAAGACTTCGACTTGTATGGATCCGGCGATTGGTGGTGTCGGATGGGGCTGCTGCTCAGCAGTGATGGTGTCAGCAGCAAAGTACCAAGGTTTCGGCAGAAACTTTGGGTGTGGTGGAGGTGGTTTTAGCTAGGGTTTTTGTGTAGGATTCTTGGGGAAATTTAGGTAGAGCTTTGGCTAGATTTTTGCTTTGGAATGTGACAAGTTTTTCTGTGTAAAAGTTGGCTATTTATAGAGGAAAAGCTAGGTATTGCCGGCAGCCCATGTTGCACAAGGAAATCAGAAAACCAAGTGGGATAAGGATTTGAAACCTTCCTTTCATAGTTCAATTAGGTTTTCTTTTTCTGAATTTTTCTTCAAGGCTTGGACTTCACATCTTCATGGACTTCTTGTATAATCATTGGACTTCAATTGATAGGTCTTGATCCACTGAAAATGTCCTCATTGCCGGCAGCTTCATCAAGGCACAAATCTGCCTCCTTCGGCAGCTTCTCCTAGTTTGACTAGGAGAACTTCTTCTTCATATTCTTCTTCAATGCCTTAGCTCAGTGTCTTCCTCTTTCCTTCTTTAAGCTTGAACCATCTTCATAAATGCATTTGTGCACCATTTGGTCCATCAAAAACAGAAAGCACAAAAAGGGGGCAGTAGGTTCCTGGAATCGGCAGATTTGATGTTGATGTAGTAACTCTGGCGCATCTCCCTCCTCGGAGCTCCGATTGATGCGATTTCAAGTCTCAGATAAACTAGACACACATGGCTACCTCCATATAAAACAGTTCGATCAAAATCCTTGTGAGTCGACGGGAATGATTTTTCGAAGTTAGGACACAGTCCCAGGAAAATCCTGGAAGTCCCTGGATTGGTTTGCACGAACTGCCGTTTTGCAGCCCTCTTTTGGGTGACTTTCCGAACTCCAATTGATCTGAAATTTTAACACAACATTCCTCAGCATATGAATATTAAGCACACCAAATTTCATAGAATTCAGACAAGGATAGATCATATGTTTACTCGTCTCAAAATCGCGAAAAAGACATATTTTGCACTATTTTCCAGATTTCGGACAATTAAGCACATTTTACCAAAACTCTACCAAAATTGACACTAACTATATTATGATTCTATCTTAGACAAATAAGGGTTAAACAAAGCATAAACGAGGGCATAAGCATGTAATATCGTCGCACATTGTGCTCTTATCATCAGTCCTAATCAAGTTAGTTACGTTCCTGGAAGAAATATTTCTGATAATGTCATGATTGCTCAGGAAATGCTCTTCAAGTTTGAAAAATCTGCTGGTAAGTTGGGATTTTTACTTGGAAAATTGATCTTTCCAAAGCATATGATAGATTGAGTTGGAGTTTCATTGAAATGGTTCTCTATAAAGCTATATTTCCTCGTTCCTTGGTCAAGTTGATTATGCAGTGCATCTCTTCTACTAGCTTTCAAATATGTTTCAATGGAGAGCTCACAAATTCCTTTCAGGCTAAAAGAGGCATTAGACAAGGTGATCCCCTATCTCCTTATATTTTTGTTTTGTGTATGGAAAAGCTCTCCCTCCTCATTCAATCTGTTGTGGATGAAGGTCATTGGAATCCAGTTAGAGTCTCCCAATCAGGGCCTCAAATTTCTCATTTATTTTTTGCTGATGATTTGATGCTCTTTGATGAAGCCACTCCCCATCAAGCCTTCATTTTGAAACATTGTCTCGATACCTTTTGCTCTCTTTCTGGCCAGATTGTTAGCTATGAAAAATCCCTGATTTATTGCTCTCCAAATACTTGTAAGCAATTGGCCTCTTTTATCAGCAACACTTGTGGTTCTCCTCTCACCCTTGATCTTGGGAAGTATTTGGGAATGCCTCTAATCCACTCAAGGGTGAACAAACATACCTATGATGCAATTGTGGATAAAGTTCAATGCAGACTTACTAGTTGGAAGAGTAAGGTTCTAAGTATGGCAGGTAGACTCACCCTTGTTCAGTCTGTTACTTCCTCCATTCCTAACTATGCTATGCAAACTGCTAAATTTCCTGCAAGTTTATGTGACAGACTTGATAAACTTAATAGGGATTTTATTTGGGGTGATACTAATTTGAAGAGAAAAGTGCATTTAATTAATTGGGACACTGTCTGTTTGCCTAAGCAACTGGGTGGTTTAGGAATCAAGAAATCTGCAGACATGAATCAAGGTTGGGATATCCCCCAGCTTCTCTCTGTGTTGCCTACTGATATTGTTAACCAGATTATTAGTGTTCCTACTGGTTTTGAAGATAGTAATCATGATTCTTTGATTTGGGGAGCTACTCCTAATGGCTGTTTTTCTGTTAAGTCTGCTTATAATTCCTTATTTGACTTTTCTAATCTAAGAAATGCTCAGTGGAAAGCCATTTGGAGGTTTGATGTCCCTCCTAAGCTGAAAACTTTCCTTTGGATTGTTGCTTACAAAAAGATTCTTACGAATGTTCAGCGAGTTACTAGAGGGTTTTCTTCTGATGCTTCATGTCCTTTTTGCCATTCTGCTGATGAATCCCTTCTGCATCTTTTCAGAGATTGTCCTAATTCTGCTATAATCTGGACAGCCTTTAAAAAGCCTGGTAATATCTTGAATTCCTTTTCTCTTGATTGGAATTGGTGGTTCTTAGCTCATCTTCATTGCCATGTTGTAGTTGGTAAAAATATTAAGTGGTGCAACCTTTTTATTTCCATATGTTGGTTTATCTGGAAATGGAGAAGCAACCATGTCTTTGAGCCTTCTTTTACTATGCCTATCTATTTTGATAAGCTCATCTAGGATTATGCTTTAGAGTGGAAAAATGTTCAAGCTAAGAATAAGAACACTTCTTTGGATAGCTACTCAATGCTTTCCTGGAAAAAGCCTCCTCTGAATTTTTTCAAGTTAAACATTGATGGAACTAGGGTCTCAAACTCTGGGAAGATTGGAGCTGGTGGAGTCATTAGAAACCATTCTGGTTGCTGGATTGTTGGTTTCCAAATCAATTTGGGGGTTGGTTCTATCTTGGATGCTGAGGCTTGGGGGCTATATTATGGTCTCAAACTTGCTAGCAATTTGAACATTAGTAAACTTGAGATTGAATCTGACTCAGCAATTCTGGTGCACCTTTTACAGAGTCCTAATCTTTCCTTGCATCCTTTAGGATCTCTTCTGGATGGATGTAAGTGCATTATGTCTAAAATGGAGGATGCTAAGCTTGTGCATATATTCAGGGAGTCTAACATGACAGCTGATTCTTTAGCTAAATGCAGCATCAACCATAGCCTGGGTTTGATTTATTTTGAGGACCCTTCAGTGCATGCTAGTCAAGCTTTCCTTGATGATCTTTGTGCTATGTCTCGTGCTAGAAGATCTGGTGCCTGTTCTAGCGCTTAGTTTGCTTTTTCCTTTTGTTTGGGCCTTTTAGGTCCCGTTTGTAACAAAAAAAAAAGAATTACAAGAATAATTACAAGAATTCAATAGCATTCCAAAAAGATATTAGATTGGATGCAGTTATTTGCAGTTATGATATCGTACCATTATTGTATATCATTTGAGATATCTATTCAAGGTTCTGTGCGTTTACCCTCCCGTGATGTATGCGCAGCTCGATACCCTTGATTTTCCATTTGAGTTGGCCCCAAATGATTCTTAGAGCGTCCGTACGTCTAGTATTTCTTCCAATTATAATAAATCAACTCTCCCAGGATTAAAGGCTTCAAAAAAACCTTTCCCAGGATCTTTCCAAATTTTTGTGTTCTGTACGGGAATGAAGCCACCTGATGTAATAATATAACTTTATATTAAACATTCAAGTGGTTATCCTAAAGAAAGTTAGAACAAAATCTCTGCTCGATCACAATACTGTGTCTTTGACTTCATGGGGATCCTGCGTGGGAATTCATTCATCTATTTTCATTTTTAAATGTTAATTGATACCCAAAATAAGAAGTTATATCTCATATATTTCTTATAATATACAGTTATAGAATAATTTGTATATGTCATGTATGTTATATTTTCTGAGCCAAACTAACTTATTTGAATAATATACATGTAAATCACATGCATATATGTCATATTTTCTAGAGAAAAAAAAAAAAAAAAAAAAACCTTTTTTTTTTGTTTAGGTGAAGGAGGTTATTAGAACACTAGAGAAAATAAGTTATCACAATAGTACACTATAGCTAGGACATTGAGAAAATAACTTTACACAATAATACACTAGGACATGCATGTCATATATTCTGGAGAAAATGAAGTATGTACACGTACACCTCAATATTTGCCATGAGTGAAAGGGAAAAAAAATATATATATATATATATATTTCAAATGTCAATGAGGTTGAAACTCATGACATTAACGTTGTTGGTTAAAATACTTAACTAATCAGGCCACGACTCACTGACAACAAAAATAACATATCATCACTTGATTTCTCCACATATAAATTAACACTTCACGATACACAATTGAGTTAGCTAAACATGCAAAATGCAAAATGTAAAATGCAAAACAAAAAAAACTTGCAAATGCAAGTTAATCGGTGGTCGTATGTGAGGTACTGAGGTAACGTCCATTATGTATAGTCCATTACGTGTAATGCTACGCATCATATAATTAATAAAAGGTCCTTAATGAAATAAGCTTTATGTGGTCGTAATTAATTAATTGACTCCAAAGTCGCAAGTCCTAAGAAATATGCGCCTAGCTAGATCTGTCGAGTCTATCTCGATCATCGTACGTCCTGACTTTACATGTAAGACGATAACGAAATAGCAACGGAACAATTTATTTGGTTCACACTCCAATGGCGTTTCTTCTACGATGGCACGTATCTCGCTAGCTATATATTAAAGGGCATTGAGGTAGCTATACGTACTACTTATATATCGACTGAAGCTAGCAATAATAGCAGCTAGCGTACCAGAAAATGTGGAGGCTTAAGGTTGCAGAAGGTGGGGAAGATTCTTCGCCTTACATTTACAGCACGAACAACTTCGTCGGACGGCAGACGTGGGAGTTCGATCCCGATGCAGGGACTGATGCAGAGCGAGCTGAGGTTGAAGCAGCTCGTCTTCATTTCTACAACAACCGCTATCAGGTTAAGCCCAGTGGTGACCTTCTTTGGCGGATGCAGGTACTGAATTAATTGATATAATATGATGAACTTTCTTACTGAATTTATGCCTTCTCCATCAAGAATCGTCCAATTCGATGTCACCGACACTACGTTAAACTCTAGTCCTTGAAACATATACTAATCAGAAGAACACTTTCACGAAATATATGTTCGTTTAGTTAATTAGTCATTAAATTTCCCCGCATGTTTTTATGATCATCAACATAAACTCTTATATATATTTCGATAGGAAGATCTACATAGGCAGTCCGCGTACGTACGTATGCATCAATAATGTTCTGCATGAGCTAGTAACCACCCAAAAATATTAAAATGTTTTATTTTGACTTCACTAGAATGCCATATATCCTGTTTGACCTCGTTTGAAGTCTGTCATTTTACATGACAATTAATATCTCCTTAATATCCAATCAACTCGTGAAAATTCAGTTTTGTTGTTTGCTTCGAAGCTCAATCAAACAGTTGCTATCCTCATTAAATAGATAAGGGACCAACTAGAAAAAT
The DNA here is from genome assembly GCA_963682095.1 of Potentilla sterilis. Lineage (NCBI taxonomy): Eukaryota > Viridiplantae > Streptophyta > Magnoliopsida > Rosales > Rosaceae > Potentilla > Potentilla sterilis. The sequence continues at coordinate 50,973,456 of OY821756.1, forward strand.
GTATACTGTACGTATAGTTCTTATCAATTATTCTCTTAACTATTGGAAACTGCAGTTCCTGAGAGAGAAGACATTCGAACAGACAATTCCTCTAGTAAAAGTTGAAGATGGCGAGGTTATAACGCAGGAAAAAACAACAGAGGCACTAAGAAGGTCTGTCAACTTCTTCTCAGCGTTGCAGGCAAGCGATGGCCATTGGCCTGCGGAAAATGCCGGCCCTTTATTTTTCCTTCCTCCTTTGGTCAGTTGTTTGCTTCTCTATAGCTATAAATTACAGTAATCGAGAGTAAATGTACCATAGCTAGTAAATACTGTATAGAATGATAGAGAGAAACGTATTTTTACGTCTACAAGTATATATATATATATATATATATATATATATATATATATATATATTTTTATTGTCAGCATGTACATGCAAACCCAGAACAAAGTAGGGAATGGCGATGCCAGATTTATGAAGATTGAAAAACCTAAGTTCTGACCAGCACGCACCATGTTAATTAAACAACATCTGAACAACATAAATTCTAAGCTTAATTCAAATTAAGGTTTTTGAGCTCATAATTACTAATAGTAAATCTGTTTTTTAAAATTACTGTTAGAGTAGGTTTCTATCGATCTATTTAATTAACACAATTTGTTAAATGGTAATTACGAAATTGTTTTTTTACTTTTTTTACGACATTGTTGAGGGTCAATATATAGCATTACGTAATTTTGAAAGTCAATAACATTACGCGGTTTTTTAGAGTCAATAATATTATGTGATTTTTTATGGTAAGTAGCATTACACTAAATGTGTAACAACTCATAATTTCCCATAAATTAGCATAACACTACTGACCCTAAAAAATGAGGTAATACTACTGACGCTTATAATAACCTAATGCTACTGACATGTAATAGTGTCTTAAAAATGGTAATTTTGTAATTTATGAATTAACGGATTCTGTTAGTTATGGATAGAAAACTGCTAGCGGTAATTTTAAAAAACAATCTTGATATTGATAATTATAGGCTGAGAATTGTATCTATTGGTAATTTTTTATTCAAACTACTAATTGATTCCAATTTTTATATATTATCTAATTAAGTTAATTATGACTACTAACTGAAATGTAGTTTCTACGTACGTACCCTAAACTTTCAGGTCATAGTTATGTATATTACGGGACATCTTAACAGTGTATTCCCCGAGGAGCATCAGAAAGAAATTCTACGGTACCTATACTATCATCAGGTACATAGACCAATATGACAAATATGACCAAATTCTTTCCATTTCGAGCTGCGACTGCATGAAGATTCTAATTCCATTGTATGATTGGTACTTCAGAATGAAGATGGTGGCTGGGGACTACACATCGAAGGTCACAGCACCATGTTCAGCACAGCTCTCAGCTACATCTGTATGCGTATTCTCGGAGAAGGACCTGAGGATGGCGGCCAGGACAATGCTTGTCCAAGAGCAAGAAAGTGGATTCTTGACCATGGTGGTGTCACACACATGCCCTCTTGGGGAAAGACTTGGCTTTCAGTAAGAACCAGTAATACCATGTCTAGCTTCCAAATCGTTTTGTTGTTGATCAGTACCTTTTTCCTAAATAAATGATGCTAATTTAGCCAAATGGTGTGCTTATATAACTGTATGGAAATTATTTCATGTAGATACTCGGGTTGTTTGATTGGTCTGGAAGCAACCCTATGCCCCCAGAGTTTTGGATTCTTCCTTCATTTCTTCCTATGCATCCAGGTAATTAGCCAGTGGCCTTCTCTCCCTGCTGTCATCATTTGTTTTTTCCATTTTTCATTTTGAAATGCTCTAGGTAATTAATCACTTATTGTATCAGTATTTTTAGTTTGAAACTTAGATTTTAATCAGTTTATCATATGAATTTGCAGCAAAGATGTGGTGCTACTGTAGGATGGTTTACATGCCAATGTCATACCTATATGGAAAAAGGTTTGTTGGCCCAATCACACCTCTCATTCTTCAATTGAGGGAAGAACTCTTTATTCAACCATACAACGAAATCAACTGGAAGAAAGTACGCCATCTATGTGCCAAAGTGAGTTCTACAACTTGGACTCAAATGGCAATCCATGCCATAGATTAATTAGTTTATTTGCAGGATCTGATTACACTGATTTAATTGCAGGAGGATATCTACTATCCTCATCCTTGGATACAGGATCTCCTTTGGGATGGCCTCTACATCTCCACGGAGCCTCTTCTTACTCGTTGGCCATTCAACAAGTTGATCAGAGAAAAGGCTCTTCAAGTGACGATGAAACATATTCATTACGAGGATGAGAATAGCCGATACATTACCATTGGATGTGTGGAAAAGGTAATGTGTGTGTGGAGAACATCTTTTCCTTGCTAATTTGAATAGCATGGTTTATCCCAATCTTTACTCATTTCCAATCCCACCGACTCTTGAACAACATGATAAATAGGTGTTGTGTATGCTTGCTTGTTGGGCTGAAGATCCAAATGGAGACTATTTCAAGAAGCATCTGGCAAGGATCCCTGATTATTTATGGGTTGCTGAAGATGGGATGAAGATGCAAGTAAGTACATCATGTATACGACTTTTTTGTTCATCTTTGTTCTCTTTGAAAATTTTTAATTTATGATATGTGTGGTGCAGAGTTTCGGCAGCCAGCAGTGGGATACTGGCTTTGCCATTCAAGCTTTGCTTGCAACTAATTTAACCTACGAAATTGGACCAACGCTCGCTAGAGGACATGACTTTATAAAGAAATCTCAGGTTCATTTCTTGTTCTAATGAAATCATTGTCACGTTTTGAGTTATAACTCTAAGCCTAGCTAATGACTATGTACTCCATTTTGAAGGTCACGGACAATCCATCTGGTGACTTCAAAAGCATGCACCGCCACATTTCTAAAGGGTCTTGGACTTTCTCCGATCAAGATCATGGATGGCAAGTTTCTGATTGTACTGCAGAAGGTTTAAAGGTAACAAACTTTCCTTCAATAATGCTTTCTTATCTAACACAGCCTGTTACTTAATTACTACTCCATGTTACACCTCCACAGTGTTGCCTTTTGTTGTCGATGATGCCATCGGATATAGTTGGTGAAAAAATGCAACCTGAGCGCTTGTACGATGCTGTGAATATTCTACTTTCCCTACAAGTAAGAAAATTTATTTCCGATCCCTCAAAAAAATAAATTTTTCTGAATGTATACACAAATTTATAATTAGTTGAACTAGAATTACAATTTAATTGATTTGAAGTTTATGGCATTGAAAACAAAGTTATCACATTAATCCTTTTACCCATTAACATATAATTGAATTAAGTTGCCACGCACTCTTTTCATACGCTTGTAAAAATGACTTCGACGAAGAACAATACATCTGATAGAACAAAATAACCCAAAACATGACTCTTCAGACCATAATGTGTTGGCATTTATAAATGTGGCATGGGGTCACATGCAAACATGTACCTTGGAATTTCCAAAAATTCTAATGATCTTTTCACCCTATAAGTGTTGTTTTACTTTGAAGATTTTAATCAACTTAATTGGAGCTGTTTCAACTATTCCATTCTAGCTCCATTGGTTACTTCTGTCTCCGCACTCATAAAAAGTGTTCGACTATACGTATCATTGCAGAGCAAGAATGGTGGTTTATCAGCTTGGGAACCAGCAGGGGCAGCTGAGTGGTTAGAAGTAAGAATTTTATGATCATGGGGAAATCAACGAGTTCAGTTAGCATATTCTTACTTATTTTATGTTCTCAGTTGTTGAATCCGACAGAATTCTTCGCAGACATTGTGATTGAGCATGAGTATGTTGAGTGCACTTCATCTGCAATCCAGGCTTTAGTTCTGTTTAAGAAGCTGCACCCTGAACACAGGAAGAAAGAGATCAAACAATCCATCACCAATTCTATACACTATCTTGAAAATATACAGATGTCGGATGGTTCATGGTATGTTCGATTCCTATTCTAGGCAATCTCTATGATTAGGAAAAAAAAGTATCGAAATAAATTAAGAACTTGAACTAAGTAAACTCTTGTAAACATTTGAACAGGTATGGAAACTGGGGAGTTTGCTTCACATATGGTACCTGGTTTGCGCTAGGAGGATTGTCAGCTGCTGGAAAGACTTTCCAAAGTAGTGCAGCTATGCGCAATGGGGTTTATTTTCTACTTAAAGTGCAGAGAGAGAACGGGGGCTGGGGAGAGAGTTATCTTTCGTGTCCGCAAAAGGTAACTAACTAATTACTTAAGACTTCGTGTTTCTTGATCTGCATGTCTTTAACTACAAATACTCAATATCTCTCTCACCTCGTTTACACAGAAATACATTCCTCTAGAAGGAAACCGATCCAATTTAGTACATACGGCTTGGGCCATGATGGGTCTCATTCATACTGGACAGGCAGAAAGAGACCCAACACCTCTTCATCGAGCAGCAAAGTATATAATCAATTCTCAGCTGGAAAATGGTGATTTTCCCCAGCAGGTATATAACAAAATTAACATACATTTGTGTAGCGAAGATGTGTACAAATTAGATAAATTTTTTTATGTACAGTGTTCTGTAATTAACCATCAATTAAACATCAAATTGATCATATGGCAGGAAATCACTGGAGTCTTCATGAAGAACTGCATGCTACATTATGCAGCTTACAGAAATATCTACCCACTATGGGCTCTGGCAGAATACCGCAAGCGAGTTCCATTGCCTTCCAAGGCATGAATTATTTGCTCACCCTTTGATATATAAGCGATCCAAAATGAAGGATCAACATGAAAACCTCAGTGGCTTAGAAGATGAAATTTCTTAGTCTAGGTATCCATATAGACGAATAATGTCAATGTGCGTCCATGTACGTTTGACCAAATCTTTAAAACAGTAAATAAATTATGTACCTCCTTGTTAATTACACATTTATATACGGACATAAAAAGGCTCCTCTTGATCAATTAACTGTCAAATTGCTCCGTGGTATTCCAACTTAATAACAATCTGGTTAAACTGAGATTTAAAAGTCAATGTACCATTTTAGTTACCAAAATCAAGGAGTTCAAAACCAAAACTACATGCGCGCATGTTGTTTCAAATGGCCCGGACAATAGTATCTGGTTTAGTCAATCTAATGTTCTGTAAATGGAAAATATTTGTGTCAATACCAATATGTACGTGTGCGTCCATACTCTCTCTAATTTGCATATCTTGGGCAATGTTATCAACGATTTTAACCATTCAAAAGTTGAATTAATTAACAAAGATCATCTCTATAAAAATTCGGTATAAACCAAAATCGTTTGCTCATTCGATTGTATTCAACTGCATCAAAAAAATGAATAGTTCTAGAAAAAGTTTAGAGTCCCATGATCAGCTGTTCATTTATTTGATGCAATCGAATACAATCGAATGAGTAAACGATTTTGGTTTATTCCGAATTTTTACATAGATGATCTTTGTTGATTAATTCAACTTTTAAACGGTTAAAATCGTTGATAACATTGCCTAAGATATGTAAATTAGAGAGAGTATGAACGCACACGTACATACTGGTATTGACACAACTATTTTCCATTTAATTGTAACTATGACTCTTGGAACCTAGAGTCCAACTATACATAGCAAAAAAGAAATGCTTAAGTCGATCACGACCTTAATAATAAATAAATAAATACTCCTTCCACGCTATGTATACAGAACCAAATTATATAAAAAAATAAATTAAAAATAGAAAACAAACCAGCTGTATATTGTAGTGTAACTATGAATCCCACTTACATTTTATATATCTCAACGTTTTCCCAACATTTGTTGGTGCATATCACTCTAACGTGATATATACAATACGATCCGTATTATTGAGATCAGAAGGAGGCAATCAACTTTGAGTTTATGCTTTACTAAATGTTCGTTTTAAAATGACTATATACGTGAAAACCTTAGTACTAGTGATGAAATATTCAAATCCTCTAAAGGCTTAAATGGTTGTAACTTGATAACTTCTCAGATTATTAGATAACTTAGAGAATTTTGATTATTTCATAAAGACAATGCAACTTTTTACATGCAATTATGATTAACTCAGAATTATCTACAATTAATAATTATAATTGTTGCGAGTGAATTTCATGAAATTCCACACCAAAAAAGGACTAATTATGTACAAAACTGTATATATGATACTGGGCGTGAATTTTATTGTTTGAATGTCAATACGTACCTTTCTAAACACTCAAAACCATTAGGCCTAATCCCTTCTTATTTGCACAACAGATTCATTGTAGTATGTTAGTTATTTATTTAATATAATAAAAAAAATGGACTCTATTTGCACTTCTCAAATTATTATTTCAACCTCCATTTATTTTTGTACATTTTAATATTCTATTTTACCCCTTACAAACCTATAAAAAAAAAAAAGAAAAAAAATGTCAATTTAGTATAAATTTGGCCGCCTCATTACCTATTTCAATGAACACCCTAATTTCTTCTCCTATTAACTATAAGGTAACAACTCATATTGCCCATTTCAACAAATCTTTTCAACTCTAGTACAATTTTAATTTTTTTCTTCCATTTTTGCCTTCACCCCTTATAAACTGATATGAAGAGAAAGTGGAAGATAGAAAAACTTTGCCGGAAGGTCACAAAACTCCGCCGGTGTCTAATGGCCGGCGCCGAATTCTAGTCACCGGAATTCCGGTCAACCAATTTTTTCGTCAGAATATTTATTTAATATTCTCTGGTCGCCGGATTCCAGTCACCGGACTTAGGTTGGTGACTCCTAGTAAGAAATTTACATATTTCAGATTTTCAGTAATCAAGTTACTAACCCCTAATAATCAAGTTACTGACCTCCAATATTCAAGTTATCGACCCCTAGTTAAAAACTGACTCCCAGTAAGTAACTTACAGATTCCATATAAAAGAACATGAGGTAGTAGGAGGCGTTGTTCATGCTGACGGCGGAGACGGTGGCGAAGGTGAAGAGTGAGGCAGCGGCGAAGGGGACGCAGGCGAAGAGGAGCCGTTCTAGGGCTAGACCGATTGAAGGATTCTCGATTTGAATCCACTTGAAATTGAGGGAGGCCCAAACGCTAACGAGGAAGTTCGTCTCGGCGCAGAGGAAGGCAGCGAGGGCGGCGAGAAGTCATGAGTTGAAGGAGGAGAAGAGCGAGGAGGAGAAGAAGAAGGCGATCTGGGAGAAGACTAGGGAGAACTAGACGCCGAAAAAGGCGTCGGACTTGAAGTTCAGGGCGTTGATGATGTAGGTGATCATCAGGCCTAAGGTTAGGGTTGCAGCAACGGGAGTGTCGCCGAGGTCAAGGAGGAAGGCGTCGTAGGGGACCAGAGCGACGGCAACTCGTCCATTGTGCGCGAAGGCCACCGGCTTGAATCGCGAGTTGTTGTTCTTGAAAGATCTAGAAGAAGAAGCGTCGTCGTTGCTGAATCATGAGTCGGAGGCGCTAGGGTTTGGGGAGCCGCCATTGCCGAAGGATGAGGCGGAGGAGAGAGAAGAGGAGGCGCTGGCCGACGTGGAGAGGTAGGGGCAGTACAGCCGCGACTGAAGCTCTGACGACATCATCGTTGACCGACGTGAGTGTCCGTGAGGACTGGACTCGCTGTGCTCAGTTGTGTAGAGGAGAGTGTGTGTCTGAGTTGGTGAGGAGTGTGGGAGAATTTTGAGAGAGAGAGAGAGAGAGAGAGATGTTATTACTAAGATTCATTGGAGTGGGTAGGTAATATTGGAATGGGCAAGTTTTCCTCAAATTTTGACTAAATAGTCGTTCCAAAAAAAAAAAATCTAGTTAATCTCCTCTCTCCCCATTAATCCAGTTCTTCCATTTCTTTTCTCTTTATCATATTTAAATCAAATTGAAGAAAAGTGCAATCATGGTTTTGACTTCTTATCCACTCATTCAACAAAGCACTAAAACGACACCGCTTCAACGAACACCACTCCTCTTGTTCTTCTGTGAATAGTAATGGTGGGTTTCACGTGGGTGATAGGATCGATGCTTACGATCTTGATGGGTGGTGGGTCAGTACGGTTTCGTCGGAGGATAATGGGTATGGGTATCAGTCTGTGTTTTTTTAGTATACTGGGGAGGAGCTTGAGTACTCTGTTTTGAAGCTGAGGGTTCATCAAGATTGGCGCAATGGGAAATGGGTCTCGTCCAAGAAAAACAAGATGAGTGGTGTTCGTTGAAGCGGTGTCGGTTAATGGGGAGACAAGAGATCAACTAGATTTTTTTTTTCTTATATGTTTGCAAGGGGTAAAATAGGATTTTAAAATGTATAAAAATAAATGGAGGTCGAAATAGCAATTTACAATGTGCAAATAAAGTAAAAAAAAAATTTCAAACGATTCTTAAAAAATAAAAATAAATAAATAACAAATATGATGCATGTCGATCGCCAGCTAGTCAGGCATCGTGTTGACGTGCTGTAAGATTGATATCTCTTTGTTTACAATTCCTTACATTTTTATATATCTCAACGTTTTCGTTACATTAATATGTTGGTGCATATATATTGATGAAGAGCGAGCTGAGGTTGAACAATCTAACTATATTAAGGAGGCAAGGTGATTGAACAAGCTACGAATTCCTCCATTGAATCTATAGCAGTACTCCACAAAATGTGGAAGCTCAAGGTTGCAGAAGGTGAGGATTCCTCAGCTTATATTTACAGCACAAACAACTTCGTTGGAAGGCAGACATGGGAGTTCGATCCCGACGCAGGGACTGATGAAGAGAGAGCCGAGGTTGAAGCGGCTCGTCTTCATTTCTACAACAATAGCCATCAGGTCAAGCCCAGCAGTGACCTTCTCTGGCGTAGGCAGGTATGTAATAGCTACTTGATTTTTACTTTGTCCTCTTCTCGATGCAATGAAGAACAATTCTGTATTGGATACTGTATTCAATGAGTTGTTCTCTGACATGTTATCCATTAACAAGATTAATTATTTTAAGAGCAACTGAGTAGAGCATGGATTTAGGTGTCGAACTTTCAGGAGCTAGAGCCCGATATGGAAAAGTAAAATCTTACATTATTCGCAGCAACTATTACTATGTATGTATATAATTACACAATTACACCTTATTAAATTTACAAACACAAATAACTCATTTTCAATAATTTTTAAACAAAAAGGGACATAAGTCTAGTCCAAAATCGAGGCTTACTTTTGTAATGAGTTTTAAAAACTCAAATATGGAAAAACTGTGTTTTAAATAAGCAATATCTCACCTGCTTTTTAAAATCGTAGTTTTTTAACCTAAATTTTATAAATAAGCACTGTACAAAATACTTACCAAACAAATAATTATAAGTGATTATTTGTACTAAAACTCAATACCAAACTAAGCTCGAATAGACTCTAAACTGATTGAATAATTAAGGCCGAAATGCTTTAAATGCCACTGATTTCGCCAAAATTACAATTCTGTCACTCTATTAACTGACAAATTTCTCTCTCCTCGTTTTTAAGTTATTACCGGTAAATTTAAATTTTCCGGCCAAACCGTAGACAATTAAGAGAATATTCAAAAAAAAAAATTATTTTTTATCTCATGGGCTTTCATTTGAATATAGTGTTGCATATATTTTAAGAAACTTTGAAATTTCGAATTTCAACCACCACGAGCCACAGTAGCAGGATAGTAGGGTTAACAGTAGCAACTTACCTCAGGGTTGACAGTAGCAACTTGCCTCAGGATTGATAGTAGCAGCAATCTTTAAGGTCGGCAACGACATCTAACTTTACGGTCGATAGTAGTAGTTAGTTTCTCTATCGACAGTAGCAGCTAGTTATTCTATCCACAGTAGCAGTTAGTTTTTTATCCACAGTAGCATCTAGTTTCTCTATCCACAGTAGCAGTTATATTCTATATCCAAAGTAGTAGCGTTTATGTCGGCAGCAGAGCTTCTCTTCCTCCGCTCTCCATCATCCGACCACGTCACGAACTGTGCCACCCACCAATCTCTTGTCTCGACCTCCTCTTCTTTTCTAGCTAAGGATCGCGCCGAGGGGATGCCTGTGTGCGACGCAGCGAAATCCGTGTCTCCCACTTTCCGGACCTTCTCCTTCCTCTGAGCAAGGTTTTGCTAATCGTGGTGAGCGTAGGAGGCTGCAACCGAGGCTGCAACGGCTGACTTGAGGAACAGCTTGGTAGTGGTGTATCCGTCTCTTTCCGGTCGTATCCTTGGGCGTGGCAGGTATGCTTCGACTCCTTGAACCATGATCTTCATGTTGGTGGTGTTGGCTACAGGTTTGAGTGAGGTTTTGGTGGCGACGCGTGGGGCCCACGTGCAGCTACTTTGGGCTTCGTGTGGCGGCGCGTTGGAGGGTTTTTGGGAAAATAGGGTGCTCTGCTGTATCGTGCTCGTCGATACGAGCGCGGGGATATATAATTTGCATGATTTCCTCGTCGTATGACCAAGTTATGCATTGTTGAATCCGGTGTTAGGCGATTATTAATTTTCGAGCTTATCGACCTAGAAATTGGTGCTTGGTGTCCGATTTTATGGTCGACTAGGTATTCTAGGAGCCTTGAGAGGCTCATAAGGACTTTTGTCATGTGTCGGAAAATCTTGGGGTTAAGGGTGGTGTGATCAGAGCGAATTATAATATATTTTATTTGAATTGAATGTTAAGTTTCGATAATGTAACTTAGGTGATTGACCATGCGTGATTATCTCACTCTTGTGAGTTTGAAGACGCAACAGGAGTGATTAAGGTGAGTAAACTTCACTATGTTCTCATGAACGAGTTAATTTATAGTCATTGAATCATTGATGTTAAATTTTTTTATGAAAATAAATATTTTTTTAAATCATATGAACTTGATCGACTACGGTTCGTAGGTAAGTAAAATGATTTAATATAAAATGATTTTAAAGAGATTTTTGCGATCAATGCACTATAGTTAGTATTAGTAGACTATTCCTAATTAAATATCCACGTAAATAAATAAATAAATAAATATATATATATGTATGTGTGTGTGTGAAATATATATGTATTGAGATTGTGGTTTTGTGGAGAATTGTTGTTTGTGATATAGGGGTTGGAGTAAATTACTTTTGTTATGAAGTTGTTATATCAAACTTGAGTTGGTACATGCGTGGAGGTGTACGTGTGTGTCATAATTGTGTTTATGTTGGTCGTGAGACGGGTGCATGTGTTGGTTTAGAAAATAACGGCCAATGTAAGATCTTTCTTGTATGATGATGGAGATCTTGTATGTGTGGCGGTTCGGATCTCGTCAGGTGATGAAAGGGATTCAGATAGGATCTCCCATGTGTGGTGAAATGGATCATTAGACAATTAATTATATCGGGAACCAAACCTTTGGCCGGTAATTGGTTACGATCAGTTAGAGGTTTGTCTGCCTATGCATGTTATGGGAGTACCGTGTGGGGTACTTGTGTCTCATGATTATGTACATGTCTGGTGGGTTACCATGTGGGGTTACCGGAGTCTTGTGTGTGACTTTAAAAGTGAGTTTTATAATGTTATTCCTTTGTTGTCGAAAAGGGAGTTGGTTTTTAAAAGAAAACAAAGTGTGTGTTGTTTTCTTGAGTTTAAGACGGCAATATCTTGGCTTCATTTTGGGGTTATCGAATTTCCTACATACTTTCGTTTATTATATATTTATTTTAATTGTTTATGCGTGACTTCCTAAACTAAGCTATATGCAAGAGTCAAGACTTTAATTGTGCAAAATTTGTACAATCCTGAACTATGCTTCTATGCAGGAAAGTCTGAATCTCTTGTGTGTTTGTGTGCAGGTGGTATTATGATTTAAGTGTTGTTGCGTTTATTGAGAAATTATAGCATGTGTCGACTGAGTATTTCCTAATGAGTTTACTCATACGAGCTTAAAAAAACTTACCGGATTTGTTATTTACAACCTGGTGCACCAATCCATGGTGTAGGGGTTAATCGTGCATGTGAGAAATAGTAGAGTTGAGGCGGCGGTTGATAAATGCAGCGAGTGGAAGTGATCTTACTCATTTAGTCTTGTTTTCTTTAAGTATAGTGAGGCATAAGTTGAAAATTACATTGTCCGATATTTTACAGCTTGTGTAAGATTGGTGATGTAATATTTGTGTTCACCCATTGACCGGAGTCGCATTTGTTTGGACTCTTTAATGTTTAGTAATTTTTAATTTAATTTCTAGTTATTGTGATTATTAAATTATCACGTTTTCGAATTTGAATTTTTATCGATCCATTCAGGACGTGACAATATATATATGAAGCAACAACTCCAGAGATATTTGAGTGGATTGTGGTGTATATAATTTACATGTTGAAAGCAATTTTCACACCCGACGCTTCATTTTGCTAATTCACTACTGTATACTGCAGTTCCTAAGAGCATCCGCACCCATGAAATGGTCTTGCTCAAGCACCTGGTGGGCCCAGGAGCAAATTTTGCTCAAGCAAATGGAAATCAAATTTTGCTCCACCCAAATCGATTTTTTCACACACCCATTAACCATTTGCTTGAGCAACTCAGTTTTGTCTTGTTGTGAAATGATTAAATTTTTTTTACCGGATAGATTAACTACCAATTTTTCTTGAAATTGAAATTACATTGAAAATTGAAATTACATGAAATTGAAATTACATTGAAATTGAAATTACATGAAATTGAAATTACATGAAATTTAAATTACATGAAATTTAAATTTAGTACAATACTGTAACTATCATGGAAATAACACACGACCTGGGTGATAACAATCCGAATATGTTTCATCGGTAGGTTGATCTTCACTAGCTCCAGATCCTCCTTCATTAAGGATTTCTAGTTTCCTCTTGGTAAAATACTTTTTTGAGATTGGGGTCATAGCCTCCAAATTCATTGTCATGATCCTTGTGTCATTTTCTTGTTTCTTCAATTGTAACTCTTCTTCCGCCCTTGCTTCCTTCCGCTTTTGAATGTCTATGTACTCCGCGTAATAGTTAAGCTCGGCCTCATTTTGCGCTAGCCTCTTGGTATGCTATGATGCTTGGTCACTTGCAATAGTATGCAAAACCTCAACTCGTTGCTCAATAGGAGTCTTACCATGTTTCTTTAGGCGCCTTGCTTCCTTTGCCGCCTTGGTTCCCATTGGTCTAGGCGGACTCGAGACAGCGGCCGTGTTGCTTTGAGGTGTCTCATTCAATTGGTCATCATCCAAATTGATGGCTGGAGCTGATTCGGTTGCGGAAGGAGTAGCATCGTAAGTACTTGCATATGAAGATGGAGTAGTGGGTAGGACGGAAGCGAAAGATGGATGATCCTTAACCACTTCCCAACATTCAAAATGTGTAAACTTTTTCTTCTTGGCACTATAGTAACATGATTGAGCTTGTCGTTCCTAATAAAAACGTATATTAGGTTCATATTTAATGACATAATTCCAACAAATTAGATACAATTTGAATTTAACCAAATTAGATATATTAAAAAAAAATAATGTAAACAATGCTACATATTTAAACAAATTAGATACAATTTAAATTTAACTAAATTAGATATAGTAAAAAGAAATAATGTAAACAATGCTACATATTTAAACCAATTAAATACATAAATCACATAATTTAATTAGATATATAATTGAATAAAAATTATAATATATCATAAAAAAATATAAACTTACTACGTCCATTAACGAAGTGCCGCTAGCTATACGTTGATGTGCCGCCGCCAAACATTCTCCCCATTTTTGCAAGAGTAGTTTGAACTTGTTGTAGTGCGAAGCGACGGCGACTCGGGTCCTCGGCTCCTTTGGAAGTTTCTCACCGGGTGCTAGCTTCCAATTTTCCATATAATCGGCAAAAATTGTCTCCCACAATTTGTCCCTCTTTTGTTTGTTACCGTCATATTCATCAACGCTATGACGGACAAAAGATATGCACATTTGTAAATCTTCGGAAGGAAGCCAATGGGAACCCATTGTTTTGAGAAAAAATGCTAAACGAAATGAGAGAGGAGATGGAGGAAGATGTGAAATTTGTTGTGCACAAATTGGTGTGAGTTGATTAAAAATTGAGGTAGTATTTATAGGAAAATTTTTGGGAGAGTTTTGAAATTTTTGGGATTTTTTTACTATTTTTTGGGAATATTTCCGTTATGATCAAATTGTAGCCGTTGCCTTTGAATTCTGACCGTTGGATCAAAATTTCAGATTGAAATGGAAGGCCCAGATTGATTTGCCCGTTTTTTAATTTTTGACCGGTCAGACTGCCACGTGGCAGCCTGACATTGGCTGTTTCAAACGACGCACTGTTCATCGTCTTCCTCAGCCTTTCCCGCGCGTTTTTCCGGTGCTCCGTTCTCCGCCGTCCGGCCACTCCAGCCGACGTGCCACCCACCAAACTGATGGGCTCGACGCCCTCTTTCGTTTCAACCAAGTCTCAGGCTGCTTTTCACTGAGCAGAAGGCGCGGCAACGATCGGGAGCCACGGCCACCGTCGAGGGCGGCGCTCAGATGCATCTCCGGTCCGTCCTAGCGCTCGGCAGCTTACTCCACGTCACGGTGCGTCTCACGTGGCAGCCAAAAAGCGAGAAACCTGTCGGCCCGGCCCCACGAGCTGCTCGAGCAAGCATCGGAGCAAAGTTTGCTCGAGCCTTCGCTCGAGCACTTTGACTCGTTGACTGCTCGCCCGGTTGCTCGCCGTTTTCGACCCCGGTGCGCGCTCATTTCCGTCTTGCTCGAGCACCTTGGCCGGCCCTACCGTCTTGCTCGTGCTCTTGCTCGCCCGGTTGCTCCCCGGTGCAGATGCTCTAAGGGAGAAGAAGTTCAAACAGACAATTCCTCCGGTAAAAGTTGAAGATGGCGAAGTTATCACACATGAAAAAACCACAGATGCACTGAGAAGGTCTGTCCACTTCTTCTCAGCGTTGCAGGCAAGCGATGGCCATTGGCCTGCGGAAAATGCCGGCCCTTTGTTTTTCCTTCCTCCATTGGTCAGTTCTATCTTTGCTTCTCGATCATAGGTATATAAATTACAGTATATATAGAATGATAGAGAGAAACGTATTATCACGTATACGTGTATATGCATGTTAGATGTGCATGCAAACCCAGAACTAAGTGGGGAATGGCGATGCCAGATTTATGAGGATCGAAGAACTAGAGTTCCCTTTCAAAAAAAAAAAACGTTTTGATGAGTGATCAGTACGTACCATGTTAATTAAAAATATGTATGCTAAGCTTAATCTCAATCACTAATTAGTTTCTACTTTATTATTTTCTATTTTCTTTTTCTTTTTTTAATCGGAAGTTAAGAAAATTTTATATATCTCAACAGACAGTATAAGAAATAACACACCCGAAAGGGCCGACTGTAAGAGTTACCCACTATGACTATCAAACACCTAACCGCCTACGTTTCTAATAACCAAAAGTAATATCCACCTTCTCAAGACCGTTTATAGCGCCTTTATTTCAGTACACCTGTTCCACTTAGAAGTGTTGAATAAATTTATCTACCCAAATGGAGAGCCTATCCTACGATTCACAATTAGAATATTTTTTTAGGTATAAAAACCCAATCTAACCAAATAAAGAAACCAATTGAACCCAATAGTTCAGTTGAATCTCATACACACAAGGCCCAATCGGCCACAGCTCCTGCTACGACACCCACCATCCCTGTCGTCCACCAAACGTCGGTGCCGTTGTCATCCGGAATAGAATGTTGCCTTACCACCATCGACGTCAACTATCGACCAACGACCTGAAATCAACGTCGACATCAACTCGATCCATTCCGGCATAACCGCCAAATCTCCACATCAGTGCCCAGTTGACCCAACAAAAAATTGTTATGGGCACCCGACCCATTGTAGAACCACTACCAAAGTCTCCGACCTCAACTCTAACACCAACACCGCCACCAGCCTGCATCAGTCGAAGCTCGTCTGCGACATCATCCACACCCGGGCTTAACCGTTTCGGCCTTGCAGATTTGGATTAGAGCCTAGCCCAGTAGAGACCCTGCCCACCCACGTCCACGCGCCCTCTCCTATTAGCTTGCATCAGAGTCGTCGACCATGGCTCGCCGTCGACAGCCTCAAAGGAGGACTCACGTCGACCACCACTGCTACCACCAATATGAGAAATATAGAGGAGGAGATCCTTCCACCACCTTGAATCTTTTGCATTGACAGCAACAAACACAAGAGCCACACAAAACATCGATCTCCAGTAGAGAAAACCCCCATCATCAAACCCAATAACAACCCAGATCTACTCAAAGCCATCAATCGTAAAACCACCAGTCCAATCGTCCTCCATTGAAGGACATCGAACAAGGTTCGACCCCCAAACTCCATCAGACACCCAAACATTGCCTTCACAACCACGGCAGTGAAGAACGCGGGGAGAAACCTGCAATTTTATCCATGAAACTGGATTGATTTGGTCGGCGTCGAAACCCTAGCAGACGGCTAGGGAGAGAATGCATGCTGATATTTTTGCTATTATATTTTTTATGTTTTTAACACAACTTTATAAGTTAATTATATTCCTGACTGAAATTTTGTTTTTACCAAAATGTTCAGGTCATAGCTATGTATATTACGGGGCATCTTAACAGTGTATTCCCCGAGGAGCATCAGAAAGAAATTCTACGGTACCTATACTATCATCAGGTACATAGACCAATACGACAAATATGACCAAAATCTTTCCATTTCGAGCTGCGACTGCATGAAGAATCTCATTCCATTGTATGATTGGTACTTCAGAATGAAGATGGTGGCTGGGGACTACACATCGAAGGTCACAGCACCATGTTCAGCACAGCTCTCAGCTACATCTGTATGCGTATTCTCGGAGAAGGACCTGAGGATGGCGGCCAGGACAATGCTTGTCCAAGAGCAAGAAAGTGGATTCTTGACCATGGTGGTGTCACACACATGCCCTCTTGGGGAAAGACTTGGCTTTCAGTAAGAACCAGTAATACCATGTCTAGCTTCCAAATCGTTTTGTTGTTGATCAGTACCTTTTTCCTAAATAAATGATGCTAATTTAGCCAAATGGTGTGCTTATATAACTGTATGGAAATTATTTCATGTAGATACTCGGGTTGTTTGATTGGTCTGGAAGCAACCCTATGCCCCCAGAGTTTTGGATTCTTCCTTCATTTCTTCCTATGCATCCAGGTAATTAGCCAGTGGCCTTCTCTCCCTGCTGTCATCATTTGTTTTTTCCATTTTTCATTTTGAAATGCTCTAGGTAATTAATCACTTATTGTATCAGTATTTTTAGTTTGAAACTTAGATTTTAATCAGTTTATCATATGAATTTGCAGCAAAGATGTGGTGCTACTGTAGGATGGTTTACATGCCAATGTCATACCTATATGGAAAAAGGTTTGTTGGCCCAATCACACCTCTCATTCTTCAATTGAGGGAAGAACTCTTTATTCAACCATACAACGAAATCAACTGGAAGAAAGTACGCCATCTATGTGCCAAAGTGAGTTCTACAACTTGGACTCAAATGGCAATCCATGCCATAGATTAATTAGTTTATTTGCAGGATCTGATTACACTGATTTAATTGCAGGAGGATATCTACTATCCTCATCCTTGGATACAGGATCTCCTTTGGGATGGCCTCTACATCTCCACGGAGCCTCTTCTTACTCGTTGGCCATTCAACAAGTTGATCAGAGAAAAGGCTCTTCAAGTGACGATGAAACGTATTCATTACGAGGATGAGAATAGCCGATACATTACCATTGGATGTGTGGAAAAGGTAATGTGTGTGTGGAGAACATCTTTTCCTTGCTAATTTGAATAGCATGGTTTATCCCAATCTTTACTCATTTCCAATCCCACCGACTCTTGAACAACATGATAAATAGGTGTTGTGTATGCTTGCTTGTTGGGCTGAAGATCCAAATGGAGACTATTTCAAGAAGCATCTGGCAAGGATCCCTGATTATTTATGGGTTGCTGAAGATGGGATGAAGATGCAAGTAAGTACATCATGTATACGACTTTTTTGTTCATCTTTGTTCTCTTTGAAAATTTTTAATTTATGATATGTGTGGTGCAGAGTTTCGGCAGCCAGCAGTGGGATACTGGCTTTGCCATTCAAGCTTTGCTTGCAACTAATTTAACCGACGAAATTGGACCAACGCTCGCTAGAGGACATGACTTTATAAAGAAATTCAGGTTCATTTCTTGTTCTAATGAAATCATTGTCACGTTTTGAGTTATAACTCTAAGCCTAGCTAATGAATATATACTCCATTTTGAAGGTCACGGACAATCCATCTGGTGACTTCAAAAGCATGCACCGCCACATTTCTAAAGGATCGTGGACTTTCTCCGACCAAGATCATGGATGGCAGGTTTCTGATTGCACTGCAGAAGGTTTAAAGGTGACAGACTTTCCTCCACAGTGTTGTCTTCTATTGTCGATGATGCCTCCGGAGATAGTTGGTTAAAGAATGGAACCTGAGCCCTTGTACGATGCTGTGAACATCCTACTTTCTCTACAAGTAAGAAAGCTATTTGGAGTTGTCTATTATACACTACTCATTTACAATTAGTTGAACTAGAATAAAAATTTATATGAACAGAAATTTACGATATTAATAACAAAGTTACCACATTCATTACATATTTACATATAATTGAACTAAGCTACCACATGGACAACAATTTATTTGTAAGGTTGTAAAATTAAATTCGGTGAAGTAACTACAACTAATAGAACAAAAATTACCCAAAAGTGACTATTCTTACCATAATTTATTGTCATATATAAAGATGTATGGCCATGTACGTACCTTAGAATTTCCAAGTAAGTGCTGCTTTACTAATCAACTTTCAGATATTTTAACGATTCTCTAGCTCATGGGTTATTTCTGTCTCTATACGTACATATAGTGAATGCACGACTTTATGTATCATTGCAGAGTAAGAATGGTGGTTTATCAGCCTGGGAACCAGCAGGGGCAGCTGAGTGGTTAGAAGTAAGAAATTTATCATGGATACTTCTTCATCATGTGGAAATCAATCAGTTCAGTTAGCATATTCACACTTGTTTTATGTCTTCAGCTGTTAAATCCGACAGAGTTCTTCGCAGACATTGTGATTGAACATGAATATGTTGAGTGCACTTCATCTGCAATCCAAGCTTTGGTTCTGTTTAAGAAGCTACATTCTGGACACAGGAAGAAAGAAATCGAACGATCCATCACTGATTCTATAAACTACCTTGAAAATGTACAAATGCGGGATGGTTCCTGGTATGTTTCTATTCTAGGCAACATATCCGCTTGATTTCTGAAAAGAAAAAAAATTGAATCAAATGAAGAACTTGACTAATTAGTAAGCTCTTGTAATCATTTGTACAGGTACGGAAATTGGGGAGTTTGCTTCACGTATGGTACTTGGTTTGCGTTAGGAGGATTGGCAGCTGCTGGCAAGTCTTACCAAACTAGTGCAGCCATGCGCAATGGGGTTAATTTTCTACTTAAGCTCAACCATGTAGGTTAATAAATTATCAATAATGTTACATATCCCATGTAGGTTAATAAATTAAGCTCAACCAATCGCATTAAAAGCTAAACCAATATGGTTAATGCTATGCCTTTTAACAAATCTTCTCAAATATGGTTAATTTCTCAGTCATAATTATAGAACTGAAGATCAAACAATGACAATCCAAACAATCCAACCCAAAACAAGCACACAGCAACAATCTCTAAAATCCAAAACGCCCAAACACACCCTAATTCAGCAGATATAAAACAAATTCAGGTTTGTGAAGATAAACAGTTGATTATAAATCACCCACAGAAACAGAATAGTCCAACAACCAAAATCAAGATAAAACGTGATCTCTCTAGCTTTTCACCAATCCAGAGATTCATAGGAAAGAGAAAAGACAAGAAACCAATACATGAAATGAACCACACACAAGTAAATGCAGAAATTATCAAATCGAAAGAAGCACCGAACCGGCGGAGGTTAAGGCGGTTATTGAGGCGGCCGAAGAATCAGAGGAGGACGGAGCCTGGGCCAGGGGGCAGGGGGCCAGGAGGTGGAGGACTGAGGCGGAGGTTGGGGAGGGGGAGGGGGCGGAGGCTGGGGACTGCAGTGGAGACTGAAATGGGCAGCCGGAGACGGTGGTTGGGGCGGAGGAGGGAGTAAGGAATGAAAGAATGAAAACGATTGGGAATAGATTTTCTGTTTAAGGGAAAGGGAAGCTTAAGCGACGAACCTTTAACTAGTCCATCGCTTAAGAACGTTTAATTTTCGGCCCAATTTTTTGGCGCAAAGTATACGCGCCATTTCCAAAAATTATTATGCGACGGACCCTTCTATATCCGTCGCATTTACAAAAAAACACAGTAAAGTTCCAAAATTTTTGTTTAAAACAGTTACTATACGTAGACTCTTCAAATGCAAATATGTCGTGAAATAAGATATGACCGAAATAATGAAATTCGTCTACGGTTGAAAAATGGGAAGATTCCGATAAAATCTGTGTGCCGAATGTTGCGGTTAGTTGGTTTTTACTCCCGTTTTCCTATGGGTAGCCTGACGTCGGTTAAATCAAAACCGTCCAATTTTTATACGAGTAGTTGCATCTCATCGTTTTGAAACTATTATATGTTGAAGGTCAGGCATAAAAACGTCATTTAGACAGTCCAATTACCATTTCTAAGCGTTTAGAGGTTTGACCGGCCCGGTTGACCGTTCCGATCGAGCCTTTAACGTTGTCAGACGTAGTTGGATTTTTTTTCCATACATGTATTTCATGTTAACGGTGATATCTGACGGTTGGAATAGATTTTCTAGACTTTTAGCTTCAAAATCAGAACATATGCACTAATGTTCCTTAACTTGTTTACTAAGTGTTTAAGTGAATGTATAGTTTAAAACAGTTGCTATACGTAGACTCTTCAAATGCAAATATGTCGTGAAATAAAATATGACCGAAATAATGAAATTCGTCTACGGTTGAAAAATGGGAAGATTCCGATAAAATCTATGTGCCGAATGTTGCGGTTAGCTGGTTTTTACTCCCGTTTTCCTATGGGTAGCCTCACGTCGGTTAAATCAAAACCGTCCAATTTTTATACGAGTAGTTGCATCTCATCGTTTTGAAACTATTATATGTTGAAGGTCAAGCATAAAAACGTCATTTAGACAGTCCAATTACCATTTCTAAGCGTTTAGGGTTTAAGCGACTGACGCAAAACATCGATATTGAAATCCGTCGCATAAAAGGGTTTAAGCGACTGACGCAAAACATCGATATTGAAATCCGTCGCATAAAAGGGTTTAAGCGACTGACGTGAACCATCGAACCATGTTAGTCGCATTAGGTACCTGTAGCGACGGACTTATCTTTATGGGACGGACATATGTATCCGTCGCTTTTGTAGCTTTGACAGCGACGGACGTTGTGTATGTCCGTCGCTTAAGGTGACAAATGGCGTAGTGTGTCTACTTTGTAAATCGAATGTCTTGAGTTTCACTGATCACGAACTAGTTGTTGTACATAAAAATATAATTAAGACGCAATTATTATATTAAGGAATGAAATACAGTTGAACTTTGATAATTTAATATTTGATAAATTATTAATCTCGATAAATTAATATTATTTGTCAGTCTCAAAATATGAATTAGTGTTAAATTAATTTCGATTAAATAATAATTTTTATTAATCTCGAAGTTATTCATTTATAGAAATTTAACTATATAACAATTCAATACTTCAGTGACTGTAGGAAGAATCAATGGATGAAATCATTGATATTTCTGGTATAGTAGATGAATCATACATACATACAATCATACTCAATTCAATGAAATATATTATGACTTTTATATTTCCATTTTGATTGCAACTTAAAGAACCTGGAGAGTTTGTTATTTAGTTTGCTATTTTGATTTAGAAAGTTCTCGATCTTTCGTACATGTGGTGTCGCATTTTGATCAGTGATCCACTTAATTAATTAATTAAAAGTGTTTGTTGTACAGTTAAAAGTTCTTACGAATAAACACAGTGCAGTTTACAACTGGTGCCATGGTACGTGAATGCTATATGTATTTACCATCTTGAAGAAAGATGTATCTGAAAATATGTAGCTACCTATCCTTTTTGTCGCGGGGTCTGTTTTTTATTCGGGCAAACGTTTGTTTAGTCCCTGTATTTTAAGTCGGTCATCCATTCAGTCCTTAAAGTTTCAAATTAATCTATATAGTCCTTGAACTCACAATTTCTCTCTCAAATAGTACAACCGTCAATTTTATCTGTGACCTTACTGATGTGGCCGTTAAGAAGTGCCAACTCGGCGCTAGATCACCCACAAATTTGTGTTGAACTGTCCAAAATACCCTTCTTTCATTTCCCCCTTTCTTCCTCAAAGAATCCCGCCAAGCTAAATCAAAAATCCTTACACACATAACATGTGCAAAGAAAGATAAACCATGTACAAACAGCTTATATCTCTATCTCCCCTTATGTATAATATTAGCAACATCAACAGTTTCGAAAAATGAAAATAACTTGATATGAACTTGAAACTGAACTAATCAACAAATTCGAACAACCAAAATCACAATTCATTAGTAACCACACCTCCAGTATATGAGAATAAGAGGATCTCCAGAATAAGAACAATGTTATTGATTATAGGCAAACCTACATTAATTAGCTAGTTGTATCTTAACAAAAACCACCATAGGAGTATTACATCCATCACAAACTAATATCATACGTTTGAAATTTAGCTCTAATCATCCTAACAAAAGATTAGAGCTAGCAACTAAGTTACACAGCACTAAGTTGCACAAAATAGGATATATATAATATTGCTCCTTATGCTAATTAAGATGAATTTAGAACTACTTTTCATGTCCATCAGCTGACCTATTTCTGATCCTCTGTGATGTTCTGGATAAGGTTGCAGCTGCAGTCTTATTGCTTGAAGTTTGGACTGCTGCACTTTGGGCTGGTCTTGACATTGTCGGTTTGGTACTTGGATGCATGGTCCGCGCCGGGATTGAGCTTGTAGGTATAGCTCGAACTTGTGTCGGCCTTAATGTGGAAGACACATACCTATTTGCTGCCATTTTTGCAGCTTTGGCAGTAGCATATTTTTTCTAACAAAAATAGAATGCACAACACATTAATGTCTAATAAATAATATAAACTCATATTAGGTCGTGTTAACTTTAGAGACATGAAATTTACCTTTTGATACTCAGCTCTTTCTCTTGCTTTTGCCCTCAATTCATTTGTTGTCATAGGAGCATCCTTGCCTTTCTTGGCCTGCAACAAATAACAAAACAGTAAGTAAACTCTAACACAATAGGAAAAAACATAACAAACAAATTAATGGGCTTATATACCTGATCAGAACCTTGACCTCCTTCATTGTTGGCCTTCCTCTTCTTATTCTCCTTTGGAGGCAAATGTCTTTTGCATGTTTTCACATTATGCCCTACTTGCCTACAATTGCTACAAGTGAGGGATTTTTGCTGCCTTCCTAGCTTACCCTGAGCAGGTTGTGTCCTTTCAGATAAATCCTTAACCCTTTTTGTCTTGGGTCTACCAGGCTGCCTTGAATATGATGGAGGTAAGATTGGTGAATCTTCACACCTTGACCACATGTCCATGCTAGTTACCAGGCTAATGAAATTGTTGTAGATAGTTATATATGTCTTCTTCGAATAGCACGCAGCAACATAATCATCTGGGTCATGCCTCTTTTCATAAATGGTTGAAACCGCATGTTTGCATGAGATTCCAGTCAAATCCCATCTCCTGCAACTACATGTTCTCAACCTTAGGTTGACAACATTCTTGCTTTTGTCATAATTGTCAACCTCAGCTTCATCACCACCATTGAAAGTTGAAATACAATCTGTGGCGGCCTTTAGCTTGTTCTTCTCCAATGAATCCCTTGGCTTGGGACAAATAGTGTCCTCATACTTCTCCATTTTTTCCCTTCTTAAATGAATCCTTTTCATCAGTTTCCATCTTATTTCTTCAAACATGGTGATTGGTGGCTTACCCCTAGCTCCCACAATCCATGAGTTGAAGCTCTCACATATATTATTGTCCATAATATCACAATTACTCGTTGTGTTAAAGAATGCCCTACACCAATGTATGGGAGGCCTATCTTCATCTACAAAAAAAAAAGGCAGTTAAAACTTTTTTAAAATTGATCCACTAATCAACCTAACTTTATAAAACATTATAAATGTACTTACGTGTCATCCAATTGTAGGCTTCCTCATTAAGAGCCTTCATCTTCTCCATGTCTTTAAGATAGTAACTCATTGTAGTATCTTTGGCGCATTTCCACATTTGGTCCTTCATTTCTTTTCCAGCGTAAAGTTTTGTGAGGTTGGTCCACATATGCCTAACACAAAACCTGATATGTGCATTTGGGACCACTTTTTCGCATGCATGAATGAGACCTTTCTGCTTGTCACTGATGAAAATCCATCCTACTCCATCTTCATTGATATCTAAGTCCTTGCACAGAAGTTCCAGAAACCAGATCCATGAGTCCGTATTCTCATTTTCAACCATGGCATATGCAATAACCCAGCTGCAGTTATTTGCATCCACACCAACAGCCGTCAAAAGCTGCCCTCTAAATGGACTCTTCAAGAATGCTCCATCCAAGCCAATCACTTTTCTACAACCAACTTTAATTCCATTCTTCAGAGCTCCCAAGCAGATCGATGTACATTCTTTTGAAGACTGGATCTTTGTTTTTGTTGTTGAAGTCACACCTTATATCCACTGTAGTATTTGGATCAACCCTCTTCAGCTCATTCTCATAGTCCTTCAATCTTGAAAACTGTTCTCTGATGGATCCCTCAACTTCCAGCAAAAGCAGCTTTTTTGGCTTTATAAGCCATTTGTGTTGTAACTCTAGCTCTAGTCTCAGATGACATTGTCATGGCAAGTGAATCTACAATAGCATAGAGCATAACAATTACTTTCCAACTGTGAAAATGCTGATTCTAATAATAATAATAAAAAATAGAAGAAAGATATAAACATAAAATGCATGACTTAATTAATAGGGGTCTAATCTATTACCTGGTTTCCAATCAGGGTTAAGTGCAATCCTGTCCTTGAACTTTCTCACTAACATTTTCAAGCTTACCATGCTGTTGTTAAAAGTCCTTGTGCATTTGTGTTTAGGGATCCAATGGTAGATCTTTAAAGTACTCTCATGTTGCATTTTAGAAGCAGATAGATAAAATGGGCAATTATCTGTTTTGCATATAGCCTTCAACCTTCCCTTGTCATTCTTCTCATATTGGTACTCCCACCCTCCTTGTACTGCCATCTCCCTAAGAGCATCCCTTAATATCTGCACATTTCCAAACATCATTCCCAACTTGAATACAGGCCTCACCATATTAGTTTTAGGATTGAAGTACAACCCTTCTTCTTCCTTCTCACCATCAGAGTTTATAATATAATCAGGTGGCTCTTCATCTGAATCAACTCCACCAAACATATCCTCGTTGTCTACAAAGTCACCCTCATGTTGCACATTTTGGCCTCTTTATCCGACAATCCCTTGAAGAAGTAACCTTCTGCATTGCTCTTCTTCTTGCTGCATTTCATCAACAAGATGATCATCATCATCACATCCATACATGTCAACTTCATCATCATCTAGTAGAGGCTCATAATCAGGATCACCAATTGACTGAAGAAAATCCAAATTATCAAGTTCTTGCATATCACCAACACCAATTGAACTAACACCAACTGAACCAATTCAACACCACTTAAACCTTGCTCAATATATGATTTGCATGTACCACTTGAACCTTGGAAACCAAATTGTTTAGCCTTCTTAACTGGTTTTGGTACCTCAAACAGCTTATGTTTCTCTTTGTCCTTCGGATTCGCTGCGCAAGCAATGCTACACTGAGTAGGCACATAGTCCTCGTGCTCTTTTATCACTATTCCTTTACTTGGTTGACTAAAAACGAAGTCGTCGTCATACATGTATATGTCATCTTCATCTTTTGGAAAATCTGCAAAGACAAGTAAAATGCATTGGTAAGTTTCCTAACTGTTAATAAAAGAGTTAATAACTAGCTAGCATCAGTTATGTTAATTGATTAATGATTAATAAACTAAATTTAACCCTCACGATTAAAGCTATATATTATATTGTCCAAGAAAAATAAAACAACTATAATATAACCATTGATTAAAGATATCAACCATCTTTATTAAAGATATCAACCATCCTTTACTTGGAGTAAAACTAATAAAAAGTAAAGTGGTTCAGAACGTTTTTCATACCATTGATTAAAGATATCAACCATCTTTATTATGTTAATTGATTAACTTTAAATATGAATAAGAAATTTATAGTCTCCCCATCAAACTAGTTTTGTTTTTTCGACAATTCCCATCAAACAAGTTCCTCTCCTTATTTTCCTTCATTTCCAGAACCCCACCAAATAGCAAAACTAAATAGCAGGATTACAATGAATACAATTGCAATACTGTAATAAAGACTCTGCAACCATTGCTTTTGCCTCCATAAAGAGGTACAAGCCAAAATAAGAACCATCCAAATTAACAATGCATTTGCAGATAGTCTGTCCACAATACATGTGAGATTAAACAATGTATTCTTTAAACCTATATATTCTTTACTAGAACACACCACAACATTACCATTGAAAACTCAACACAGACAATTATTAAAGCCAATATCAGCTTTTTGCAAAACCTAGAAATCGCCAAAAACCGCAACAAAATCCTTTAAATCTACCATCTTCAAAAATAGAAATGTATACCCAACAATCTTACTTGAGAAACCCAGAAACCCTAAATTCCAAAACTCCCATTTAAAAACGAGAAAAATATTCTACTCAGTGATATCTTCTTGCTGACCTCTTTCTTCTCCAGGAACCCAAACCTCGATGCCCTTCACCACCATTGTTGTCTGCCTTATTGAGTTTGAATTAAGACGTCATATTTATCTGGGCTGCTCACCTTCTTCTCGACGTCGTCAGATATCGGATTACGGCGTAACTAACATCAAATTAGGACTGAGGCTCATGCCATCGGACTACTATCAATGGGTGTTGGAGATTACAAGTTTTGGGTTTTGGGAGATTTCTGATTTTAGAGACGAAAGACAGAGTGATGCGTTTTCTAGGTTTCGAATTTTAGGAATATGGGTAAAACTGCGTGAAATAGAGACTAGGGTCATTTCAGACAATTGAGCAAAAATTTGTGTGTGACTTGGAGTCTGAGTTGGCACTTCTTAACGGCCACATCAACAAGGAAACAGAGAAATTTGACGGATGTACCGTTTGAGAGAGAAATTGTGAGTTCAAGGACTATATAGATTAATTTTAAACATTAAGGACTAAATAAACGTCTGACTTAAATTACAAGGACTAAATAAATGTTAGCCCTTTTTATTCTGACTGTCCTTTTTATTTTCCATTATGATCGATCGAGCTTTTGGGCACTAAATTTTTAAGCAGTTATTAGCTTATGACGTCCTGTTTATAGATTTGTTAGAGATGGTTGTTAAATTCAATTGTTCAGGTGGATGAATTTCTTTAATCATTATCTTGCACGGATTAATACAACGTTGTAAGAATATTGAATCGAAGCTCTTGGCCAAGTGGGGGTTGGGAGTGAGCTCTGTGTATTGGGTACTCACCTGAATTTCTTAGGTTTATGTCAGATTGCATTCTCGTTTTGTTATAATTTATATCTTTTGCATGTTTGGAAAGCGTGCATGAATACTCAACAACCTTTTTGATTTTATAGACTTCTAATAAATCATTTTCTCAAGAATTCTTCGTGTTGAATGTGAAAGTAAAATGTGCTAACTTCAATTGCTGATTTTTTATTTGGGGAGGTAGGGGTGAGAGGAAAGTTAGAAGTGTTCGGATAAAACTTGATATATATATATATATATAAAAGATCTGTATCAATAACAACATCCCATTGCTAACCATATATTCTACAATCTGTAAACCAGTACTTATTGACAAGTACTGTGATAATTATCCTAAAATGCACATAAGATATGTATCGATGACAACGACCTATTACTAACCATATTTTCTACTATCATTAAAACCAGTATTTATTGACAACGTATTGTTCCCCGCGACAACGCGCGGGCATTGTTCTAGTTTGGTTACTAAAAACTAATTAACGTCATGACTCCAAATTTTAAATGCCAATTCCTCCCCATGTACGTATTAGGTACTGTCTACTATAGAAATGTTTCGTATATGAGCAAGGAGAGGGGCTCTTACTCATCATAACTCCTAACTTAGAAGAAACTGTGGCGCATCTCAGAGGCCCTAGCCAGCTATTGCGTACTCTACAAGGAAGACGACAGGAAGATAAGTTATACGCTGTTCACACTATTCGGGGGGTTTCGTCCACGATATAGTATTATCTAACTAGCTAGCCTAGGCTAACTGTATAAAGGAAGGTGATTAAACAAGGTACGAACTCATCCATTGAACTGCAAAAAATGTGGAAGCTCAAGGTTGCAGAAGGTGGGGATTCCTCGGCTTACATCTACAGCACAAACAACTTCGTCGGAAGGCAAACATGGGAGTTCGATCCCGACGCAGGGACTGATGAAGAGCGAGCTGAGGTTGAAGCAGCTCGTCTTCATTTCTACAACAATCGCCATCAAGTTAAGCCCAGCAGTGACCTTCTCTGGCGTATGCAGGTATGTAATAGCTACTTGATTCTTACTTTATCCTCTTCTCCATGCAATGAAGAACAATTCGGTATGAATTGGATACTTTAGTAGATGACTTGTTCTAGCTCTAAGCCTCTTAACATATCATCGATTAATATGAATAATTATTTTAAGAGCAAGCTGATTAGAGCATGGATTCAGGGTTCGGACTCTTGGGAGCTAGAGCCCGATACGGAAAAGTAAAATCTTACATTATTTGCATTACTGTAAATATGAAGCAACAACGTACTACGTAGATATGTGAGTCAAGTGGATCTTAAAATGTGGTGTTTATAATATACATGTAGAAAGCAATTATAGTAATCTTTTGTATAATGCCTATTGTCGGATTTTGAATTAATATTTTCCATAATGCATGCATGCGTTATTTCGAAATTTTAGTTTAATATTTACTGTATCTAAAACTAGCTGTATGAAATCCAAAATGATGTGAGTGGTTTTTAGTACACACACAATATTAAGACAAAATCTAAGCAGATGATCTGAACTCAATTCTACAGCAGGCATTAATTCATGTCTCACAAAATTATTTAACGTTGATCCTTCATCCTTGCACCGAAATGTTTTCTCTCTAGTCGCAAATATAATTCAGTCTCATTGAATTGATTTAGTGGCAAATGATCATGGAAGTTTTTGGACTCAAAATTCAATAGGTGTTTGTCGTACACGTATGTATCCGATGCATGTTTTCACAACGTCCTGGGGAGCTGAGAATCCGCCATATCTCACTCTAGCTAACCACCCAACAATATCAAAACCTACGATCTTTTCTTTTCTTTTCTTTTCAAGTACGTAGTCCTTAAACACGTATAGAAATCATTCTGCCTGATTCTTAATTTCTTGAGTCTCTCATTTGACTTTTAACAAATATACCAGCCTACCCAGTCTTCGTTCACTATTGTATACTGCAGTTCCTAAGGGAGAAGAAGTTCAAACAGACAATTCCTCCGGTAAAAGTTGAAGATGGCGAGGTTATCACACATGAAAAAACCACAGATGCACTGAGAAGGTCCGTCAACTTCTTCACAGCGTTGCAGGCAAGCGATGGCCATTGGCCTGCAGAAAATGCTGGCCCTTTGTTTTTCCTTCCTCCGCTGGTCAGTTTTTTGCCTCTCCATACTCCATAGCTATAATTTACAGTCGTCAATGCTAATAACTGACGTTTAGTTTCTACCGTAAACTTTCAGGTCATAGGTCTGTATATAATGGGGCATATTAATAGTGTATTTTCTACGGAGCGTCGCAAAGAAATTCTACGTTACATATACTATCATCAGGTTTGTAGTCTTTGACATTTGATGACACAAATAAGAACAACAATATTTTTCCACTTCGATCTTCTAATTTTAAACTTATATTTCGGGTACTTCAGAATGAAGATGGTGGTTGGGGACTACACGTTGAAGGTCACAGCACCATGTTCAGCACAGCTCTGAGCTACATTTGTATGCGTATTCTCGGAGAAGGACCTGATGACGGAGGCCAAGACAATGCTTGTCTAAGAGCAAGAAAGTGGATTCTTGATCATGGTGGTGTCACACACATACCCTCTTGGGGAAAGACTTGGCTCTCAGTAAGAACCAGCAGCAATGCCATGCATGGCTTCCAAATCGTTTTGTTCAACAAATGATGTTGATCAGTACTTTGTTCCACATAAATTATGCTTATTTAGACTAAATGATGTACTTATAACAGTATGCAAATTATTTCTTGTAGATACTTGGGTTGTTTGATTGGTCTGGAAGCAACCCTATGCCCCCAGAGTTTTGGATTCTTCCTTCATTTCTTCCTATGCATCCAGGTAAAGAGCACAGTTTCCTTCTCTCCCTTGTAATTTCTTCCCATTTTACATTTTGAAATGCTATTGGTACTGATCACTTTTAGTTTACAAAAATGCAGCAAAAATGTGGTGCTATTGTAGGATGGTTTACATGCCAATGTCATACCTATATGGAAAAGGGTTTGTTGGTCCAATTACACCTCTTATTCTTCAATTGAGGGAAGAACTCTTTATTCAACCATACAATGAAATCAACTGGAAGAAAGTACGCCATTTATGTGCCGAAGTGAGTTCTATAAATTGATTTCGAATATCAATCCATAAATTAATAGATTATTCGCAGGACCTAATTACACTGATTTGGCCCTTTGGCCCTGGCCCGCCCTAAAGCCCGCCCTACCCTATAGGGCCGAAGCCCGGCCCGGTCCTCCATTAGGGCGGGTCGGCCCTAGCCCTTTTTTAGTAGGGTAGGGTGAGGGTCGAGCAAATTAAACCCGACCCTACCCTACGGCCCGGCCCTATTGAGCCCTTTAGGGCCAAGCCCTACCCGGCCCTAAAAGCCCGGCCCGGCCCTACCCTAAAATTTTAACTATTTTATATTACATAATACATACAAATGTCTTCACTAAGCGATTTGGGGCTCTAACTTTGTCGGATTTAAGTGATTTTTTTACCATCACCATATTTCATCATAACGATCAAATGCTATTTCATAGTGTTTTTCAAAATTTGAATTATTTTATATAGTTGTTTCAAAAAGTTGTATAGTTGAGTATAATCTATTAATCAAGTTATACCGCATTAGTAAGCATGTTGTCATTATAATGTCTAAATTTACAAAATGAAAATTTTGACCGTCTGATATAATCGTTATAGTCAAATATGAGTAGAGTATGAAAATCAACTCGTTTCGTGAACGTTCGATGCTCGATCGAAACGGTCAACCATATTTTCATAAAACTTATCACACGAAAACGTTATTACGTACCTTTAGATGACCTTGTTTCGTCGACTCTTCCAAACATTAAACTCTCAAATAGATGAGACCTAATCATCCATGTAAAAATTTGGAAACGTTTACCTCCCGATATTATGGCTCCCCATAGAGAGAGATAAGTTTAAATAAGGTTGACCGCATCGATCGAGGCTCTAACTTTGTCGGATGTAAGCGATTTTTTTACCATCACCGTATTTCATCATAAAGATCAAATGTTATCTCATAGCGTTTTTCAAAACTTGACTTCTTTTATATAGTTGTTTCAAAAAGTTGTACACACTTGAGTATAATCTACCAATCACCATACAAAAGTTGGCTCTAATTTTGTCGGATTTAAGTGATTTTTTTACCATCACCATATTTCATCATAACGATCAAATGCTATTTCATAGCGGTTTTCAAAATTTGACTTCTTTTATATAGTTGTTTCAAAAAGCTGTATACTTGAGTATAATCTATTAATCAACTTATATCGCATTAGTAAGCATGTTGTCATTATAATGTCTAAATTCACAAAATGAAAATTTTGACCGTCTGATATGATCGTTATAGTCAAATATGAGTAGAGTATAAAAATCAACTCGTTTCGTGAATGTTCGATGCTCGATCAAAAAGGTCAACCATATTTTCATAAAACTTATCATACGAAAACGCTATTACGTACCTATAGATGACCTTGTTTCGTCGACTCTTCCAAAAATTAAACTCTCAAATAGATGAAACGTAATCATCCATGTAAAAATGTAGGAACGTTTACCTCCCAATACTATGGCTCCCCATAGAGAGATATAAGCTTAAATAAGGTTGACCGCATCGATCGGGCTCTAACTTTGTCAGATGTAAGTGATTTTTTTACCATCACCGTATTTCATCATAAAGATCAAATGTTATTTCATAGCGTTTTTCAAAATTTGACTTCTTGTATATAGTTGTTTCAAAAAGTTGTACACTTGAGTATAATCTACCAATCAAGTTATACCGCATTAGTAAGCATGTTGTCATTATAATGTCTAAATTCAAAAAATAAAATTTTTGACCGTCTGATATGATCGTTATAGTCAAATATGAGTAGAATATAAAAATCAACTCGTTTCGTAAACGTTCGATGCTCGATCGAAACGGTCAACAATATTTTCATAAAACTTATCACACGAAAACGCTATTACGTACCTTTAGATGAACTTGTTTCGTCAACTCTTCCAAACATTAAACTCTCAAATAGATGAGACGTAATCATCCATGTAAAAATTTGGGAACGTTTACCCCAGATACTATGACTTCACATAGAGAGAGATAAGTTTAAATAAGGTTGACCGCATCGATCGGGGCTATAATTTTGTCGGGTTTAAGTGATTTTTTTACCATCACCGTATTTCATCATAAAGATAAAATTCTATTTCATAGCGTTTTTCAAAATTTGACTTCTTTTATAAAATTTGACTTTTATTTCATATCCGACCCTAAAAGCCCAACCCGGCCCTATTTTAAAAGGCCGGCCCGGCCCGGCCCTGTTATCCCTAATAGAATGGGCCTTAAGGGCGGGTAAGGGTTTACATATCAAAGCCCTAACCCGGCCTGGCCCGGCCCTAAGCTATGTTGACTTAGTCAAAGCCCGGCCCGACCCTACCCTAAGCCCTAAATTTTAGGGTAGGGCTTGGCCCGGCCCGGCCCATGATGAGGCCTAGATCTGTGTCTTTACGTATCATTGCAGAGCAAGAATGGTGGTTTATCAGCCTGGGAACCAGCCGGGGCAGCTGAGTGGTTAGAAGTAAGAATTTTATCATGCATACTTATTAATCATGTACGTGGAAATCAATTAGTTTACTTTAGCATATTCTTACTTGTTTTATGTCCTTAGTTGTTAAATCCGACAGAGTTCTTCGCAGACATTGTGATTGAGCATGAATATGTTGAGTGCACTTCATCTGCAATCCAAGCTTTGGTTCTGTTTAAGAAGCTACGCCCTGGATACAGGAAGAAAGAGATCAAACAATCCATCACTAATTTTATACACTACCTTGAAAATATACAAATGTCGGATGGTTCTTGGTATGTTCCTATTCTAGGCAATCAACCTATGCTTATGGAGAATACAACATAGATAAATAAGTAAACTCTTGTAAACATTTGAACAGGTATGGTAATTGGGGAGTTTGCTTCACATATGGTACTTGGTTTGCGCTAGGAGCCTTGGCAGCTGTTGGAAAAACTTTCCAAACTAGTGCAGCCATGCATGCGCAATGGGGTTAATTTTCTACTCAAGGCGCAGAAAGAGAATGGTGGCTGGGGAGAGAGTTATCTTTCGTGTCCACAAAAGGTAACTAATTAATTACTTAAGACTTCGTGTTTCTTGATCTGTATGTCTTCACGTACAAATAATCAATGTCTCTAACTTGATTTATCAGACATACATTCCTCTAGAAGGAAACCGATCCAATTTAGTACATACAGCTTGGGCCATGATGGGTCTCATTCATGCAGGACAGGCAGAAAGAGACCCAACACCTCTTCATCGAGCAGCAAAGTATATAACCAATTCTCAACTGGAAAATGGTGATTTCCCCCAGCAGGTATAACAAATTAACCTGAATCCTTGTATTGCATGTAGAACATATATAGAAATAATATATCTAGCTGCATAAAACATATGCTCGAAAAGTTTTATATCTAGCCATTAATTAAACACCGAATTGATACGGCACGCAGGAAATCACTGGAGTCTTCATGAAGAACTGCATGCTACATTATGCAGCTTATAGAAATATCTACCCTCTATGGGCTCTTGCAGAATACCGCAACCGGGTTCCATTGCCTTCCAAGGCATGAATTAATTGCTCACCCTATTATGTATAACCGATCCAAAATGAAGGATCAACGCGCAGATGAAATTTTATAGCTTAGGTATCCATTTGAACAAATCTTTAGACGAGTTAAAAATTAATGTACCACCTTGATAATCACTCATTTATGAGCGTAGCAAGGCTCCTCTTGATCAAGAAAGTCAGAAGACTACAGTAGTAAAACTGAGATTTAAAAGTCAATGTGCCATTCTGTTTTGCCATAAGCAAGGATGTTAAAAACCAACAGTACGAGTCTTCGTGAAGAACTGCATGCTGCATTATGCAGCTTACAGATATATGCACCCACTCTGGGCTCTTGCAGAATATCACAGGCGGTGTACATTGCCTTCCACATCATGAACTGCTCATCGTACTATGCAGCTCATCCGAAATACAGGATTAAACACGAATTCTCAACAGATGAAATTTCTTAATGTGAGCATATACATGAATAATGAATGTCATAATACAACATCCAAGATTAACAACTAGCTACAATTCCTCTGTTCGGTTAACAAAACATACGCCTTTTTTTTCTAATGTTATTCTGTTCATTTGCATGTTAATCACATTCATGTACTTCACTGCTTTGAACACCTGCTTCAAATAACTCTATTCTAAATAGGATGAACGCATGCTACAATATGCAGCTTACGGAATCTACTAGCCGCTATGGGGTCTTGCACTATAAAACAGTGGTTGTAGAATTATCTGTTTATTATGTTAATGGTATATCATATATGTATAAGATGTTTTTAAATAGTCCAACATCCAAAACAGAATATTAATATCACCGTATATGTAAGATGAGCAATACATTACATTATCTTATAGTCGACTGGTAATAAGCAATGTCTCACATAATGTTTTTTGGTCTTATATTGTAGTATTATTACAATTTTTGTTGTTGTTAAGAACTTATTTCAAAGAGTAATGCGGCAGGAACATTAGCTGTTCTCATCTTTGAGGACACAAGACATTTAGGAACTCAAATTTTAGCTCACATGGTAGTTGAATTAGACTAATTTGAGCAAGTTTGAGAAAAGCTCTCATACACAGATCAGATAACAATTCATTATCACAAGTGCTAAAAGCTGAACAAAGACATCATTCAGAGAGCCTCCAATACCTGACGGCGATATTCTCCAAGGGCCCAAATGGGGAAAATGTTTCTGTATGCTGAATAACTGATCATACAATTCTTGTTAAAAACTCCCATGATCTCCTGCAGGGGGAGTGCCAAGAAAGTATTAAGTTCATGTAGAATTGACAATCCAGATACAAAAATAGTTCAGTCACAGTTGAGAGAACATGACTCTTTTTGCAAAAAAAAAAATGGCCAGATTTACCTTCTGTGGAAAGTCTCCATTTGCCATTTGAGAATTTATTAGTATCCTAGCTGCACAATGCAATGGCGTTGGGTCTCTTTTTGCCTTGCGAAAATAAGAACAATACAGGTATTAAAAGTCCAAACCAAAAATGTGGAAGTCCATATAGTTAATCCTTCAAAGCACCAACAATGCTAGAAAGAAAATCAACCTCATATAATACAATGTCATTTCAATATTTTGCCATATACGATTACATTTTGGTAAGCATGACAAGATATGGAGTGATAGAATTGATATATCACATGGGAAAGAGGAAAGATGACAAGAACGCAAGTTCTGTATCGTAGAAACGAAGGAGAAGGAGAAAGAAGAAAAGAATAAAGATATAGATTTTCCTTTCCTAAAAAAATAAAATCGATGTATGAAGTAGAGATGGTTATAATTGACTTCAGCTGATGAAAGAAGCTGTACCTGCCCAGCACCAAGGAGGGCCAACATAGCCCATGCAGTATTGACTATATGTGGCCTATTATCCTGAAGATTTGAATACACCTGTTCGGAACAACGTATAAAAAAATAAAATAAAAAAATTAGCGAACAGTTTCACATATCAATAGTCATACAGAATGAAAGAAAATCATTAATCTATGATCAGTAAAACAACCAATCATAGAAAAGATAAGGAAGATACATCACATTTCATACACCATTTACCTTGTTCTGACATGATAGATAACTTTCTCCCCATCCACCTGAAGCAAGCTCTTTGGATAACAAAAAATCACATGCTTTACGGATACTAGAACAGTCTTCATAAGTCTTTCCAGCAGCAATCAAACCCTTTATTCCGAACCACCCAGCATAGGTGAAGCAGACTCCCCAAGAACCGTACCTAGTATAAAATTTCCAAAGTTTAGGTAGTGCAACTAAATTCATTATACTATGCAAATAAAAATGGGAAGCATTATTGGTAATTGCAAGCACTGATATCACATGAAAGTTTACATTTGGCAATGTTTGTACATATATATTAATTTATTAATAACTGGACTTTGAAAACAAACCAAGAGCCATCTGTTGCTTGTGTCTTTTCAATGAACTTTGCAGCACTAGCAATACAGCTTTCTATTTCTTCCCTCCGATGTCCAGGATATAATTTCTCAAATAGTGTAAGGGCTTGAATTGCTGCTGATGTACATTCAACATATCTGCATCGTCACTCCAGTCAGGATGACATCAGGTAATTTCCATGATATATATATATATATATATATATATATATATATATACAGGATTAAATGTATAACAATCAGCATCAAGTGTGCAGAAATCTTACGGATAATCGATAACAATGTCACCAAAAGTTTCAGCAGGGTTGATTAGCTGAGAATAGGATAGTTCCAAAGTACATATACAAATCAATATGAATAACAGTATAGAATGAAGAGGAAATTGGGTACATATTCATAGTCGGAAATGTTTAAGAGTATAAATGATACTCACCTCCAACCACCTGTATGATCTAGTTAATTCATAAGTTGCAAATCCCCCATCATCATTCTGTGGTGCTTCCAAGAAACAAGATTAACAAATAAGTTTGGTCACAAAAATTAAAGAGTCAGTAAAATATTCCAACCAAAATGGAGAAACATGTATTCTGCCAAAAAAATGAGATGCACTATAGCAAATCAACACCTGTAAGGAAAGGGTAACATTTACGGAATCATATAATTTCTTTATATCCAATGATTCCCCAACTGTTTCTGTTGGTAGCGTTGATAGTAATAAGGCAGCCTACACAAAAACGTAAATATTAGTACAGTGTTGAGTCACTTGAGTGTTTCTGTATGTGAAATTTTGAGTGACAAAGTTACCTTCAGTCCTTCCGCCGTACAGTCAGAGATAGGCCATCCATGATCTGCTGTTGAGAATGGCCACGCACCTTTTGAAATGTGACGATACCAAAAATTTAGATCACCAGGACAATCTTCTAAGACCTTCAGAGCAAAGTATTGGTCAAGCAAGGATATTAAAATAGAGAGTGAGAGAGAGAGAGAGTGATTTTCCGCCCCCAACCTGAGAATCTTTTATGTATTCATGTGCTTTTCTTAAAGTAGGTCCGTATTCTTTAGCAAGGTCGGTAGATATTATTGCTTGCACAGCAAAAGAAGTATCCCATGCCTGGCTCCCATTGTATCCCTGCAGCACAAAAGCAAAAACTACAGATTAAGTTGGCAACATTTTCAAGGTAAGGTTGTAACAACTCCAACAAGTTGGGACCAAAGTTGAGATTGCAGAAGGTGAGAAAGAGAGAGTAAGAGATAAGAGAATCTTCAAATCAGACTGAGACAGTTTAATGCTAATAACGAACCTGCATTTTCATGCCATCTTCAGCAATCCACAAATAATCATATAGTCTTGGGAGATGCAACTTAAATGCCTGTGAGTTTGGATCCTCCGCCCAGCAACAAAGCATATTTAACACCTGCATTATTAACAAATTGACA
Source organism: Potentilla sterilis (assembly GCA_963682095.1). Lineage (NCBI taxonomy): Eukaryota > Viridiplantae > Streptophyta > Magnoliopsida > Rosales > Rosaceae > Potentilla > Potentilla sterilis. The sequence continues at coordinate 51,011,724 of OY821756.1, forward strand.
ATTCGACTTGGTGCATCTAAATGAATCTGTCAACTAAAGCAATGTTGATAGATGTTTGAGATCCATTGGCACATGAGTGTGATACGCTTGGAATACTCATTACTGATGCAACTTGAAGGTTGAAATAAAAATAACTTTATACAACCATACATAATAGATGTTGATCTGTTGACAATAGAGCAATGCATTTGGAAGAGTAAATTACTAATGTCACATCAATGGAATGGTAGTAATGACAGTTGGAAGCCATGTGTGTGATATGTGTGATATCTGTTGGAAGGCATTGGATAATGACAGTCTACTAAAACATTTGAATGGAATGGTAGTTCATAATATAAAAGTTCAACAGCACCACAAATAAATCAAGACAAAGGACTTGTGTTATAGGATGAAAAAAAAAAATATCTATTGTTACAGTTTATCGACCTAATCAACGTATATCACGTAGTCTTTTATTGACCAAGTTCAATTATTTGAAATATAGTGCTCTATTCCTCAAAAGGGTTGTATTCATGATAAAACTTGTCACTTCTTGTTCATCCATAACCATAAGTCATGAACCCAAATGATAGTAACAACATTGGTCAGTTGTCAAAAATCTGACATAAATTAGTTTTAAACCCACTTAAATTAACATAGACAAACATTGTTTTCCTGAAATACTATTGAATTGCAGTTTCAATCTTTACTATCTACATCTACGTATAAATATAAACCACAAAGCAGATTATCAAAATTGATGACATGCATCATTTAAATGTCCTTGTATACCTTATTCACAGGCCCAATGCAGATATACCGAGTATTTTCATCTTCATAGTGAATGTGCTGCATAACAGTGTCCAAAGCCTTCTCTCTCAGTCTTTTTGCCGGCCAACGCATAAAAACTGGTTCAAGTACGTAGTGAAGAGAAGCCCACAGTATATCCTGAACCATTGGGTGTGGATAGTATAGATCTTCCTAAAAATTGTGTCATACATCCCATGTAAGCATCGACAGAACATTTGATACCTGTACAATATGTCTACAACCTCAACAAGAGAAATGTACAAGAAGATATCACCAACCTTTGCACATAGATTACGAGCTTCATTCCAATCAACTTCATGGTATGGGACTGTATATAGCTCTTTTCTCAATGACTGGATTGTAGGTGTAATTGGTCCAACAAACCTCTTCCCATACAAATAAGACATAGGCAAATACACCATTCGACAATGACACCACATCCTTCCTATAAGCAGAAATTTGATGATTCATGATCAAAGAGTAGAAATACACTTATATGTCAGATGCTCACATGTTCTTAGAAGATACTAGACCCTGACCATGGAATGGTGCTTAATTCATATAGTTCGGAACGGAAAAAAATAATACAGATTAATTTTCTTGATCAAGGTTTACTGATGAAAGGAGATTAAATCTGTATCTGTCCTACCCCAAATGAACCAATAGCAACAACCTTAACTATAACCAAATTGAATAAGTAACCTGGATGAACTGGGAGAGAGTAAGGACATAGCCATACTTCTGGCGGTAGTGGATTATTTCCAGACCATTCATATGCCCCGAGTACCTAGAACCATCAACGACACAATGTCAGCTGGTATTTCTAAAAGATTTGATAGTTGGCACAATCAGGAAAGAAAAATGTCAATTCATACTGAAAGCCACATCTTCCCCCATGAAGTAATTGCAGTCACACCACCATGGTCCAATATCCATTTTCGTGCGATTTCCATTGCCCCTTTTCCATCATCAGCACCTTCTCCAAGCAACCTCAAACTAACATAATTTAGTGCAGTACCAAACATGGTACTTGGTCCCTCAATATGTAGACCCCATCCCCCATCTTTATTCTGCAGAAAGATTTGGCAGTACATCTCTTCATTAATGCCTTTTATCCAATATAAATACAAGGATGCAATGAGAAAGCGTTGTAGATTAATTCACCAATGTGCTAATTTGGTAGTAAGACGATATCAGCAAGTCTGTCTAAAAAGGACATTATTTAAAGCATTAGTTACAAGAATTACATTCTTGCCTGGTGATTATAGAGATATCTACACATCTCTCGTTGATGCTCAATGGATAACACAGCATTTAGAGCTCCTGTAATTGAAAGTGTGATGACCTGTTTCAATCGGTAATTTTACGTTCAGTAACCATGATCATTGAACAAATCTTGGTGTGTTTGAGAATAATTGATAGAAACAAGTGGTGTGTACAAGTTTCACCCATACCAAACCAGGAAGTAGAAACATGGGACCTCCATAATCCCCAGGCCAATGTCCATCATGTGCCTGGATTGTTGAATAAAAGTTAATGGCCCTGCGTAATGTTGTACTCACGACTTCTTCTGTCACCTCTTCAGCATCTTTAACTTTGAGCTGTGGTAGATTACTCACACATGGGTTCTCCTTTGCAAACTACAATTCAGGCATGATAGAGAAAACTAGAGATAAGTATCATTACTAGATATATGCTGCCTTTTCATAACAAACTATCACTGATAATCATATACCATCGATATGAAAGGTGAGAAATTCCAGAAACAGAAAACGAAGTAATCTTTACGAGTCTGAGACCATTGTATGCAAAATTTGGACGACATATGAATCAGCATATTAAAGCATCAAGTTGATAACCCAATAGTCTAATACAAAAAAACTGGGAAGACAAAAAAATTCAAACTTTAAACTGCATATCATTGCACATAGAAGCTAAAAATGCACAGTGAACCCAACTTGATCACACTGCAACTACATCTCAAACTCAGCAGTCCTATACATAAAATATACAACTCCAAGATCCACAAGACCTAAGGAAACTTTTGATTCAATTTCTATACATAACCCAGTATAAAGATCAAAGCTTTATTATTTTTCCAACACCATTATGAATTTCTTTTCAATTTCCATGTTCATCAACCACAAGAAAGATCAAATAAACAAACACCCTTTTCCATTCTTGACAAAAAGTCCTACCAAGGAATACATAAACAAACACCAATGAAATGAAAAACAAACAAATCCCCATATAAAAGCTCCAAGAATCCAGAATTGGGTGTTTTGTAAATACCTGAATTCTCATGAGGAGATCAGAGCTGTGCTTGGTCTCAAATCGATTGTCCCAGAAAGCTTTTCTGGCATATTCGATTTGTTGAAGCTCTTCTGGGGTCCCAAGTTCTGAATGGTACTCCCAAACTTGGCGTCCCAAGTGATTGTTCACACTCCTCAGCCATTGATGATCACCTTCTCTAACTGTGTCAGACCCAATTTTCAGCTTCCACATTTTGACTTGAATACGTTTCTTGAAACCCAATGCGAGGCCCTTTTTCCTTATGTGGGTTTGTTGTTTTCAACTGTTGAAAACTGAAGATTGATCACACTATAGTTTCCAGTGTGAAATAATAGAAGGAAAGGTCATGTTTTTTTCAACTTCGATTTTCAGTCGGAATAGAAGAAAAACTGAAAAAAGTAGAGAGAGCTTTGGTTTTCCCTCCCTTAGGCAGATGACTCGATGAGACTTACAGAAATTCCAAAACCACCCTCTAATTTGCTCACTACACCACAACGGAAACACTTTCCCAGTATAAGGAAAAATATGGAGGAAATTTGTTCTTTCCTAAATCCAATAGAATCACTTTCTCACCTTTTTTTTTTACATTTATTACTCATAATTATTATTTTATTATATTAATTACGTCTCCTTTTACAATTTTCCTGCTAATTTTTCTTATGTTACTAAACACAGGAAATGAAATCTCACTTCCCGCTCAAGTTCTTTTTCCATAAGAAAGAATGAGAAATTATTTTCTTTTCCGATAATCAAACGAGACCTTATTGTATGTTTGTATTTGTTTGACACGAAAGCTCTATAGTGTTTCTGAAGTGTTGGGAGCTAGAACTTGTTTGATTAGACTGGTAATTTGTCTAATTGAATGGCTTCCAGCTCCACAATGTGAATATTCTATTGTACTTATTAGTTAGTTGCTCAACACCCTTGGTGTGATTGATAACTTTATATTAAACACTTATTTCAAATTGTTTCTAAAAGGGCATCTCACTCTAATGATCCCTTGTAGGAAATGTACACTACATTTGATAGAGGTAAACTAAGTTCTATATTGGTGTGGTTTTGATCTTAATTTATCTTTATATCGAGTTAGTCGGTACGTTAATGTGAGATAAATGAACTCACTCATAAACTATTCAGTATAATGTTATTGGTTCTCACTTCTCAAACATCATCCTATCTATAACTCACCCATTCTAAAGAAAAATGCAGTTATAGGCTTATAGCCATGTGACCGCATCGACTATTTTACCATATACCAAAGGTGATCTACTAATAATTATTTGAGAAGATGAGTACCACTTGTAGACTCATTTCCTTTTCATTTGGTACAATGAATACAAAATTGTGATTGATTTAATCTCAATACATATCTAATTCCAAACAACTAGCACTAAAAGTATGGACAGTAAGTGTCAAAGATGATGTAGTATTCCTATTCGAAACAATGACAACGCACCTATCACCAGTACTAATACCATTGTAATAGAAACATGAGTCGCACTATCACTGATTGATCACTACGAAGTAGATATATAATTTCAGTAACGTAGTACTACTTATAACAATGTAAATTAACGTAAGAAGTTGGAGATTCAATTGGCCCTTAACGATTTCTGACAAATATTTCACCCTACATAAATTGACGGATCATACATAATCTTTTCTCGGGATCTTACGTAATTTGATTAATGTCTGAAATGCATGTACAGCAAAATTGCTCGACTTTGTTATTCTATCTGTGTTTTGCAAATCAAATCTTTGATAATCAATTAGGGCTTTGATCGATTAAAGAACGATGAGATCCGAATCTCAATAATGCTTGGTTGTTACGTAGATTGATTCACCAAGAGCTTAGCTTGTTGTATCTCATCATGTGAGAGTGATCGAGTTAGTTAAAGATATTATAGTTTTTATTTTGGACTGCATTCATGAAATAAACGAGTGATTCCTGCAAATAAAACAATGCCAGGAACAATAATGAAAGATATATAGAAAGCAAATAGCATTTGGAAAGTTGAGACGGCCACACATTTTATACGTAGTAATCAATCACCAATAATCTTGGCCGACTGAAACTTCCTTTGGGTTGGTTTTAGCGTCTGGAAAGTTTTAGGGTTTTGGATCCTCCCTCTTGTCACAGCAGGCACGGTATTATCTCGTTCTAGTACAAGACAATGACATTTATGTGTTAATTAGTTAGTTTAGTGAGAGTTTTAGTTAAGATTAAGAACGTAGTGGGCTTAATTAATCCCTTTCGCTTAGGATTAAGAGACATTTATCAATGTGATTTGGGCCATGAGGGCATATATAATGTGTTAGAGGTTGCAGAGGTTAAACAATTCTGGGCTCTCTCGATGTGTATGTGCTTGAAGATTTTGTGCGGTTCATTCTTCCTGCTCAAACGGTCTGACCAACGACCATGGATTAAAAATGCAGAGAACAAAGGAAGAAGAAGATCGAATTTAACGCGAAGAAACAAAAGGACTACATTGTGTATTAATTCAGATTAATTGAGAACAGTACAGCACAGCCTAAAACGTACAGCATCATAGCACAAGAACTAATTAATAGCTGCAATGTAGTGAGAGAAAACGATGCACGGGAGCAATGAAAGCCCAGGTCATCAAACTACCATAGCAACAAACAACCCAAGTAGACTACTACAGCCAATCCATCTCTAAAAATTGCCATTCTCTAAATCAGCAACGTATTTCTCATTCTGTCGTAAGTCATCAGGTTAACTAATGGAGATCAGGTTAATTAGAGCAACACCGGCCGATGAGGCTTTTTTGCCATATCAACGCGCGCTAATGGCTACAAATGACTGAAAAATTTACTCTAATGGATTTGACTAACCCTTTCTTCATGTCAAATTTGACAGTTCGCTTAAAAATATCAAATCTTTTTCTTTAATTGTGTAATACCACAATCCTCTCCATTATTCTCCCTCTTTCTTTCAGCTTCTCTTTCCTTCTTTGATTGTTATTGAAGAAAATAATATTTTTAACATTTGAATATAACATTTCGGTTGGAGTTTAAAATTTGTCAATTTTGATAATTCTATGCCATCTCTCAAATTTAAATTTGACAATTTTTTTTGCATATACGGCTGGAGATGCTCTTAATGGCTTATATACGAAGTCTTATTCCTTTCTCAAATAAGAAGCCTTTCTTATTCGTCCTCTCGCATTGTAATCGTTGAGTTTCACAGACTAATTCGACCTGAGAGCATCTCGTTCAAATGGCAAAAGTCTAATAGAGTTTTTGAAAATGAAGTTTATATTATTCATCAACAAAATGGCCTACAACTGTAAACTCTAACTAAAGGATTGGCGAGGAAACAACCAACTTCCATGTTAAGGTACATAGCTCATTACAACTGATTCGCTTAATTGCATAAAACAAGCTTAGTACAAACCAAATAGAACTTCGTCTACTAAGACTGATTACAATACATATATCTTGTAGAGTTTAAATAGTAATAAGAATAAAATTGATGTATATGTTGTTTAGAAAAATGGCCCATGCTAGATGAATTTAATGTGTTTGGCAAGAAACCTAATTGCCAAGCTTGGCAAGTGAAATCTGTATCAGTATCAATTAAGCAAACAAACATGAATTAATGTGAGTGCATGGCTCTTTGTTATATTGAAAATAAATTAAGGTGCTTGGATTAATACCTGGTCCAGTACTACTTCATATAAGGAGGGTAGAACAAGACTCGATCACTTGGAAGAAGAAGCTATACCAATTAGTAATGAGTGCCAAATTAAGCTCAGCTTCTCATCATATGATCGAACCTGAGCCAAGTTTGAAAGAGAAACATTCGTACAATTCCCCTACCTCTTCATCAAATCATGCATGTGTGCTTCTAGCTCTCGATCTCGAGCTCTTCTCTCTACCATGCCATGATATGTAAGAGTTCCCGTTTTGTACAAAAGAGAACCATGCTGACCTGCTGTGAGATCGAGGAATGAAGCGTTTACAAATACCAACATTATATAGAGACCCTCTCAATTCATTTTTCGTTTTATTTAATGTGTATAGCCACCTACACGTTATTGGCGGGGACAATGGTTAAAAAGTTGGCACATCAAATTATATACTTACATATTTGGAGTAATCATGTTAGTATCAACTATTTATAACAGTTATAAATGTGGAATAGTGGTGATCGAATGAATGACAGGCAAAGTACGTTCTGCAAGAATTATTCAAGAATCCTCCAAGATATGTAACAAACGCTGGAATCTTGAAGCATCAGTGATAGCTCAAAATGTTCAACAGCTAAGTTGCTTCCAAGAAGGAGCATATAGATAAGTAGCTAAACTGTAGGATACTTTAATTTCCAATATATGAGAGTGAGTGCAAATCTGAAAGGAGCTAAGAAGACATTGAAATACACGATATATTGCCTTATAAAACAATACCAAAAAAACAAAAGGTTACAGCCCACGTTGTTTGAATAATCTCATATATTAGTAGTTGCCATCATTATCATGATAGGAAAAAATAACTACACTTGAGGCAGACACTACCAAATTGTGGAATCAATCTCCATTATTGCTTTTCTAAATCACCAACACAATAGAAAATCAATAAAACATAGGGTATACATATATAAATTATAATCCAAGAAGCTAGTGATCATAGACATCTAATTGTTCATTTGGATATTGTTCTAATTTATAAACATACATCATCATATGAAAGCGCATGTGTTGAATGGAGAAGACCTATATATGCAAAACTTGTGAAAAATATCAAACTAAATATGATCAAAATTTTATAAACCGTTTAGTGGGAGATTAGAAATTTGACTCGTGGAAGAATCGTTAACAACATTTTAGTTATTTTTTCTATAAGAAAAAATAATTTATAAACCGATATGCAACTAGATATTTGGCTTTGGTCTCCTTCCCTCTCTCTTTCAATTATTTCTTTTTATTAAGAGAAATTCAAACAAAGGGTGCCTGAAATTTTCCAAACTAGTAGTTTTAGTGTCTCAACTTTGTAAAATATCAAAAAGGTACTTGAAGTTCTTATAGTTAAAAGATTCTATTACTCAAGCCAAAATACTAAAAGACCTTTAGTTTCATTTTTCTTTTAAAATCATCTTTATTTTACTTTCAAAATTTCTTTTCTTTTAAGAATTTATATTTTAAAAAGAGCGTGGTGGGCCCATAAATTTATTTATCATACATACTATATATATATAATTTATTCTCTAAACTCGAAGGTAAACAGTTAAATTTTTAATCATTACCATTTCTTCCCAGCGTCTAACCTATTTAGAAAATATTAGAATTACTGAAAAAAAATTAAAAGATAAAAAAGAAAAATTGGTCACGCAGAAGATTAACCATTTAGACAGAAGGTTGTTAGATGATATTGGCATGTTGAATGCTAGTTTTTAGAATTGGTAAGATGTTACTAAAGTCTAGTATAATAATAAAAAAAAACAAAAAACAAAAAACAAAAATTTAAATATTTTTGTAGAATAAGGGTAATTTGGTCATTAAAAAACGAAAACCATAACAGAATAAATACCGTTAAAAAGATAACGGAGCTAGGTACTAAAATGAAGTTGAAAAGGAAAGTTCAAATATGGTTTTGATATATTTGAAACTTGAGATACTAAACCTATTAGTTGAACAAAGATGCGATACTGTTTGTAGTAATTTCTCTTTTATTAAACGTAGACAAAGCATGTGAATGCTAGTTACAACGATGAACCAGTTTCCTAATCTAATTAAATGTTGTCACAAACGAATTACTTTCGTGAAAATAGATATTAGTTTTGGTTGATGATTTCCATGTCCCGTACTGACAGGACCAATTAGATCTTATCGTTTTCTGTAAGTCGTACGTGACACTCTCATTAGAAAGTAATTCACCTTTATACTTATGAAACCCTCAATTGCTCAGCATGCAACATATTAATATGTATGGGTTGCAACTAAATCCAAATTTTCATTCATCTCTTTTCTCTACCCGAATTAATGGATCATTTGCGTTTTATCTGATATTTAGAACTAATTAATTAATTTCATAATACAGTATTAATTAATATTTAAATTAATTTATTGATCACATATCAACATTTTCATCGTCCAATCTCGTAATATAAATTACAACTTCAAATAAAACTACAATATTATAAATCATGATTGAATTTTTTTTTTCTTGTTTAGCTATATGACTGGATGTACTTTAGCTTTTAATATGGATGTAATGATTATGCAGTTGGGTCACATCCATGGACAAAACAGAAAAACTGAAATTCACACTCGAGTGACTCGACTACCATAATAAATACCACCGCCCCCGCAACCACGAACCCCATTTTTTCTTTCCTTAACCAGCCTTGCCTAGTTGACCCCCTCCAAAAATTTCAGTACTCTTCGATCTCACACTCAAACACTCCATTGGTGATGCCGATTATATCCTTAAACAACGCAGTAGTCAAATGTGTGAGGCGTTAGATTTTGATGTAGCATATAAACTTTGAATTGGAGCCGTCTCTGGTAGTTGGTATAAACCCATCTGACGTCTTCTCCTTGACCTATCACTCGATTCAGGCCAAGATTAATTCAAGCACTCACCAACTTAATTTCAATGGATCACTGTAATTAATCTATTTCATTTCCTTTCATTTGATTAATGATATATATATATATATATATATATATATATAACGATAAAGTAAAAGCTGGTAGTGGGAATCGAAGCCGCATCGTTAGCTTAGAAGGTTAGGGGTTATAATTGACGTTGATTCATCATTTTTAACGTCTTTAATTCAAAATTGAACGTGAAACTTTGGTTTCATTCAGCTCCTTTATGGAAGGTGGATATATTCCCAGATTCAGATATGAACGAAATAAAAAATTTGATCTATAACGTCTATGTCAGTTCTAAGCTAGGGGTTATAATTGACGTTGATTCATAATTTTTAACGTCTTTAATTCAAAATTGAATGTGAAACTTTGGTTTCATTCAGCTCCTTTATGGAAGGTGGATAAATTCCCAGATTCAGATATGAACGAAATAAAAAATCTGATCTATAACGTCTATATCAGCTTTTATGTCTGAATTTATTCAGAACAACCCGCTTTCTAGACGATCCCTATAGAAAGGGGTGTTATATTCTAACAATCTTTCTAGTTACTTCGTTCTCTATTTCTATTTGAAAGAATCTTTAGGAAAAATATTTTTTTTCCACCGAGCTAAAATAATTTATCGATGTCTTTAATAAACCAAAGACATTGTTTAATAGCTGTTTTGCTTCAATTTCCCCTATAGAAATGAAAAATTGAAGATTTAGTTACGATTAGAAATACACTTTTTTTTATATAGAAAATGCCCATTTAGTACTAATTTGGCCCCCTCATTACCTATTCCAATGACCATCTTATTTTTCTCCCTTATTGAACATAAGATTACAACTCTATTGCCCATTTGAACAAATTTTTTTCAACCCTAGTACAATTTTAATTTTTTTTCTTCCTATTTTGTCCTTCTATCTTATCTAACAGATTTTTGAATTATAATGTGCTGAGAAAGTGGAAAACAAAGAAACTTTGCAGAAAGGTCACCCAACTCCTCCCGCCTCTCATGGCCGGTCGCCGGAGTCGTCGGATTCCTGTCACCAATTTTTTTTTTTTTTTTTTTTTTTTATAATCAGGTTATTGGACGATGGTTACTGACCCCCAGTAAGCAATTTGCAGATTACAGATTTCCAGTAATCAGGTTACTGACCCCCAGTAATCGATTACTGACCCCTAGTAATCAGATTACAGATTCCATATTTTCCAGTAACCATGTTACTGACCCCTAATAATCGATTACTAACCCCCAGTAATCAGGTTACAGATTTCATATTTTTCAGTAACCATGTTACTGACCCCCAGTAATCGATTACTGACCCCCAGTAACCATGGTTACTGACCTCCAGTAATCGATTACTGACCCCCAGTAACCAGGTTACTGACCCCCAGTAATCCAGGCATGAAGTTGCAAAACTTTAATCACCAAACATCCACATTATCCCAGAAATTGAAATTTAATCACCAAACAACCACTTTAATCACCAAACATCCAAATTTGGGGAAACTCGAATCTATGAAATTGAAATTGCGCAAGCATAGAATCTCAGAAGCACACAGCCACAACAACATGACCATGGCTACGTATTACTGACCCCCAGTAATAGTTTTACTGATTAGGGTAAATGTTAAAGAAGAATAGCTAAAACATGTGCCGATTCCGTTTCCTACCCTCACCTCCCCTCCCATGCATAGCCTTGCATTTTCAATCGCGTCTTCAATTCCAACCATTATAATCAACTATAATCAAACCTAGCTTCTCTTCCTCTTAATCGCGAAACCCTAGATCGCCCATCGAACACCTAATCCCGGATGGGCTAGGCTGGGCTTTCATTCCCCGATCGAATTGAACGTCATATCCAACAACCACGTTCAATTCCCGACTCGCGAATTTGCTGAGCTGAGGGCTGTGTCGTCGGCTCTCGGCTGGGCTCAAAATCAAAGATGTGGGACTGTTGGGTCGACGCGGTGGAGGTCCGATTTGGGTTGAGCACAGGCAGTGGCTTCGATCTGGGCTTGATGTGGCGAGGTCACGGGTGCAGGTGTTGATCCGAGATCGGGAGGGGCTGCTGCGGCAGTGGAGGCCGAGTTGGTGGAGCAGATGAAGTTGGAAGTTGTGGTTTCCGGCAGTGAGGTGGCGGTGAAGGAGAGGAGGAGGAGGGTGAGAGTAGTGAGGATCGGAGAGTGATTGAGAAAAGTGAAACCCTAGCTTGAGAGAAAGAGAGAGATATATATATATATATATATATATATATATATATATATATAGTTTTAATATAGGGTAATTATGTATTTTTGCCAAGATTCATTGGAATGAGCAATAAACATTGGAATGATCAATTTTTAACTCATTTTTGTGAAAATAGTCATTATCTTTTTTTTTTTAATTCATGGGTCCGTTACTTATACTCGTTCAATTAGAAGTATTGATTCAATAAAAAAATTATGTTTCGTAATCTCATAATCTAATTTTTTAATTTAAAACTGATTCTTGAAAAATCATATATATATCACAAAAATATCGTATTTCTTTTTGGGGGTCATTTGATGTTTCCAGGAACGTGTCGATGTGATTTTTAGTTTATATATTCCTGGGTTGTAGACAAAATCTACACTTAAATCTGGTATAAAATGATGATTAGATTATTATTCCTGGTTCTCAGTCTGTCGATTCTTATAAAAATGAACAGCTTGGTGGTAGCCTTGCGTGGAAAAGTCAAGCCCGCCATTGTTGGTAGGAGATGGAGTTCAGGCTATGATTGGCAGACCAGCCTCAACAAATACACACAGATCACTAAAGAGTCAACATTTTCTCACTGGAAAAAAACCTACAAGAGAAGTAGTCAAACTTGTTGTTCTGCACATACATTGGTACCTACACTACATACGTACAGTGATACATACATACATACATACATAGGCTTAGTAATGAGTTACTGGTGTGAAGTGCAATGAGAAAATTTAATCTTGTTTAAACTTTAGCTTCTTACTGTGTATTACTAGCTCATAGTTGAATATGTCTGTTTTTGGTAAGTGATCAGCAAGCCTGTTTTCGAATAGACTTATCATATGTACGCAGGTACCGCAGTAATTTTATCACAACTTCTTACATGTCTACACTCTATAGACAATAATAGAACATGAGTTTAGTTTTAAGTGTGCCCACCTTGACAACCCTATTATAGCTGAGGTGTCTTTATGTTACTCGGAAACAAGCAATCTCACCCATACATATGTTAGTGAGATTTAAATTTATGGCCTTTACGGACTACGGTTTTTAATATTTTAGACCCGGTTTTTAAAATGCATTACCTCAATTATCTATAGAGCTGTTTTTGGCTAAAATCTATAAATTATGAACTAAAATCTAATACACACACATAAGCTGTTTTGGAATATATGTATATATATATATTAACATACATAACAATGAGAATAATATAACCCGAAAAATACAGAAATATGGATAATAAAGTTGGTAATCAAAGTGTTACAGGTAAAAAATTGTAAGGAAACAATATATATATATATATATATATATATATATATATATATATATATATATATATATATATATTTATCGACTATTTGGCCGGAGAAAACACCAAAGTTGACCGTGAAGTTTATTTCACTTAGTTCTAAATTTTGTTTTCTCTCACTTGGTTTTTGGTCAATAAGGCTTCTCTCTTGCAAGCACACAAAACACGCACGACTAAACTCACTCCACACTGAGAATTACACAATATAATATGAACATGGTGGGCTATAATTTATTGGCCTCTCCAACCTTCCTATCTATATAAAGTGGGCATCCCATGCATTTCAAACATCACACTTCACATTCTCACCATTTCTGCCAGACATATATAAACTGATCTCCATTCTCTCTCTTCAAGACTTTCGTCTCTCACTCCATCAGCAACCGGTTTCAGATCGGCCGGTAAGTCCTCAGGCCACCTTATATCATATTCACAGAGCTTTTAACTACTACCCATCTCTGTTCTCCAGCAATATTCCAAAGGGTTATGACTAAAGATCTTTGATCATATACCTAGTTCTTACACCCCATCTGAGTTTGCAATTAGCTTTTCTTCTTCCTGAAGCTTTCTGGTGCTAATTATAAGCTTATATGGTAGATCGAGAGCTAGCCTTGGATATATATACGCAGTGATACTTATACATGTTCTTATGGTTATTCAAGGTTTCTGAATCAGTGAACTAATTTCATTTCATTTCAATTCATATGCAGTAATAGAGAAAGGTTAAGTTCTTGTCGTACTACTAACTAAAAAGAGAAGATGTGGAGGATTAAGTTCGGAGAGGGGGCCAATGACCCTTTGCTCTACAGCACAAACAACTTCCATGGAAGGCAGACATGGGAGTTCGACCCTGATGCAGGCACACCGGAAGAGCGCGCCGAGGTTGAGGCCGCTCGTGAGAATTTCTACCAAAATCGCTACAAGGTTGCTCCCAGCAGTGACCTCCTCTGGCGTTTTCAGGTACTAATTCCGATCAGCATTATTTTTCACTTAAAACATGTGTAACCAGTAATGCTTCACATTTCGGAGTTTAATTGACAATCTCAAGAAGATTATGTGTTTTTTCTGACAACAAGGAAGATTGTGTTCACCTAAAACATGGTGAATCATTACTTAATTGGACAACCTGGAATAGCTGATTAGATATCTCATTGAAAATGAATTAAGCTTAAAAATCTACGCAAATCCTTTCTTTTGTCATATATGATTTCATCTTATTATGGAGACGTTTATTTCCACCTCCAAATTAGTTCAAACATGTGACATAATGGTAAATTATAATATATTTTTCCTTAAAAATTGCTCAACTAAAATTTCTTGAACGAGTTGATAAATAAAAATAATAATAAAAAAAATTCTTGAACTAGACTGGTCAACTTTAGTGAACTTGGGGAAGTCTCACTTATAAGTTGTGTGCCTAGTTGGCATATATACTTCTATTGGCAGACTATTTTTTCTTTCTAAGTAATCATCCCCTCCTCTTATTAGTCAAACAAAGTTGGCCAATTCATCAAAGTGTGCCTAGTAATTAACTTAAAATATATCATTGAAAGAAAGATAGTTTTACCAATTCCTGAATTAGAATACATATGATTAATCAATTAAGCTACCTAACATACAGTTTAAAATAGTCCATCCTGATTTAACATTATGAATGATCTTTGATAATTGAATAGTTAAGACTTAAGACCAGGCCAAAATATGAGGTTGCAGGGTGGGCAGCATTTGTCTTATGTTAAAGATATTGAAATACAAATTGTGCATTTATACATGGGAGATGAGATATCATAATGCAACTCATAGCTAATGGACTAGGTGGTGATGTGATACACTGATAGCAATATGTGCCACCCTCTTTTATCATTCTGAGTGTGCCACTTTTGGAAGATCAAATATGACAAAATAACAGAAAGTTCTAACTAATTTTATTTAACACAATTGCAGATGCTAAGAGAGAAAAACTTCAAGCAAGAAATCCCTCCTGTGAGAATTGGGGAAGGTGAGGAAATCACATTTGATCAGGCCACAGCTGCATACAGGAGGGCTGCTTCATTCTGGAATGCCTTGCAGTCACCCCATGGTCACTGGCCTGCTGAGAATGCTGGCCCAAACTTCTACTTTCCTCCATTGGTAAGTTACTGCCGTCAATAATATTTTTACAGTAACCAATTGAGTAGATGACAATAAAACTTGTTCTTTGGTGAAAATGAATTTCACAGCTGACTAATTGTTGCACATGTTTCTTCATATGCAGGTCATGAGTGTATACATACCAGGATACCTCAATGTTGTTTTTCCTGCTGAGCACAAGAAGGAAATCTTGCGCTACACGTACAATCATCAGAATGAAGATGGTGGTTGGGGATTGCACATTGCAGGGCCTAGTATGATGTTCACTACATGTCTCAACTACTGTATGATGCGTATTCTCGGAGAAGGCCCTGATGGTGGTCGTGACAATGCCTGTGCAAGGGCCCGGAAATGGATTCTTGACCGCGGTGGTGCACAATACTCTGCCTCCTGGGGAAAGACCTGGATGGCGGTATGAAATTCTCACCTTTTACAATGAATTTATGTACTGATATTGTACAAATGTACAAATGTCTGAGTGTACTTTCTGTGCTACAGATACTCGGTGTTTATGATTGGGAAGGAAGCAACCCAATGCCCCCGGAGTTCTGGAGCTATCCTACTCTGCTTCCATTTCATCCATGTAAGCACAATTTTACTAGCTCTCAGATCATTTGAAGTTCCATAGTTCAGTAACTTTATGGATCTGCCATCACCAAAGAAAAAAAAAACTTTATGGTTCTAACTAGTACTACATATGTGCAGCAAAAATGTTTTGCTACTGCAGGTTGACTTACCTACCCATGTCTTACTTCTATGCAACAAGATTTGTTGGCCCAATCACTCCTCTTGTTGAGCAATTGAGACAAGAAATCTACAATGAGCCTTACGATCAAATCAAGTGGAGTCAAGTGCGCCATCATTGCGCAACGGTGAGTTCATCATTTCTTTGCTGATTTCATACCATCATGAGACTATATTCACATTCAGAGACTGATTGTAGTATACATTGTTAACTAATGCAGGAAGATAACTACTATCCTCATGGAAGAGTACAACGGTTTATGTGGGATAGTCTTTACAATGTTTGTGAGCCTCTGCTCAAAATGTGGCCCTTTAAGAAGATCAGAGACAATGCTGTTCAATTTACCATAGACCAAATTCATTATGAAGATGAGAACAGTCGCTACATTACCATTGGATGTGTCGAAAAGGTATGCAGAGTGTACTAAACCTCTTCATCATTGTATATGCATGTATGTCTGTAGCTGGCTGGTTTAATTCTATGATCTAATTATGATCGACATTTGATTTTGACAGCCATTGATGATGCTTGCTTGTTGGGCTGAGGATCCTAGTGGAGAATATTTCAAGAAGCATATTCCTAGAGTTACAGATTATATTTGGCTCGGAGAAGATGGTATTAAGATGCAGAGTTTTGGTAGTCAGTCATGGGATTGTGCTCTTGTGATTCAAGCTTTGCTTTGTGGAAATCTCAACAATGAATTTGCACCTACTCTCAAGTTGGCACATGACTTCCTAAAGAAATCTCAGGTAACATATTTAATCCCGAAAATAAATAAGTTTCTTCTATCTTTTAACATTTTCTGATGGCCTAAAGATTTTAACCTCCTTGAAAACATTATAGGTGAGGATAAATACTTCCGGTGACTACTTGGCTCATTTCCGTCACATTTCTAAAGGATGCTGGACTTTCTCTGATCGGGATCATGGATGGCAAGTGTCTGACTGCACTGCAGAAGCATTGAGGGTAATTGAGCTTACTTATTCCAGACTCTTGGACTTGAGTATAAAATTAATAGCCTCATTATACATAACAATGTTGCTGACCTTGTAATATTATTGTTTCAGTGCTGCTGTTTGTTTGCAATGATGTCACCAGAGGCTGTTGGTGAGCCACTGGAAGCTGAGTGTATGTATGATGCTGTAAATGTCATAATGTCACTACAGAGTCCAAATGGTGGTGTATCAGCCTGGGAGCCAACTGGAGCTCCTAAATGGTTGGAGGTAAATTTCGAGTTACCTTATATTATCAAGCGTTTCAAAATTTTGATCTTCCAAGTGTGTATCATAACTTATATCTTCATTTCTTTTTTCTCTTCAGTGGCTCAACCCTGTTGAATTTCTTGAGGACCTTGTCATTGAATACGAATACATCGAGTGCACTTCGTCTTCCATCCAGGCCTTAATTTTGTTTAGGAAGTTGTACCCTGGTCACAGAAGGAAGGAGGTCAACAACTTCATCACAAGGGCTGCAGACTACATTGAAAGCATCCAATACCCTGATGGTTCATGGTATGGAAACTGGGGTATCTGCTTTGTCTATGGAACGTGGTTCGGAATCAAAGGATTAGAGGCTGCAGGAAGAACTTACGACAACTGTGAGGCTGTTCGTAAAGGGGTCGACTTCTTGCTCAAATCACAGAGGGAAGATGGTGGTTGGGGAGAGCACTACACCTCATGCACAAACAAGGTACTATTCTTCTTCCACTTCACTATATATTACTATCCACAAATCTTAAGTTACTTCTCCATGAAAAACAACTGATGACATTGTCTTTCTGCTTTGTGTTATACAGAAATACACAGCACAGGACAGTACAAATCTGGTGCAAACTGCCCTTGGATTGATGGGTCTAATTCACGGTAGACAAGCTGAGAGAGATCCAACTCCTATCCACCGTGCCGCAAGGGTGTTGATGAATGCTCAATTGGATGATGGAGATTTCCCCCAACAGGAACTGATGGGAGTTTTCATGAGGAATGCCATGTTACACTATGCAGCATATAGAAATATCTTCCCATTGTGGGCTCTTGGAGAGTACCGTACTCTGGTGCAATTGCCTACCAAAAGGATTGGAGCACATTGAATCAAAGCAGAGGATCTTTCATGGATTAACAATACAACTAGGAACCAATAAAAGCTAGTTATTGGTCATTGATTACTTCTTTACTTCTTTTTCATGTATGTAGAGGTGGATGTCTTCTGTAACCGCTGCAGAAGGAATAATCTATTCATATCAATACAGACATATTGTATACAAAAGTGTTTCTTGAATTGTCTGAGGCTCGAAGCTTGAATAATATTAAGTTTTTCTTGCCACTGCTTCTTCATTTGCTACTTTCACTTTTCAATTCCATTCATTTCCTATCTTACAACGTTGGACTTTGTTCTGCACTTTGTTCCTTGAAAATGTGGTTGCACTTGGACTTGCTTGAACAATAAGAATGCTCATCTAGGATACAACAACAAGAATAAGAGCAATCTTCTTTACGCAACAGCGAGGAGAGCAGAAGGCCTGTGGTAGAGTGGCCAGAGAAGGCCACTTTATGTAGTCTGAAGACTGGCTGGAGGGAGCCATTTCATTAAGCTGAAAAGTTGAAACTTGGAAAGGGCTAGCCAAATTGAAGATACGTAGGTCTCTCTCTAGCCAAGGAGGCCGGAGACTCATCTTCCAGAAATTCAGCTGCTAACAACATCAGCATAACTCAAAGTATATCATGCAACAGTATGAGCGGAACCTTAAACCAGGAACCTAATTAAGCATAAGTAGTCGGAAAGCTAAGCATAAAATCTAAGATTTTTTTTTTTTTTTCCTCATCTGATGGATGTAATTCATGGTTCAATTCTCTCTTTATTTTATGTTTGACGACTTTCCTCCAAAATCTAAGATTAGTTGAATAATATAAGAAGCTCATTCATTCTGTTGGGGCTGCAGAGTTTTTCCCTCCTCCTAACAACTTCGACGAGATCGATATTCGTGACCAACACTTGAAATCGATAGTCAAGAAAGCTGGGTAGAAATTTATGCTTGGACTCCAAAGTCTGATTACACTTTTGCCGATGTATTTGGCCAAGCTATAAAGTCCATTATCTGACCATTAGAACATTCTTAAATGACGACAGTTTCTACCAAACAAAGAGAAGTTTGTAAATGAGAACACAAAAAGTAAAAGAAGAAATATTAGAGTAAACGACCATCCATATTGAAAGAAAACCAAGTATATACGTTTATGAAGAAGCTAGAAAGGTACAGAAAAATGCATTCTTTTTATTTAGAACTTGTTGTAGGAAGGTTATTTCCGTAATTTCCTAGATGTGTCTTGACCTAATTAGACTAGATTAGATGATTATATAATAGATAGAGAATTCCTGATTTATCGGGATACTATTGTAATGCTTATATAAAGGCCTCATTATCAATGAATAAAGTAGAAGTTCTCCCTCTTATAATTTCTCTTTGAACAGAACTTTTATATTAATGTACATAAATAAACAAGTACAACTATACAAGTAATTAATCTAATTTCTATACCGGACGTATATATAATTATCAATTCCTGACGATGAGAAACCCTATCGCGCGCAGCCGTTCCTCTCTCTGCCGCTACAGTGGCTTGAGGTTGGATCTCGTCGACCAAATCTCTCTCTCTCTATTCGCTATGCTTTTCTCTCTTCCGCCGTTGTGAATGGTAAGGGCGGAGTCGAACAAAACCCTACCAAAACTCCGAAATCAGATTCCAAATCTCGTCTTTCTTCATTTGAGGAGGGGTGTTCGATCGGGGTTGCAAAGAGAAAAGCAACGAAGACTTTAATTCCAAGCGGCAACTCTAAGGCGGAGCTGGAGGTTCTTTTCATATGCTTTGGTCCTGTGCGATGTCGCCGGTGTTAGTCATTTTATTTTCTATTCTGTTTCCTTGGTTTGATGATTGTGGGCGGTGGTCATTTGGGATCGGCGCCGATCTCTTCTTCTGGTTTTGGAGAGCAGTGGGGGGAGTTTTATCCAGAATGTTTTGCTTCTCAAAGGTTAGAGACGTGTGATTTCGTTGATTTCCGGCGAGGCCGAAGTGTACGCAGGTTATGGCTCCCTGGCGAAGTCGATGGTGATGTTTTAGTTAGTTTCAGGTTCAATTTTCAGAAGCCTGGATTACTGGAAGTCAGATATGAAGGTGAGGATGGTGACGCCGTCGGTGGTATGATGTTATCGCTGACATCCAGACTGGGAATCGGCGCCGCCATTGGCGGGCTACTGCCGTCGATGGTGGCGGTGGTTGACATGATGGTGGTGGTAGGCGAAGTGCTGACGGTGGTGATTCCGAGGGTTAGGGTTTGGGGCCCGAATTGGGCCCGACTGGTTTCGTTTTCTTTTAATTTGGGCCTCCACTCTGATGTGGATTTGGTTGGATTAGGTCTTTATGGCTCAGAATGTGATCTAATATTTTTTTGAGTCAAAGACAGTCTTAATAACCTCGGTTGTTACCTTTTATTCTTGGTACTGGGTGTTTTAAAATTGTGCGAATAAAAGTCTATATACGGTCATTAGAAAGTGGATGTATTTTTGATTATTAGGTATTTAGGTGCCAGATATGTATATAGTACTCATGTTGAGTAATTCTTTTTGTCGCTCTTATGAGTGTTTTTAACTTTGTATTGTTCAATGATTATTAAATTCTTAGTCACTGATTAAAATATATATATATATATATATATATATGTTTATGTTATATATCTAAGTAAGTATACATGTATGCAACTATGCATACGTATATTTGAAGTATTTTTCGGTGTTTACTATCAGTTCTTGATGTTTGACTAGCTAGCTCTTAATAAGACCCTATGATTATACATAGCCAAGCATACTTTGATCGACTAATACATGCAACGTAGCTGATACGGGCACGTCTGATTGTACAGTTACACAATTGTGGCTCACATTCCGTACAATATGTTTAGGAAAAGAAGCAGTTGTCTGCAATGTGTATTGCACATTTTGTATCAGGTCAGGGAAGAGGAGGACTTTAGAGAAATCAATTGTCCACTTTGTCCCGTTACTCCACTTTGACCCCTTAGCCACCGTCGATTTAAGAATCATACCACGCACTATATTTCGATCCACCACTACTTGATCAATTTTAGTGAAATAGTGTCCATTTGATTGATCAAATTGGACTATTGGAACACCTGTATAATCACCTGAGAATATATTGTCGACGACGGTTAGCCCAGATATTACACCCTTCAAGGATTTAATCATAACAAAGGCATTGCCTAAGAAGAATGATCCGGATATATGGAGTTGAACGGGGTCCTCGGCCACGATCCCCGTGAAATCAAAGTACGAATTCAAAATCCGGGTTTGGGTTAACCCGGGTGACCGGATATGAATTCCAATTCCACCCCATCCAGTGGCTTTGTTATAACAATGTACACCTGTGAAAATATTGGCTTCTCCTTGTACCAGTATGCCGACAGCTGCCGAGAAAATGACCACATCGGTAACGGAATTGTCGTTCCCGTTGATGTTAATTCCAACGCCGGAAAAGTTCTTTTCACGATGGTCACCGCCGACGTTGATATGTTGTCCGATGAAGGAGTTTCTAACAAATGTTTCGTGGCCACCGCGGATCAGTATGCCGTTGCTAGTGAAACGTGAAATGTAACAATTGTCTATGGCAGTCCTTAGTGAATTAATAACAGCAATACCACCACCTCTGAAATTTGAGTTTATCATAAGGTCCTTGAGCGTAATGTCCTCGTACATGAAAGAGTTCGACTTTGACCATAGCTCGATCAGATGGCGATCGGTCGGAAAATCGTCGGAAGCATGAAGGGATCCACCATACACCATAAAGTTTCCGGCACCGGTGGTACCTGGTAAACGCAACGGACGGCTGATCTTGTATGTCCCTCCATCAAGATGAAGCTGACTGCCTCCAAGATCAGCGATGCCCTCCATCAAGTGTGTCCCTTCAATACGAGATCCGAAGGCATCAGAAATAGCTTGCTGGAGTGCATCGGTGCTGTCCCATACTCCGGTCGGGTCAGCACCATACTCAGTCGCGTGATGAACACGTGATGATGATGATCCTTGAGGACTTGAGGCGGCAACGGTGCGGAGGGTTGGTAATGAAGCCTTCATCAAGCTTACGCGCCTCCCTGGGTCCTGGTATGTGCTGCCATGAGTAACTGCACTTGGGTATGAGCCTTCTGCATGATTGATATGGAATAAAGTTACACACAGGAACCCATTAACAGCTTCACTAACGCATCAATAGCATGTCTCTGCATCATGGTTAACTCTGCGAGAGAGAGAGAGAGAGTTTTCTGCCTTAAAATAATGGATATTATATCTATTATATCTATTATATAGGGAAGCAATGTTAGAATTTGATGATGGCTAATCAGGAAAGTTAAGGAGTTGGACATATCGATAATCGATCGAAGTTTATTCCTGTTAGCAGGCGGATTAGTTTTGCTCCTTTACACGAAAATTTGGTCAAATTCGGGGTTGTGGGGTGCATGGTACACCATTGTAATTCTCTAGTATGCATGACTCACCAAAGTTTTAATTTAAACCATCACGGTGCTATCATGTTCACTGGAACGATTAATATACGCTATTTGTTAGAGGTGCCAGCAAGCATATAAGCTAGAAGTTTTCCCTAAATCAATAAATTCATAGTTAGAAATCACACTGCAGTAATAAAGCTGAGGGGTCTCATGGCACCCTCAGGCCCTTGAATAGCTCCGTCGTCCCTCCCAAAGAAATGTAACTTACCATTGGACTTCAATTATCAATTGGGTAGGTCTTGACCAGATGCATGGCTAACAAGCTACTGAGACAGGTGGCTTTCATCTATGTTTAAACTTTAGGTTCGTTTGGTTCGCAAAATGTAACCATTAAAACAAAATTCATTTATTTTTCGTCCAAAAAATATAATATTTTTATGAATGAAGAGAAAATATGAGGGAAAACGGCTATTCGAAATTCCAAAGGAACACGTACTTTCCCCTCTTCTTTCTGGAAAGTTCTTAAAATATTTTATTTCACTACTCTTTCATTTTCATAAGAAAGATAAATTATTTAGTTTCCTTTTCATGAACCAAAAGAAACATAAAAATTTGATTAATGGTTAGGCTGACTTAATTAATTAAACTAGTCCAGTTCATGAATTTGATCAGTGAAATTATCGGTTAGTTTAATACAATAGGTCCATATACTAATACCTCTAATGTCCACCTTCCACTATGTATAAAACCTTCTTTCCATAGAAATGGGGGAAACTGAAAAGTCAGGTCCAACTTGTTTATAGCTTAATTTCCTTGTAATTTGGTCATTTTAGTTTTAACTTCAAACTTGAACGCTAGCTAGCTAACCATGGCATGCCATCAGGGTTTCAACTTTGATAGGCCCTTGCTTTACTCGTTTTAGTCATTTCTTTTTTGTAGAAACAAGAGGCAATTCAACACCTTAATTTCTTTTCATCATAAGAGATCTAGAACAAAAATTAACTATGAAAGTTGATCAGTGTTCTATGCTTGGTACCACACTACCAGAAAAAACAGTATTACCGACGAAAAAAAAAAAACGACCGACGACATACTTTTTTCGTCGGCTATTCCCAAGAATGGCCGACGATTTTTTCTTTCGTCGGTAAAAATAAAAAATCGTCGGCTATTCCCCAAGAATGGCCGACGATTTTTTCGTTCGTCACTAAAAAATATTTTTCGTCGGCTATACCCCTAGAATGGCCGACGATTTGAATTTTCGTCGGCCTTTCTCTTAAAGTATAGCCGACGAAAACTTTAGAAAGTATGGCCGACGAAATTTTAATTTTCGTCGGCTATAAGTCTTTATATTTTCAGATCTGGACAGAAGCTGCTCATTTAAAAAAAAACGAAAAAAAACGGGAGAAAGAGTGAAAAATCTGTGGGTATTGTTGAAATCCGTCCTCTCTTACATTGTGGAGCTATATATAGGTACGTATATGTGTATATATGTTGATTTTAAGTTTTAATTGAGTTGATTTTGAGTTTTAGTGATTTTGATATAGTAAGTGATTTTTTGTTTTTTTTTGTTGTTTTAGTGTTAGAATGTATGTATATATGTTGATTTTGAGTTGTAGTTGAGTTGATTTTCAATTAGAGTTTAATTATGTGTTTTAATTTGATGTTATTTTAATTAGTGTTAAAATATATATAAATATGTTAATTAATGGTTGTTGATAGTGTAATGAACTTAAATAATGGTTGTTAATTAATGGTATATATATATATATATATATATATATATATATATGAGTTGATGTTGATAATAATATATATTGTAATATATATGTGTTAATTAATTTCTTATTAATTAAAGTTATACATATATATTATTATCAGGCTATATATGGATCGAGATAAGAGTTGGATTTCGCTTCCAAGGCATGACCGACGATACACTACAGGAGTTGTGGATTTTTTGCAGTTCGTCGAGGAAAATGCAAACGGGAAGGAATACCATTATTGCCCGTGCAAGAAATGTAAGTGTCGCAGTGATATGTGTCGATTTCCGATTAGGACAGTATGGGAGCACCTAAAGAGTAATGAGTTTTGGCCGAAGTACAAACGTTGGATATATCACGGTGAGCCATCATTAGATGGATCGCATGATCATGGGCAGTTTTTTGAGGCGGGCAGTAGTAGTACATCCAACGATCCAACAATGGCATTCGTCAACGACGTGTTTCCTTTTGAAAGCGGTGTACGTGGGGAACAATATATGCATGACCCGGTGCAGCTGTTCCCACAAGTTGTCAACACTGCTGTCTTTGACAAGTACAACAAACTGATTGCATTGCAACAGACCCCTTTGTCTTCAAGTTCTGAGAAGACAGTTCTTGAAAGTGTGATGGAGGTAATGAGGATTAAAGTCGAGACAAAATCGAGCATCAGGCAAGTGGATGAATATCTACAGTACACTTCTTCGTTGTTGGAGGAGGGTCATCGTAATCCTACCAATCACCGTAAGGTCCGAAGCATCCTCAAAGATCTAGGGCTTTCCTACATTAAGATCCATGCATGCGCATTTGACTGCGTTCTCTTCTGGGGTAAAGATGCAGAAGGGAATGACCTTGCTAGCCTTGACGCATGTCTGATATGTCAGTCTGACTGATATAAGTTGACGGGAGCAGGCAATAGGAAACCTGTGAAAGTGCTTCGGTATTTTCCGTTGAGAGATAGGCTTGAGCGGTTGTACATGTCAGAAACCACCGCAAAAGCTATGAGATGGCACGGTGAGCGGGACGCGGGAGACGCAGATATCATGACACACATCTCTGACGGAGCGGCTTGGAAGCATATAAACAATGAGTTTCCTCATTTTGCGTCAGATGTCAGAAACGTCAGGCTCGGGCTCTCAACCGACGGGTTCAACCCTTTCGGCGCCATGAGTCTTTCATACAGTATATGGCCGGTGGTTTTGGTACCTTACAACCTTCCTCCGTGGATGTGCATGAAGAAGGAATATAATATGTTGACGTTGTTGATTCCGGGGCCTGGTTACCCAGGGAAATGTCTCGATGTGTATATGAGACCATTGATTGAAGAGCTTAAGGTATTGTGGGACGTTGGTCATCCCACTTTTGACAAGTACAAGCAGGAGACGTTCCACATGCATGCCATGGTTATTGGTACCATCAGTGATTTTCCTGCTTATGGGATGTTGTCGGGCAGCGTTGTTAGGGGATACAAGGCTTGTCCAGAGTGCCTCAGCGATTATGGGAGCACCCCTCATTGCAACAAGATATGCCGAATGGGTCATCGTGTGTTCCTTCCGGCGGATCACCACTGGCGTTACGAGTCCGCCGCATTTGATGGAACCGAAGAACACGGTGGTCCTCCCAGAAGAAGGACGGGAAGAGAAATTTTAGCAGTGCTTAATGAGTACGATTTTGGGCCCCTCAGCAATCATCCCGATATTGTAGCGGAAATACCTGAAAGACCTGAGGAGTACAAATTCTGGACACATAAGAGCATATTGTGGGAACTCCCGTACTGGTGTGAGTTGCTGATCCGTCACTTCCTACACGTTATGCACATAGAAAAAAATGTTTCTGAAAGTGTGGTGGGCATAACGCTGAACTTGGAGGGGAAGACGAAAGACGGTCCTAAGGCTCGCACTGATCTGCAAAACATGAATATCAGAAAACAACTATGGTTGAAACAAGGGAAGAGAAAAATGCCTCAAGCTCCTTACACCGTCAAGCCTGAGCATAAACCAGAAATTTTCCATTGGATAAGTCGGGCCAAGTATCCTTCAGGCTTTGCTGGAAATATAGCCAAGTGTGTGAACAGACAATTCAACAATCTGTACGGGTTGAAAAGTCATGACAACCATATCCTGCTACAACGTCTCTTCCTTGTTTTCATTCGACCGTTCCTTCCCCATCACGTTGTGGAGCCGTTAGTAGCGTTGGCAAGATTTTTCCAGAAGGTATGCACACGGGAAGTGAGAAAATCTGACCTCCGGGAAATGCAACAAGACATCGTTCATATCATGTGTAAATTTGAGATGATATTTTCTCCAAATTTTTTCGACATCATGCCTCACCTCATGATCCATCTTCCTCGGCAGTTGTTGCTTACCGGTCCTGTGCACTTCACTTTGATGTATCCGATGGAAAGGTACGTATTTTACACCTTATGTTAATTTCCTCATCAATATATGTGATATAGTGTTAATGTATTATCATAACAGTTTAAAAACTTGATTTATAGGCAACTTGGACAATACGGTGGTTTTGTCCAAAACAGATCCGCACCTGAAGGATGTATAGCTGAAGCATATAGTGCGCACGAGTGCGTCACCTACATGAAGCTGTATTTAGGAGCGTTACAGGAAAGCATACCGGAAGATGTACCTTCACAGTTCAATCTTTCCATACTCTCCGACGATGTTGTACTCGGTGGAAACATGTCAGTTTCCTACAAGTTGAAAGATTATGAGGTAGCCATTGCACATTGGTGGGTACTAATCAACTGTCCAGAAGTTCAGTTTTGGAAGAACATACATCTACACTGTGAACAAGTAGGAGGTAATGTCGATTACCACAACCGTACATTCGCAGAGTATTTCGGCCGTTGGGTACGTAACTTTAACACTATTGTATACGTGTTTATATATTATTGTGTATAATTATTGTTGATTCTGATGGTTGCAGATGGACCTTATTAAAAATGATAATCACCCAAATTGGTCGCACGAACTCATACTTCAAGCGATGAGGCCGGTCTATTCAAAAGTTTATGCGACGTGCAAGGTGAATGGTGTGTTATTTCGATGTGAAGAGAGAGACCTCAGACTGAAAACACAAAATTTAGGGGTTATGGCACATGGTGGAGATGATGGAGTTGACTATTACGGTGTTCTCCATTCAGTTGTGGAACTGCATTACGGGGAAGGCATGAAAGTGCACCTTTTCAAGTGTAGATGGTTTGACACACGGCCGCAGAGCATGAAAACCGATCAATACGGCATAACTTTTGTGAACACTAGTACATCATGGTATGAGGACGATCCGTTCGTTTTAGCCACATGGGTGAAACAAGTGTTTTATCTTGATGATCTCGCCAAGGGTGACCCGTGGAAAGTAGTCAACACTATCCACCATCGCAACATTTACCGGACGTCTACACTTGGAGTGGCTGAAGAGAACGAGGAAGGGGGCACCGCGTATCAAGAGCCCAACTCAAACGGTATTCCTGACTCCTCTTTTATTCGCCTAGACACGCCGGTGCGAATTCGACGTGAAGAGCCACTGCTTGTTGATGTTGATCCAAATGAAGAAACTAACGAGGACTCTAGTGGTGAGGAACGACAAAGATTACCCCTATCGAGCAATTCAGAAACCGAAGAAGACTCATCCGATGATTCTGATTACAATCCGATGGATTAAGTAATTTAGATGATGTAATCCTTTCATTTGTAATCCACTCGATCATTTCTAATGAACGGGCGTGGGGATGAGCCTCCCAGCTAGGCTGGGTTCCAAACCCCTTAAATTTTTTTTTGAAATATGTTGACTGTTGGGTTTCTGTTTTTTTATGTTCAATTTTGGTTATATATGAACAGGACATAGGCATACGGGAGGTGTAACACCACAGATTTTTTTTATTTTTTTCACAGAATAGCCGACGAAAAATGCATTATTTCGTCGGCCATTCACAGAATAGCCGACGAAAAATTCATTATTTCGTCGGCCATTATCATAATAGCCGACGAAAATTCATTATTTCGTCGGCCATAAATTTATTGAAAAATAAATATTTTATTTTTGACAGAAAACGACAAAAGAATAGCCGACGAGTACTAGGTTTGATTTCGTCGGCTATGATTAAAACAAAAAAAAACAAAAAAACAACAGCTTCCATTTTCTATCACTATCGACAAACCATTGCTTCATCCTTCAAATGCAAATGTGTCGTGAAATAAGATATGACCGAAATATTGAAATACGTCTACAGTTGAAAAATGAGAAGATTCCGACAAAATCTGTGTGCCGAATGTTGCGGTTAACTGTTTTTCACTTCCGTTTTCCTATGGGTAGCCTCACGTTCGGTAAATATTTTGAAGAAAATTTTTATACGATTAGTTGCGTCTCATCCATTTGAAACTATTATCTGTTGAAGGTCAGGCCAAAAAACGTCATTTACACAGGCCAATTTCCATTTCTAAGCGTTTAAAGGGTCGACTCACCCGGTTGACCGTCCCGATCGAGCCTTTAACGTTGTCAGATATAGTTGGATTTTTTTTCATACATGTATTTAATCTTAACGGTGATATCTGACGGTTGGAATAGATTTTCCAAACTTTTAGATTCAAAATCGGAACATATGCACTAATGTTCCTTAACTTGTTTACTAAGTATTTAAGTGAATGTATAGTTTCAAATAGTTACTATACGTAGGCTCTTCAAATGCAAATGTGTTGTGAAATAAGATATGACCGAAATATTAAAATACGTCTACGGTTGAAAAATGAGAAGATTCCGACAAAATCTGTGTGCCGAATATTGCGGTTAGCTTTTTTTTACTTCCGTTTTCCTATGGGTAGCCTGACGGTCGGTAAATATTTTGAGGAAATTTTTTATACGATTAGTCGCATCTCATCGATTTGAAACTATTCTCTGTTGAAGATCAGGCCAAAAAACGTCATTTAGACAGGCCAATTACCGTTTTAAAGCGTTTAGAGGTTTAGCCGACGAAAAGTCTATTTCGTCGGCTAAACTCTTGTGATCCGCTTATTGTCCGCCGTTGGATGGCTCAGATCCAACGGCTGCTGATTGTCCAAAGAATAGCCGACGAAATATTGAATTTCGTCGGCTAAACTCTTGCGATCCGCGCCTTTTCATTGTCCGCCGTTGGATGGGGGAGATCGGACGGCTGCTGAGCGCCTAAAGTATAGCCGACGACATTCAAAGTATAGCCGACGATATTAAAGATTTCGTCGGCTATAGTAAAGAATAGCCGACGAAATCTTTTTTAATCGTCGGCTATTCTATCGGGTATAAGTCTGAAACTGCCGAACCCTAGCCTCCATTTTCTGCATTTTTCATATTTCTCCTCCTCCGTACACCTCCGCAGCAATTCAGATTGCGTCGCACCGCCGCTCTGCTCCTCCTCCCCTCCATCCGATCCGGCCGGCCACTCTCCTCCTCCTCCTCCTCCATCTGATCCGGCCACTGTCCTCCTCCTCCTCCGGCCACTCTCCTCCTCCTCTATCCGATCCGGTAACCCTTTTTTTTTTTTTTTTAAATTATTTTAATTTAAATATGTTAATTTAGGTTAATTTATTTATGTTAAGTTTGATATAATTTATTTAATTATTTATGTAAATTTATTTATTGTTGTAGGAGAAATAGATTGATAAATCTCTCTGTGTTTATTCATTGATAAGGAGGCCTTTATATAGGCATTACATCAAGTATCCCTGGCGAACAGGGATTCCCTATCTAATAGAGTATCTAGACTTCTAGTCTTATTAGGGCAAGACACACCACGGAAGTTACGGAGTTAACCTTCCTTGAACACTCCCCCTTGTGTCGCGTCCTCAATGGTGCATGAACCGTTGCCTCGTTAAAACCTTTGCCAGCAAACAAAAACCTCTTGGGCAAAAATAAAAGCATGGTCTAAGGAAAAAGAGTACAACGCACCAACTACAAGTATGTGAGACATGCATAACTAGGCTCCCCCTGAAGTCTAGATGAGAACTCCCCCTGATAGTCATTCAGTCTTTGAGTTCGGATAAGCGACACATTCCAATGCGCTTTACATGCTTCATAAATGTAGATTTGGGTAGAGACTTGGTGAACAGATCCGCTGCATTTTCTTCTGAGCTGACTTGCTTCACCTGGATATTCAAAGTCTCTTGCTGCTGCTGATTGTAGAAGAACTTAGGCGAAATGTGTTTAGTATTGTCACCCTTAATGTATCCCAACTTCATCTGCTCGATGCATGCTGCATTATCTTCAAATATGC
The DNA here is from genome assembly GCA_963682095.1 of Potentilla sterilis. Classification (NCBI taxonomy): domain Eukaryota; kingdom Viridiplantae; phylum Streptophyta; class Magnoliopsida; order Rosales; family Rosaceae; genus Potentilla; species Potentilla sterilis. The sequence continues at coordinate 51,042,344 of OY821756.1, forward strand.
TAGTTGGTCCCATCATAGTAGACTCAAGTCCACTAGACTCTCGAATGTGAGATATAACTGAGCGAAGCCAAATACATTCTTTGACTGCTTCATGTAGTGCAATAATCTCAGCATGGTTCGAGGAGGTAGCAACAAGGGTTTGCTTGGTTGATCTCCAAGATATCGCCGTATTCCCAATGGTAAAAACATAACCTGTTTGGGAACGTCCTTTGTGTGGATCTGACAAATATCCAGCATCAGCAAATCCTACCATCACATCATTTGGTGTATCTGAGTAGGAGGGGGTATCGCCAAAGCCGTATCGGGACCACGACTTAGCATCCGCGGGTCCGGATAAGTTGGCGGATATAGCTGCAAGATGGCGGATGGATGAACCAAAGCCAGTCTTGGCGGATATGGCTGGCGGATGGCAATCCGAGCCATGGTTTGTGCTGTTAGATGCAAGAGATCGACTAGGTGTCGAATCCTGATGAGTGTATCGATAGTACAAGCCCATGTCAAGGGTTCCTTTAAGGTATCGGAAGATGTTCTTGATTCCAACCCAATGACGTTGTGTTGGCGCAGAGCTAAATCTAGCTAACAAGTTCACAGAGAAAGCGATGTCTGGTCTAGTACACTGAGCTAAGTATAACAAAGCTCCAATCGCACTAAGATATGGATATTCAGCTCCCAAGACCTCTTCGTCATCTTCTTTCGGACGAAAGGGATCTTTGTTGATATCCAGACTTCTAACGACCATGGGAGTGCCTGTAGGATGCATAACTTTGTCCATGTTAAATCGCCTGAGCATCTTTCGGACATATGCAGACTGGTGTATAAAAATTCCACCACTTCGGTGCTCTAGTTCTAAGCCTAGGCAAAACCGAGTCCTTCCCAGATCTTTCATCTCGAATTCGGATTTCAAATAGCTAGCGGTCTCATTGATCTCATTCAGAGTTCCAATGATGTTCATATCATCGACATAAACGGCTATAATGGCAAATCCTGAACTTGTTCTCTTTATGAACACACAAGGGCACAACTCATCATTCTTGTATCCTTTCCCAATCAAGTAATCACTTAACCGTGTGTACCACATCCTACCAGATTGTTGGAGTCCATATAGAGATCGTCTCAACCTGATAGCAAATGAACTTCGTGGTTTTTGCTCACTTGACTTGGGTAACGAAAGTCCTTCTGGCACTTTCATGTACATCTCCGTATCTAGGTCCCCATAAAGATACGCAGTTACAACATCCATAAGCTGCATATTGAGTCTCTCTGAGACTACCAAACTTATTAAGTATCGGAAGGTAATAGTATCCATGACAGGAGAATACGTCTCCTCATAATCAATTCCAGGGCGTTGAGAAAAACCTTGCGCCACGAGTCGAGCTTTATATCGCTGGACTTCGCCATTCTCATTGCGCTTTCTGACAAAGACCCATTTATGTCCAACAGGCTTCACGTTCGGCGGTATAGGCACAACCGGTCCGAATACTTGCCTTTTCTTTAGAGAGTCTAGTTCAGCCTGGATTGCTTCTTCCCACTTCGGCCAATCCGCCCTACGTTGACATTCATCAACAGTGCGGGGTTCCATATCGTCGTCGTCAATAACTTCTTGAGCAACGGCGTAGGCGAATGCATCATCGATATACATGGAATTCCTTTCCATAAGATTGTGCATGCATAAGTAGTTTAGTGAGATTTCCTTGTTCTCCAACGTCAACGGTGAGTCTGAGGCGTCCCCCAGATGATTCAGAGTTGATTCTTGGACATAGGTATAGTCGGAGACAATCTCGTGTGACGGTGTCACAGTATCGATGATGAACGGATCGCTTTGTTCCTGGACACATGCCCTCTTTCTAGGTACATTGTCTTTGGAACCGATTGGTCTCCCCCTCTTTCTAGGAGGATCCGAAGTCGACGCCGGCTCTCCACTTGGAGGTGCCGAGCCTAGGCTGCCGATGGCACCTAGGGCTGCGGGTCCGAGACCGGCGGCGCGTGCTCGCGCATGGCGAGGAATGTTAAGCCTTGCAGGTACATTCGCAGCAGGTATGGTTGATCTTGTCACTTTCGCAATATCTGTAAAGGAGTCGGGCATCGTATCCGCCACCTTTTGTAGTTCTAATATGCGTTGTATTTCGGTCTCACACTGAGACGTACGGGGATCATAATGAGACATAGTGGGAGAGAACCACGTCAATTCCTGACGTTCACTTGGGACGGATGCGGCCCCATCTCCCCCTAACGGCGGGAAGGATGTCTCATCAAAGTGACAATCTGCAAATCTTGCAGTAAACAGATCACCTGTCATAGGCTTTATATAGCGGACAATAGTTGGTGCTTCATATCCAACATAAATAGCTGATCGTCGTTGTGGACCCATCTTGGTACGCAGTGGAGGCGTGATAGGCACATATACGGCACAACCAAAAGTACGCAGATGCGAAATATCAGGCTCGTAACCAGTTACCAACTGGTACGCACTAAATGGTTGGCTATCTGTGGGTCGTAGACGAATAAGCATAGCTGCATGTAATATTGCATATCCCCATGCCGAAACTGGCAAGTTTGTGGCCATGACAAGAGACCTAGCTACAAGCTGTAGTCTCTTGATAGCGGCTTCTGCAAGACCGTTCTGAGAATGAACGTGGGGTACGGGATGTTCAACTTCAATCCCAACTGACATGCAATAGTCATCAAAACACTTTGAGGTAAACTCTCCAGCATTATCCAGTCTGATGGACTTAATCGGATTGTCCGGGTGGTGAGCCCGAAGCTTAATAATCTGAGCTAGGAGTTTAGCGAATGCAGCATTCCTCGTGGACAACAACGCTACGTGTGACCAACGCGTTGATGCATCAACCAGAACCATGAAATATCGAAATGGTCCGCATTCTGGTGTTATAGGTCCACAAATATCACCTTGTATTCGTTGTAGAAACGGAATATTCTGTTTATTATCAATAGCAAAAGATGGTCTTGCTTGAAGTTTTGCTAGTGAACAAGCTTTGCAAAACGAACGATGAGCATTAGACATCGCTACAGAAGCATGAGAAGCAGGAGGGGACCGAACCTCTCCTTGGAACCGAGAGGCGGCTATCGACGTCACGGCCGAACCGAGGCCGAGGCGCCCTCTGTGCTTTTGTGATCGGAAAAATGGATGACCGTGGGAGCATTTCAAAATACGGATCATCAGATCACGACCCGGATGACCGAGTCTATCATGCCAAAGCTTATAAGCATCAGAATCACATAATATAACAACATGAGATTCGTTGGCTCGAATGGTTGTGAAATACATGCCATTGCGAACTCGCTTACACTTCTCCACAATGCGAGTGCGCATAGATTGAGTGGAGGTGATCAACAGATATTCAGTTCCATCTTCAACATAAGTGCTGAGGTGATAGTCATTGTCACGCACATCCTTGAAAGCTAGCAAGGTTCTTGGCGCCTTAGGCGCATATAGGGCGTCCTCTACCCGAATCTCAGTGCCATTTGGCAGTAAGAATTGAGCAGTGCCACGACCCTTAATTACGGGTCCAGTTCCTGTCATCGTAGATAACGACGATTCTCTTGGCGTAAAATCCGAAAACAATTGCCGATTCCTCAGAATCGTGTGAGTTGTTGCACAATCCAACAAACACTCAATCTCGCCTTGATACATCTACAAAAACAATGTAAATTGAATCAATAGTCTACTTTAGACTTTGGCGAACACTTTAAAGTAAGTGTACTGAGACAATATATCATCACAAAATGAAGTGCATTAAGGCCAATAACATAGCCATGGCAACGACAAAGCTTGAGAGAAAGAGATAAGCCTCATTTTTAATCACCGAGTATCAACAATGATAATCATAGCCTAGGTCAGAGATTGAGACCGGACACCGTCGTAGGTGGCGTGGCCGAGCCAAGACCGAGGCCAAGGCAAAGGCCGAAGCTACCCAGAGGCCGAGCCGAAGCAAGGCGAGTGGTGAGAGTCGGTCAGGCATTTGAGGCAATGCGATGCGACGGTTGAGCTAAATCCGAAGCATGGCGAGTCCGAAGACACTTCGTTGCCGAGCCATTGATGCAAAAGTTGCATTTGTTCGATAGGCTATCGATTATTGGTTTCAAAAAAAAAAAACCAGATTCGGTGATGAGCCAAGCTGGCGAATGGCCATGGCGAGTGAGGCCTAGCGAGTCGCGGCCAAGCGCTGATGGGCTTTGGCGAGCGAGGCATGGCGGATCGCAGCCAAGTTGGCGAATCGCGGATCTCAGATCAGTTGGCGAATAGACATGGCGAGCGAGGCCTGGCGGATCGCGGTCAAGTTGGCGGATAGCGGATCGCGGATCACGGATCGCGGATCACGGATCGCGGATCTCGGATCGCGGATCGTGCATCGCGGCTCGCGGATGGCGTATCGCGGCTCTCTCCTTTTGTCTTTTGTGATTTTTCGGATATGAGTTAACATCACCAGAATTTTGGTGAACTCAAAATGATTATGCCATTGAGAATTGGACGCATTGAACCAATTTTGCTTTCAGGGATGTAAAAATCTCAAATCATTCGTAGAATAAGATAGATTTTATTGATGACAACTCAAAAATACATCATGGTTGTTCTAAATAGAGCGACTTATCGAACAAAGTCGTGATTTATTGACTATTCTGTCAAAATAACAATCAAAATCAAACTTGAACACGTATCTCATGACCTAAGTCAAATACTTATTCATGATCTGGAGTATCATACTCCTGAGTCCTACGTTTCTTGGTAGGTTGGAAGTCATCGATGGCGAAGTTCATATTTTCCTCATCGTATACTTCTTCCTCAAAGTCTCCTACATAGTGTGCTTCTTGTTCTATGTATTGTTTGTGTTTCTTGTAAGCGGCTTGAATATCTCTGCTTGCTATGCAATCGCGTTGGAGATGATTCATAGAACCACATTTGAAGCAAGGAGCCGAAGCATTGTTCGGCGTATGGCCACCACGCCTGGGACCGGAACCAAAACTGTTCCTCCCTCTGGGAGCGGCGGCTCTGCCATCATCCCTTGTCCAAGAAAGCTGTCGGCCACGGCCGACTCCTCTTCTCCCTCCTCGTCCGCCACGTATTGCTCTTGGCGTACGTGGTGGCGGTGCTTGACGTTCATGAGGTTGATGCTTCTGCTTAAAAGCTTTACCACGGGCTTGATGAGATTCCGCAATGAATTTCGGTCCTCGAGGCCTCTTATTGGTGGTAAGAATCAACTCATGGTACCTCTCCTTTCTCTGAAGGACATTCATCAAATCGCTGAAGGTTTTGATAGTGCCTTTCTCGCGGAGATCGCGGTACTGATGCGACAACATGGACGCAGATTCTGGGAACGTCGTGAAAGTCTTCTCCATCATATCATCATCGGTCTTTTCGACCCCACAAAAGCTCAAATCAGATTGCAAGTTTAGCATAGTCTGATGATATTCCTGGACGGAATCAAAATCCAGTAAGCGGATTTGCTCCCAATCAGACATGAGGTCTGGGAGTTGTGCGTCATGCACATTGTCGAAGCGGTCCTTGAGGATATCCCATAGCTCTTTGGGATCAGTTTTCCTCAGGTATTGCTTCTTGAGCGTTGGATGGATATGGCGCCTGAGAAACATCAGGGCTTGTGCTTTCTGTTCAGGAGAAGCGTGTAAGCTTTCATCCTCAGGAGGGTTGATGGTGGCAGTAAATCTTTTACCAATGAAAGTGTTCTCAACATCTGAGACCCACCTCTTGTATTCCTTGCCTTGGACATCCAAGATGTCAAATTCTGGACGCTGAGTGTCAGCCATCTACAGAACACAAACAGGGAGACGTTAGTATGTTTGAATACTAATCAAGTTTGATTGTTCTTTTAGAACAGTGCCAAGATATATCATGGTCACATAAATCGATGCTTAACGTGACTTCAAGTCACAATCGATATCTTCCCTTTGTTTTCTTTCCAAAAAAGAATAATACGTTATGGTTCACAGTGACATCACAGTCACAAGCATAACGGTGGCCGGTAACATCACAGTTACCCCAATAAACGTTGGCACCGGGGTGACTAAATCCCCGTATGCCGTCCCGAGAAGCGATAGAATCGGGATGAAGAAGCAGGGACACGGAAAGGTCCCGGAAGAAAACAAAACCCAACTATTGAAATTTCAGAAGCGGGAACGTTTATGAAAATATTTACCTCTTCAAGAGAAGCTTGATCAAACGAAACTTGACTCTTGGGGAAGCTTGTTTTCTTCGACTTTTCTTGATTTCTTCTTAACCACGAATAAGGGTTCGCGGATCGCTTGCTTGGCTTGCGAGCAATTTTGATCGTCTGGCGGATGCGTGCAAAAAGTAGCACGCAAGGGAGAGCTGCTGGCGAGCGGGTTGTCTACCTAAAGGCAGAGGAGGAGCAGTACTCGAGGGTACAGTGCGGCAGGCGAACAGCGCAGATGCTGCTGAGAAGAGGCCGACGGTGCCGAAGAGAAGAATCGGCGGCCGACGGTAAGTTAGGGTTTCGAAAAAAAATTCGGAATTAGGGTTTCTAGGGCTTATTAGACGGGAGGCTAGAGCAATGTGCTGATAACGTGTTGTAGGAGAAATAGATTGATAAATCTCTCTGTGTTTATTCATTGATAAGGAGGCCTTTATATAGGCATTACATCAAGTATCCCTGGCGAACAGGGATTCCCTATCTAATAGAGTATCTAGACTTCTAGTCTTATTAGGGCAAGACACACCACGGAAGTTACGGAGTTAACCTTCCTTGAACATTTATGTATTTATGTTAATTTAGATGTAATTGTTAATTTAGGTATTTATGTTAATTTAGGTATTTATGTTAATTTAGGTATTTATGTTAATTTAGGTAATTTTTTTAAAATTTATTTTAATTGTATAATTTAGGTGTAATTGTATAATTTATACGTATAAATTGGTTGTTTAATTATATAAATTGGTAACTTAATTGTATAATTTAGCTTAATTATATATATAGCTTGATTATATTTAATTTTAATTATATAAATTGTTATATATTTGTTATATATTTGTTAATAAATTTAATTGTTATATATTTGTTATAATTTAGGTATATAAATTGTTATATATTTAATTTTGAATTATATAAATTGTTATATAAATTGTTAAATTAATTATATATATAAATTAGTAGTCTAATTATATATATATATATATATATTAATAAAGAAATATAGTTATATTTGTATATAAATAGTTATATTTAGGTTAATGGTTAGTATTATTTAAAATGGCCGCGGCTGCAGATGGCCGATGCATTCAGACAGTTCTTCGGAGGCCGTCGTTCCAGATCGAGAGGTTCTGGAAGTTCCGCCGGTTCCGACAGGACCCTTAGCCAGCCTGAGAGGACCACCAGCCAGCCGCGGAGGAGTGTGGATTCCTCCCAGCCGCGGAGGACTGTGGATTCATCCCAGCCGCGGAGGAGTGTGAGTTCTCGGCACCAGACCCTTCTCCAGGCGGGGCGGCCGTCGAGCAGTTCACTTCCGCCTGTCGGGCCAGATGCTCCGAGGTTTAGTCGGCAGCTATTTCAGGACGAGATAGCTGCAGACGTTCCTCAGGTTCGTATGCCTGATATTCATCGGGAGCCGATGAGAAGTCCAACGACGTCTGCTGCCGACTCGACTGAGGCTCCTACTCTCCCAAACCAGCTCTACCTCCCGTACAACATTCCGGCGATACCGGAGGTCGACTATCGTGGTGTGCCCATATGGCCTGATATGTCTCAGTACGTGAGTGCTGCGGAGGCATACCAGCAGCAGCCATTTGAGAACCCTGACCACCTTATTTCGGCGAGGAGAAAAGGAAAGTCGACAGACGAGTCATCCAGTTCAGGTAACATTTGATTTTATTAATTAAATGTTTTATTAAAATTAATGCACTAATATTTAATTTTATTAACCAATCGTCGTTTTTGTGATAGGGACAGCCGCTAACAGTTCACGGAGGAATACGAGAGGTGTCATATGTTTTGACACGCTTAGGAGAACTGTTGAGCGCAGCGGGAGGATTCAGATCAACGAACCTCCTAATCAGGAGGTTCAGGGGAAGAAAAAACACGACTACTCGGGTTGCGTGGGGGCACTGATTAGGGACAGAGTCCCTATGTTGTCGACCCGGTGGGCTGATGTGCCCGAAGAGATAAAGAGGGAGGTGAACAACGCCGCGTCGGTGAGTAATTTAAAAAATTTAATTTATTTATCGTAATATTTAATAATTTTTGGTATTATTACAATTGTAAAACTAATAAAATATTATTTTTCAGACATTCTTCGAGATTGCCGAACACAAGCGGGATTGGGCGGACACTGTGCATAACTCGAGGTACGTTGGGAATTCCTCATCTTATAATTATTAATATTTATGATATTAATAATATTTCTAATGCACTTTTGTTTTTTTCGTAGGTTCAAAGAGTGGAAGAACGAGCTCCGTTCCCACTATAACGAATACGACAACCTTGGTCGTATGGGTACTCCCAAGGAGTTCATGTTCAGGGAGTACGAGTGGCGTTGGTTGAAGACAGTAGACTTCAACAACCCAGTTATGTAGGTAAATACTAAACTTCACTACAAATGTTTATTTTGTTAAAATTTTAATTATTAGTTTAATTATTTTATAATTATTACACTAATATTTTTTTATGTATTTTTCTAATATTTTATTATTTGTTTGAAGGAACGGTCTCGCATAAACTCTGCGAACCGCCGCCGCAACACAACCCCCCATCATGCTGGTTCTAGGCCGTTTGCACAATATCAGGAGGAGGCGCTTAGAGATCATCCTGATAGCAACCCGTACGTGGAGACGTTCAAGGTCGCTTATCCACAAGCGACAGAACAGCTCGTAAGTCTTTCATTACAATTTTAAAATTTTAATTATCAATTTTACTTAATTATATATTTGTTAGAATATTAATTCTTTTTTTTCCCGTCCAATTAGGAGATGGTCAACCAGGCCGAACAAGAGGTGTTCCAGCAAGTAGTTCGGGAGACACAACCGAACATTTCAGAGACAGATCTGGAAGAAGCCCTGCGACAGGTCGACCGGTCCAATGTCCAAACGGCAGCGAGGATGTTCGACGCAGCCTTCCCAAACCGGTCAAACAACTACTACTGCCGGGGTTTGGGAAGTTCTGGACTAGGGCTTCTGAAGACCACTAAGAGAGGTCAAAAGAAGGGAGGCGGGGAGAGCCAACAGATGAGGGGGGAAGTGCAGCGATTGACCGCATAATTGGTGACCTCGACCCAGACAGTACAGGAGCTGCGCCGCAGTACACAGCAGTATCATTTGGATATGGCCAGTTGGCATGCTGAATGCGACAGAATTCGGCGACACAACTACGACGGCCAACAAAACTGGTGGTATGAGATGGAGAGCAGGATGCTGGGGAACCTCCAATACCTCAACCTCCCGAGTTCGGTCAGCAGGATGACGAGCCTGATGAAGAGCAGGATGTTGGGGATGACCTGGTGGACTTTAGTGGTTTAGGTGATGATTAGGGTTATATTTTATGTATATTAGAACGAATTTAATAAAAAGGGTATTTAGACGTGTTTCTTGTTGGTGCAAATGCATGGACTGTCTTTGTGATTTGCAGGTTGCTTAGAATGGTAATTTAGAAAATAATTTAATTTTTTTTCCCCAAATGTAAGAAAAGCCGACGATTTTGGCATTATTTCGTCGGCTATAATAACTATAGCCGACGAATTTTACCAACTTTCGTCGGCTATAAGTTGTATAGCCGACGAAAATTACATTATTTCGTCGGCTATAACTAATTAATGCCTATTAAATATTAATATATTTCGAGGAAATAGCCGACGAAAATTTATAAAATCGTCGGCTATTGTTAAAATCCAATAGCCGACGAATTTCGTCGGCTATAGTTAATGAATTTCGTCGGCCATACTCGAAAATACCCGACGAAATTCGTCGGCAATTTCTCCCAGGTTTGGCCGACAAAAAATATTTTCGTCGGTAAGTTCGTCGGCCATACTCTACTATAGCCGACGAATTGGTGTTTTTCGTCGGCCATTGGTTTAGCCGACGGGGTTTTTCCGACGAATTATAGCCGACGAAAATTTCGTCGGTAGAAGGTATAGCCGACGAAAAATTGTCATAGCCGACGAAATTTTTTTCGTCGGCTATTCACTCAGATCTGGTAGTGCCAGTTATCAGTACCAAGCATAAATGCCCATGATCAATCAGTTTATGGAGAAACTAATAAATAATTTAAATGAGTAAATTAATTTATTGGAGAAGGCAAAGGGTCTTCGATGTTAGAAGTGCAAGTATGTTGTGCAAGGGTCAATATATAGGCAGAATTTCAGAAGGTTTTTTTTTTTTCGTAAATCCTTTTATTTCCTATTATTATTCTACTAGATAAAGAATTAACAAACTCATCCTTGTATAGAGAGTTGCACGAATCTAAAACCCTGACTACCAGTGTATAAATGATTAAAAAATTCAGATCAGGAGACGATTAACTTAAATCTGAATCGGTTTAGTATTAGTAAAGTTCAACTCGATTGATACTACAAAACATTGCTCTGCTAGGGTTTTTCTAAAGCAACGTCTCGACAAAAAATCCAACATAGTCGGCGATGGTGAATCTCCTTGTTGGAGGAAGGATCTCTATTCCCTCTACTCAAATACTATCGTTTTCTCTCTAGCGTTGATGACTAGGGTTTTGAAAATCGAACAAATCTCCCAAACTATGGCAGCCCTTTGGCTACTTGTTTTCCTTCTCTCTACTCTGGTTGGTGTGCAACCTTAGGCGGCGGCGGCAGCGTGTGGAGATGAAGATGTTTTTTTTGGTAAGGTTGGAGTCAAGAGTGATTTCAACACTATAAGATTGGGGACGATTGACGTCGGATCCGATTTGGAATATGTTATGATGGATCCTAGGGCTGTTGGCTTTGATCATAGTTTATTTTGTTATTGGACTCGGTGGTCTGATATGGCAGGGGTAGATGATGGTGTTCCTGCTATCTTTATGGTGGTTTTCTACGATTGGTGGAGGATTCTGTGGTCGACAGTGTTGGCAGTGGTTGCAACAAATCTAGAGTTTGTGGAGGTTGCTAGGGTTTCTGAGAGTTTTGACCTATGTGCTTTTTTCTTAGGTTCCAACTGGTTTGACTCTTTTTGGAATTGGACTAGTACTTTGGTGATTGCTAATCTTATGGTGAGGATTTGGTTGGATTTGGTATTTATGGCCCAGAGTAAGATTTAGTTTTTTTGGATCAAAGGTATTTTGATAACCTCGGTTGTTATCTTTATTCTTGCTACTAAGTGTTTCAAGACTGCGAAAATAAAAGTGCTATAAATGGTCTTTAGAATGTGAACGTACGTTTGATTATTAGATACCTATATGCCAGATAGGTATTTAGTACTTATAGGGAGTAATTCTTTTTGTCGGTCCTCATGAGTGTTTTATTCATTGTACTGTTTTACTGAGCAATATATTTTAAATACTGATTAAAAAAAATAATTCCTGACTACCAAAATAAGCAATATTTGTTATTTCAGAAAAAGAAGATAATAAAAAACAGCAAATCCCCAGCATGACAAAATCAAAATGATATACATATGCGAGCTGGCTAGCTAAAGAAATTTACATAGGAAATGTATGAAAACCTAAAATTGGCAAAGATCAAACCCAAACCATGCATGAGTGCTCACAAAATATAGCAAATTAACAACAATTTGGAATTGAAAGGCAGGCCTCAGATCTCTCCTGTCCGGAACTCAACCTCCATCTGACACACAAAACAACCCATTTGCGCTGTCAACTCCTTGTACACTAAATTTTTTTGTCAATTACATGGACCATGCTTTCTAATTTCTTCAACAATATCTCACCACCTCCTCCTCTCCTTTGGATTTGGCCCCTTCTCGCCGACCCCCACCCTCACGCCTCCTCCTCCTCTTCAATCCGTCAATCCCATCAATTTACGTGAACAAAAAACCAGAAGGCAACATCATTATCAGTTCATGCACTTGAGGCTATAGTCTGAAACACCTTATACTGGTGCGTGCAAAACAACTTTGCATGTTATGGGCGCGCATATGGCTATGTCTAGGCTTATGCGCGCACCAACCCCATCATTCTTGCTCGCTCTCATTGTATCTGCGCTTTCTTTCATGAACATGTTGCCTTTTGGTTTGCCGGACCCGGCCTCCGATCGCGAAGCCCTGTTAAAGTTCAAGAGTACTTTGGGGAAAAATTCCGTAGCTCTTTACAATTGGGGTGTTCCTCCGAACCCATGCAATGGTGACAAGGGGAACTGGGTTGGTGTGTTTTGCTTTGATGGGAAGGTTAGGGCCGTGCTACTCTCAAGCATGGGGTTACGGGGAACGCTGAATGTGGAACCTCTCGCCAAGTTGCCATTTTTGAGGAGTATAGGCTTCTGGAACAATTCATTCGAAGGTCCATTGCCTAATCTCAGAGTAATTAAGGGATTAAGGTCAGTGTATTTGTCGGGTAATAAATTATCGGGGGAGATTCCTGATGATGCATTTGACGGTTTGAAATACTTGAGGAGACTGAATTTGGGAAGAAATGAATTCTCAGGCCAAATCCCTTCATCTCTTGCCGAATTGCCTAATCTTTCTGATGTGGAGCTTGAGGATAACAATTTTAGCGGCGAAATCCCTGATTTTAAAAGCAAGCAGTTATATGCTGTGGATTTGTCTCACAATGATCTAGAGGGAGAAATTCCAAAAAGCTTGAGCACCATGGACTCCAGCCTTTTTAAAGGTAATTAACTAACTAATATTCCTTGCATGCATGCTTGAGATTTCTTGATATACACACAGAGAAATTTTAGCATCAAATTAAAGATATGACAGATGATTTGCCTCTATATATTAAATTAGATGATACAATTTCAAACCAACCTGCAATAAACCGGCCAGTAGGTGCAATCCTTATGAAATCATGTATTAAAATGTTCTATGCTACTGAGATGTTTATCAATTACCGTCATTTTCAATGTATATACTTGAACTAAAATTACAATCTAATTAGACAAATTTACAACACTATAACAAATTATCACATTTTTGGTTTGTACTGATCAAATTTCAATGTTTATTGGCCTAAATTTTTTAGGCCAATAATCATTTTCCAATGCAAAAACTACGTCGGCCACATGCATGTGAACTTTAGTACTCAAAAAAATTAAAGACGAGTATTTGCCACGATTATAATAAGTGAGCATATAATGATTAAACAATGTGAACATTAGGGTAACAAATTTCAATTTCCTAACAATAATTAGCACCTCGGAATCTAATTTTAATTGAAATGCAGGAAATGATAAGCTATGTGGTGGGACTACGGGAGTAGCATGTCCAAACTCTCCTCCTCCTGCTCCAGCTCCATCTCTACCGCCAGCTCCATCTCCCAGCTCTCCCATCTCGTCTGGCAAGTCTGCATCACTTGGTCTGAAAATAGCCTTGGGTATTGTGAGTATTCTGCTCATATTGCTTATCATTGCCGTGATGTTTATCTTCATCAAGAAGAGAAAGCAACGAACGGAATCAGACAAGGCGGAGTTGTTGGATAATTCTTCCAAGTACACGGCAGGAACCGCGAGCCAGATCGATACCAAGTCAGTAGAAAATAATAACAATGATAATAATAATAATAACAATAATAATAATAATGTAAACCATCCAGCAAGGAGGGGTGGTCAGCAAGGAAAGTTGTCATTTGTGAGGGATGACAGGGAGAGGTTTGATTTGCATGATCTGCTTAGAGCCTCAGCTGAAATCTTGGGGAGTGGGAACTTTGGGGCTTCATACAAGGCTTTGATACTGGCTGATGCTGTTGTAGTCAAGAGGTATAAGCAAATGAACAATGTGGGAAGAGAGGAGTTCCATGATCACATGAGGAGGCTTGGGAGATTGACACACCGAAACTTGTTACCACTTGTGGCCTATTATTATAGAAGGGAAGAGAAGCTCTTGGTTTCTGACTTTGTGGAGAACAGCAGCTTGGCTTCTCATCTTCATGGTAGGGTTCTTGTTTCCACTAATTATATTATGTACGTGTTTTGAACTTTTGATATAGATATGCTTCATATATATTATTAGCAAACTTGAGTAGCAAAATCTGGTTTCAACTTTTCTGTCATCACTTTGTAGATTTGTAGACTATTTCTAATCCAAATATAGAAGACGTAGTAATAATCATAGACGAAGCTAAGATTTTTATTGGGGCAAATCGCCCTACGCCTCGTTAAATTGGTAGGTCTCCTGAATTCCTCCTATTAAATCCAAGATATTATCCTTGGCTATACTGAGTTTTTCATAAAAGTAATAGGTTAGGTTTTTGATGAAATGCTTCAAATCGACCTTTCGCCCGGGTATTTGACTTTTGTTTTCTTCTTCAGGCAATCACAACCTGCATCAGCCTGGACTTGACTGGCCAACCCGTTTGAGAATAATCAAAGGCATTGGAAAGGGCTTGACGTATCTCTACAACACACTCCCAAGCTTAGTTGTACCTCATGGTCATCTGAAATCCTCCAATGTGCTTCTGGACGAAAACATGGATCCCCTACTGAACGACTATGCTCTACTCCCCGTGATCAACATGGATCAAGCGCAACACCTCATGATGGCCTACAAGTCACCTGAATACGCACAACACCGTCGGATAACAAAGAAGACCGATGTGTGGTGCTTCGGGATAATCATCTTGGAGGTGTTGACAGGCAAGTTCCCAGAGAACTACATAATGCAAAGTTATGACAGTAAAGCGGATTTGGGGAGCTGGGTGAACGGGATGATCAAGGAGAAGAAGACTAGTGAGGTGTTTGATCTAGAAATGGGAAATGTCGGTAACAGCAAAGGTGAACTTCTAAAGCTGTTGAAGATTGGAGTGAGTTGCTGTGAGGAGGATGTGGAGAGAAGGCTGGATTTGCATGAAGTTGTTGCCAAGATTGAGGAGTTGAATGAGGGAGAAAGTGATGGGGACTACCGCTCAAGTGTTTCAAGTGAAGGAGGAGATGATGATCATACTTCTCTGGCTGTGTGATTGGCGAACACTATGTGTTATGTTTAAATAGCATTTCATGTACGTACTGGCCGGTAGGCACCTGGGAAACTTATCCATGTCTAGTAGTCCTAGGTTTGAGCTAGCTCACTTTAATTCATTCACTCCCCTAAGATGATGAAGGTGCAGGAAGATATGGAAAGCAAATGAAGAATACTTAATTTTTTTTTTTTTTTGGGTGTACACTAATTTACTTTTGGATCAGGAAGTGCTTTCTATTGTGTAGTTGTTTGGGGATGATTCTTGTATCGTTTTGGTGTAATGAGAATTAATTAGTTTATAAAACTAGTTAGATCCATTCTTTCTCTTTTGATTCTTTCTTATTTTGATAGGTTAGGGCAACAACACCTCCTCAATCAGATTTTCCCTCAACTTTTCGTTTCACTATTTTTCCTTCTTCAAATCTATGCAATAGCTAAACTCCATGTTTTTTTTAGGAGAAACTCCATGTTTTTTAAGGCTCCAAGCTAGCAAAATTTATTGAAAAGCATAATGTTACAAAGAGAATCAATGTAGGATAGCCATTTAAAATACATGCAATTGACAGAAAACAATTTACGAAATTGAAAATCTAGAAGACCTAAACGATGCGCCTGATGTGGCATTCAACTAACACCCACGAAAAAGGGGAAGGTGTGAAACCCATAGAACTACTGATGGTTCTTTTACCTTTGAAGTTTTCTTTCATAGCTCATTTTTATCGAAGTCCGGGCAAGAAGCTGACTAAAATTTGTAAATTCATGGATTTAAATAAATAACATGACAACAATTTAATTAATAAATAAGTTACACCATATTTTTTATATAAATTATGACTAAATTTTACAGATTAGGATAATGTGTTGTCAAACTGCCACTTGTTACTAAAAAATTATTTTTTTACCCTTCTTAATATTTACATTTATATTCACATTCAATCTTAATCGCGGCTATTGCAGAATTAAAAGGTTCTACTACTGACTTAAAGCGTTACCTATGCAGCACAGACACGTCTGGTGGGTGGCGTGTCGCATGTCGGATGCGGACATGGACACGTCTGGACACGACAAAATACCCTTGAACACGCGAATTCCTTTTGGAAATGGATTGGGCACGTCCGTGTCCTGCACAGACCTGCAAATTGCAATTATGGTGGATACGTTTGCTGTAGTGGCCGTCAGCGGGGAGGCGCTAGGCATCGTCGGCGATGGATAGTGGCGGCACCGTGGCTGTGGTCTGACCATAATCAATCACCCAATCATCTTCATCTGCAACTCGACCTATCAATCACCCACTCATCCTCATCTTCATCTTCAATTACCCAGACACCGAATCCTTCATGAATTTGTATAATAACTACAACCCATAGATAATTTCCAACCGATTCAATTCTTAGTCAATTTTCAGAGAGAGAGAGAGAGAGAGGAGGCCAAGGAAGCACAGACTGATTTGACCGAAGCCCAAATTTTCAAATTAACACGGTATTGATTTTCTAGCAGTAGAGAAGAAGAAGAAGAAAGAGGAGGCCAAGGAAGCTGAGAGAAAGAGGGGGGAGCAGAGGCAGCAAAGGAAGAAGGAGAAGTTGCAAAACTAAAGTTTTATCACATCATTATGAACTAGGGGTGGACATTCGAAACCGAAAACTGAAAAAAACTGAGCCAAAATCGAAACCGAAACCGAAAAAAACCAAACCGAAAGGAAAAAACCGAACCGAACAAAAAAACCGAATTCTCATTAAAAAGATGTCGTTTTGTATTTTATTATTAAATATTTGATTTGATTAATGTGATTTTAGGTTTTATGATTATATATTTTACTTTTTTATTAATATTTTATATTTTATTTTATTTTTGTGTGAGGTTGTGTGCATGTCAAAATATTCAAAATGTCCGTGTAGGACTCTAGGTAAAATATTAAGAGTGTTGTGTTGCCTAAAAAATCTAAGGCTGTTGTAGGAAAATGGAATTGGTCTACTCATTTCATTGATAATCCCCTATATAGGGTGAGTATTACAACGGTAATAGGAAATACATTAATGACAATAATGACTACATAATTATCTATCGTCCGTTACATTGACGAAGGCACATAATACGTTTTTCCTTCAACACTCCCCCTTGTGCCGAGTCAGAGGTAAAATGGTGCATGTGGTGTTGCCTCATTAAAAACCTTGCCAAGTAACAAAAACCCAATGGGAGAAAATAAAACTTTGGTCGAAGGACAAAAAGAGTGCAACGCACCTATTACATTTGAAAACAACATGTATGTGCTAGACTCCCCCTGATGTCTGCACCTCCCCCTGATTTTTACATTAATCATGGGATTATCCCAGATTCTTTCATTTGATCGAGGGAGCTTCAGTAACATTAGCATAGTTATGCATTTTCACATGTTTTTCCAAATATGACTTTGAGCAATGATTTAGTAACTAAATCTTGCCACATCGTCCTCAGATCCAACTTGATTTACTTTGATCTTGAGGATAAGGTTGTTCATGAACTGAATACATAGGTTCATATTGAACATCAGGTTCACTCGTGGTATGACCTTCATATAACAAAATAGTCATAACTTCGTCTAGAGTATGAGTGAACCATTAAGAGATTTGAAATTGATCTGTGACAACAGATTTTCTTATTTCACCTTTAATGCGTTTTTCTTTACGCATAGTTAGCTATGACGTGGATAATTTCTTTATCATGTCACATTCTATGTAGAGATTGAATAAGCCCAAATCTTTCATATCTTTAATGAAAGAACGATTTGCGTTGCGTAGGCGCAGAGCTAAACATAGCTTTACAAATTTACATCGAATGAGAGGTCGAGTCTTACATATTATGTTTAAGTACAATCATGCGTCATTGCACTTGTATAGGAATTTCATTTCCCAATACTTCTTCGTCATCTTCCTTTAGATGAAAAACGGATCTATTGTTAGAGTAAAGACTTCGACTGATCATGGGAATATCTGTAGGCCTCACTTTATTCTTTAGAGTGCCTAAGCCGATTGATGGATGATCACCATCATTACAGTCCTTGAGTTCCATTTCAAGACTGTGTATTCCCAAAATCTTTTTCATTCTCAACTTAGGATTTACAATACACTGAGTTTCTCTTATTTCATTTAGAGTTCATATATATCCATAATGAAAACGCAAGGGCATAATTCATCAATCCCTTTCCAATCAAGTAGTCACTTTAGTGAACGTTCCGATTTCTTTTGCAAACGTACTCATGTGATCTAGAGTCACTTGATTTGGGTGGATCAAGTCCATTTAGGATCCTCATGTATATCTCTTAATTTAGATCCCCATAGAGATATATGTTTTGATCACTTTTCGTAAGCTGCATGTTCAGTTTTTCGGAAACTACCAAACTTACAAGGTAGTGGAGTGCAATGACATCCATTACGAGAGTTTGTCTCATCGTAGTCCATTACGAGAGAATATCTCCTCGTAGTCGATTCCAGTGCGTTTTTGAGAGACCTTGCGCCATAAGGTGAGTTTGCATACTCTTATTCTCATTACGCATTCTAACAAAGATATATTTGATAGGGTTTATATTTGCGGTGTCGGCGTCACCTGCCCAAAAGACCTATCTCTTTGTTTATACTGGATCGCTTCTTTCCATTAGGCCAGTTTACTAAGTTGACATTTTTCAACGAAGTATGGTTCGATAGTAGACTCATTATTCCACGTCCTCATGTACACTAGTGTAATGTGTTTGTAGAGATCTCTATACTTTAAGGATTGGTTCTAACATTTGAGGCGTCCCCCAATGATAACCACAATCCATAAATATTCTCATGAGACGGATTTGAGTATCACTGATCAATAGATCAGGTTGTGCCAAACTTGTTTTCTTCCTTTACACAAGTATGTATCGAACTTAAGGTGGCCTCCCCCTCTTCCTTGGAGAGCCACGGCCTGTGACGCCATTTATGCCACTTATGGCGTCACCATGCCACCATCCATGGTGGTAGTGCAATACCCAATTCCTCTTGGGTGGTACCATGTCATTTTGATAAAACACAATCCTTGCAGGTATATTTGCAGCAGGTTTATATGATCTCGTCACTTTAATGTATAAGATATCTACACACTTTGCTTTGTGTGATTTTGGGGATCGAGATGAGACACAGTGGGGACAAACCACGACAATTCCTGTCGTTCCACTTGAACATACTTGTTCTTATCTCCCCCTAACGACGGGAAGACTGTCTCATCAAACTGACACACCGCAAATCTAGCGGTGAGGAGATCGCCTGTCAAGGTTTCGACATAGCGGACTATAGCTGGAAGTTCATATCCAGCATAAATATTTATTCATCTCAAGTAACCCATCATTGTGCGCTGTGGCGGCGCAATTTTGGCACATAAAACATTTAATAGAGCTCAAGGATTGTAGATCTGTGTCAATCCAAAAGAGCTCAAGGATTACAAGTTCGTTTGAAATCCTTAAAAATCCTCACACATAGTCACTAGCTATGGTGTAAATTGGTTCAATGATGATGACCATAGATGAAAAAAGTAACGCTGCATGCAAAAATTGCATAACCCAAAACGGAAGTATTGGTGTGCTTTACCAATATTAAGACTATTACTGTAGTCGTTTTCCGTGAGACCAATTGGGTTTTTATATATAGGAATATGATGTCCATTACAAATCCCATATAATAAGCCATAAAATCATCACACCTACGGAAATTAACCCGGCCTAAGTGCTTTGACTTTCTAGCATAAGCAGCATAAATTTTAATTGTGGATGGTGTCATGACACGTGACTAGTGTGTCGACACAACAACCAACACCATAAAATATCTATGGTGTCCGTAAGTTGGTTGAATCGATCCACTGAATCCTCTTTTGATTCAATATAACAACATAATGAGAAACTCATGTGTCCTTTGCATATGATGATCTCAATCATAATTGAGAAGCATAATAAGGTATAAATGCATATGCTTGTGCATCAAATATATTATAATGCCACATTGGGGGAGCGGCGGAATTTAGGAATTGAACATACGTCTTCAACCCTATATGACAATATTTGAGGATAAAATGTTCATTGATCGTCCTCAGATTCGTGTGTGAACCATATTCTTCTGGTGTTTGCTTCTATTTATCCAAAAATATGGGTGTCCATAGTAGTTTCTTTAATGTATGGATCACCATATCAAAGCCAATCTATGTCAGAATTCCAAAATATCATTTTCTTATGACGTTGGATTTAATTAGCGGTTACTTAGAACCTACTAAGTTGACATATAATCTTCTCTAATACTCGTTTACATTCGCAGTCATTTAGAGGTAATGCAAAGGAGCTCAAATGAATTCTCACTTGTGTCTTTTTCACATGAAAAATCATGGCGTAAATTTCTTTATAATGTGGAAAACAAAATTCAATTTTCTTTTATCGCATAAATTGTCAATTTGACATATGCTCAATATATACATCGAAACGTAACTCAAATTCTTTAGAGTAAATCGATGGGTATTGTAATAAAAGGGTATTGTAATCCCAGTTAGGCAAGTGCATTATGAATCCCAAAGGAACATATATTTAGATTCTTATCACTTTCATTATAGTACTACAGTTCTTTAGTACTATTATGCTATTTTTTTGTGATATATTAGTACTATTGTCCTTCAGTACAATTATTTTAGGGAGTACATGGTGCATTTCTTTGCACACAGTCCATTGTGTCATGCCTATATTATGTCTTTGCACACAGTTATTTGTGTCATGCCTATATTATGATATGTTGTTTTTCTTTATGCAAGACTTTGCAAAGTTAGATATAGAAAATTGAATCATGTATATTATGAATAAAATTTGAATAATCTCAATTCCTTTAGAGAAATTTCAAAAATGAACGTGCCAACGATTACATTTAGTCTTGTCCAATTTAGAGAGAGAAACTTTAAGACCAAAAAGTCTAATTTAGGACCAAAAGTCGTATTTAGGCGTAATAGCCTTTATAAGGATATCTTGTAAGTTTAAAAGTAGACTGATCAAAGTCTATCTTTGATTGAGCCAGATCCTTTTTGCTCTTTTAATAGCTGCAATGATGAGATGTGTCATTTGGCATATTCTTCCCCGATGTTATGTTTTTAGTTGTAAACTCATTTTCAATGTTATTGTTGGATATTGAAGATACTTTTCCAAAATCCGCGTATTTATATGATTCTTCATATTTATTGAAAGTCGTAGCTAATTCTTTGCTAGCGTATAATGTACGTATCAATAGTTCATTGAATTACAACAATGACAGAGTGCTTCACTGCACATGACATGTCCCCTATGTCATCTTTTAAATGTTACATTGTTTCCACTTACTTTTAGATGATTATATGAATTTTACGTCTATGGTAATTACCCTTTGTTTTAGGCTCGTTGCATTACTTTGCCCAATTTGTTCAAGAATATATATATATATTTTTCTAAGACCTTACATCGTCATTGCCTTTTGATTTAGGGTTGTTGCATTATTTTACAACATGTGTTACAGGAAATTTCTTTTTCTCATACCTTACATTGTCATTGCCCTTTGGTTTAGGGTTGTTGCATTACTTTGCATAATTTGTTCCAGGGAATTTCTTTTCAGACCTTACGTTGTCATTCAAGATATTGAAATTATATATTTAGCTA
Organism: Potentilla sterilis; assembly: GCA_963682095.1. NCBI lineage: Eukaryota > Viridiplantae > Streptophyta > Magnoliopsida > Rosales > Rosaceae > Potentilla > Potentilla sterilis. Next base: position 51,064,051 of record OY821756.1, read on the forward strand.
TTTACATAAAGCAGTTCGTATAAATATACCATGCTCAATCCTTTGTTGGCTCAATAGGGGAATGTGGTACTCAAGTTCTTCAGAGCCCAATGTGTCAAAGTCAAACTGTGATGGTTAAACCATCTGTAAAATATAGGAAGAATAAAATATATTAGTTTCGCGGTCTATGACATTCACGACAACTAAAATAAACCAATATACATTATGGTAAATCCGATGCTTCGTGAAATTTCGTTATCATAATAAAATTTTGATTTTTTCATATTCATTGCATGTAAAGCTAATGAAATTTCATTATCATTGCTTTTTATATAATCAAGAAGATATCCATGATGAAAATTTTTTTTCAAGAAATTAAAATTGGATCTCAAGACCAAAATTTGTAATGGTCATATTTTTCTTACTTCGTGAAAATACTTTTCCACATTATAGGTTTGTCACTTTTTCTTTATATTACGAAGCTCATGAAATTACATTATCATGGCAATGCTCAAACTAAATAACATGTTAAATAAAAATAATTATTTAACATAATAAAATAGACATATAATGATGCTTAAATTTCATAAGTATATGTCATGGTCTAATAAGATAAGTTTGAGCATTATATCATTAACGATTTAATGAAAATGATAACTTTAATTAGATCTTACTTGTTAGTTTGCCAAATAAACTGCATATGATACAATTGCTCGATCTCCGACTCCAAATAATCGTCACATATTGATCGTCGCATCGTAATTGATATGTCACATAAAAACAAACAATATTCATATGATTAGTCACTTTAATCATATATATTTCACATTTATCATATAAATTAAATAATTTCATATGATTTTCACATTTAAACAATATCGATATAAATAGTCACACAGTAAATAGTCATATAGTGAATATAAATTACTGTGTGGTAATTTCAAAAATTACCTTTGTATTTTATCCCCAAAAAAAAAAATCCTTTTTTTTTCTTTTTTTTTTTTTCGGGTTGGGTCAGGCCCAAGGGGCTGGGCCGGGTCGGATCAGGCCCAAATCCGGGTCGAGATCAAGCTTCTGCCGACGAAGCTTTGTCGGCAAAGGTCGGGTCCGATCTGAAGGCAGGAGCGGCGGAGGCGTCGCGGCAGAGGCGCGGAGCGGAGGGCAAGCCGGAGTCGTCTCTGCAGAGCAGGGGTGCGATCGGGGGTCGTCCGAGCAGTGGACGATCGTGGCGAGGCGATCGGGGCGAGGCGATCCGATCCGGGGCGAGGTCGAGCGGAGGTGGTGAGGCGATGCGTCGACGGATTCGTCTGGGTTGACCGGCGACGGCGTCGGGGCTACGGGGTCGTGGCTTCATCGGCGAGCGGCGATGGTGGCTGGGCTGCCGTCCGGAGCTGATCTGGTTGATCAGAGAAGGGTGATGGGTGCCCAGAGAAGAATTCTGGGTGTCAAGTCGATGTGGGCTGGCGTCGTCAGCGCTCGGCGCGGGGGGGGGGGGGGTGCTGCTGCCGGCTAGGGTTTTCTTTTTTTTCTTTTCTTTGTGTTTTTTTTTTCTTTGGCTATTGCTGCTAGGGTTTTTTTTTTCTTTCTCAGCGAGTAAAGCTACGTGCTGATAACGTGTTGTAGGAAAATGGAATTGGTCTACTCATTTCATTGATAATCCCCTATATAGGGTGAGTATTACAACGGTAATAGGAAATACATTAATGACAATAATGACTACATAATTATCTATCGTCCGTTACATTGACGAAGGCACATAATACGTTTTTCCTTCAACAAAGGCCATATTTTTTTAATTTAAAAATATTAAATTATGATGTCATAGTTTGAATTTTTAAGAGTTAAGACTTTGGTGGTTACAATTTTTGTAGATTGATGATTTGTTGTCATAAATATTACCAATAGATTGTATGCGTATGCTTATAAAAATAAGGAACTATCAGGAACAAAAAAAAAACTCAACTACTTGAATTGTCGAATTAGCGAATTTTGAATTTTTCACAAAGTTTTTTTTTAAATACAAATATTTAATATTACATTTATTGCAAAAAAAAAACCGAACCGAACCGAACCGTTCAGTTTGGTTCGGTTTTCGGTTCACTCCCTCCAAAAATAAAAAACCGAACCGAACCGAACTGAATTTTTAGTTCAGTTTGGTTCTCGGTTTTGGTAAAAAACCGAACCGAATGGAACCGAATCCACCCCTATTATGAACTATGCAGCACGGACAATAAAACCCATAAAACAATAAAAGTTTGGGCTTTGGTCTCTGGGCTGGGCTACAATTTCTGATATATATATATATATATATATATATATATAATATTATTTAATTAACATGTTTACCGCGTGTCTGTGTCTGACTAAAAATTGATTTTGATGTATTCACGAATCGTGTCCGTATTGGACACTCAAACTCGTGTCCGTGCTGCTTTGGCTGCTACTGTGGATAGAGAATCAAGCTGATTCTATCGATAGAGAAACTGGCTACTGTTGATCGTGAAGTTAAGTGTCGTTGCCGACTTTAAAAATAGCGGTTACTGTCAACCCTGAGGCAAAGTGCTACTGCTCTGCTGCTACTGTGGCTCGTGGTGGTTGAAATTTAAAATTTCAAAATTTCTCAAAATACATGCAAAACTATTACTCAAGTGAAAGCCTATAAGATAAAGATCAATTTTGTAGTTTGACTCTTCTCTAAATTATCGACGGTTTAGCCAAAAAACTTGAAATTGTTGGATATAACTTAATAAGGAGGAGAGAGAAATTTGTCAGTTAATGGAGTGGTAGTATGATATTTTTGGTAAAATCAGTGGCATTTTAGACATTTCAGTCTCAATTATTCAATCATTTTGAGTTCACTCAATTTTAGGCTAAGTTTATGTTATTTTTGTTTAAAATTTATTGGAATTGAATTTTTATATTTATAAATTTAGTGGGTGTTACTGTATAATTTACTATTAGATAAATCCCTTTGTTAAAACCAATGAAAAAAAGATAAAGACAGAGAGACATTGAGATGGTGAGTTCTGCAAGCCCTAGTCTATTTCTGGCAGCGCTCTATCATTGCAAGGCCTCTATTTGAAATCCCAAAATAGAGAGGTTTGTGTGCCTCTTCTTGTAAAACTCTGATGTGGCCTGAGAGTCAGAAGTAACGAGAGGTTTGTTCAAGGCCTCATCATCTCAGGTCAATCACTTTGTACATATCGATCATGATTGATTTTGTACCCCATTTCTGACGTCCAAGCTAGGAACTAACTAATTTGGTTCCTCATAGTAAGTGTAGGGACCTTTAATTTGTGAAAGAATGTGGGCGTATAACAAAGGAGGTAATGCAGTGAAGACGAAGGGAGGAGGTGTTGGAGGAGGAAAGGGGTTGGTAGCCATCGCTATAGACAAGGACAAAGGGAGCCAAAATGCATTGAGGTGGGCTGCTGAGACTATTCTCACCAGGGGCCAAACTGTTGTTCTAATTCATGTTATTCACCGGCAAAACGCAACAAATTCATGTACGTAAATATCGCTCTCTCCTTCCTAGCTTTGCTATATTGGAATGCAATCCTGCATGTTGTAAATTTTGTAATAACAAGTTTAACTTTTGGTGCAGTGGCTGGAGCCAATGCCCTTATCTGTGATGCAAACAACCAACCTAGCTCACCGCACAAACAACAGCTCGAAAATATGACCAAAAATTTGTTCCTCATGTTCCATTGCTATTGTACTCGAAAGGAGGTAAGTTTCCAATATCTCACACTGTATTCTTCTTGGGGCAGCAGAATGCCTCACATGTTTGCTATTCATTGGTTTCTCATGCAGGTTCATTTTTTTATTTTTTATTTTTCCCAGATACAATGCCTTGATGTGATACTTGAAGATACAGATATTGCAAAAGCATTAACAGAGTATGTTTCATATGCTGCAATTGAGACTCTGGTTCTGGGAGCTACGACAAAGCATGGTTTTATGCGGTAATTGCCTCAATTTGCTTGTTTATTTTCATGTAATCCCACATAGTGAGTAATATCAAGTCATATACACCCTGAGACCTTGACAAACAAGAAATTATTGGGGCTATCAGCTTTTCATTTTCAGTTTTCCATCATCATCGGTTTCTTATTTAGTCTTGAATAGCTTATGTAGGCTATGTTCAGATTCACCCTTTTTGTTTCTGGTTTGTTTCAACAGTCTATTTTCTGATGCAGATTCAAATCATCAAGTATGGCAAGCAGTGTCTCAAAAGGGGCACCAGATTTCTGCACAGTATATGCCATCTCCAAAGGGAAGATATCTTCACAGCGAAATGCTTCTCGTGCTGCCCCATATAGATCTCCACTACTTTCAACCATTGAGTCCCTAAATAATCAAGTTGCTAAAGCAGCTGAAACACCTAAACACAACATATACTTAAAAGGTTTGTTTCTCCAATTAATCAATCTTTACTGTAACTCATGTTGGTTTTGGTAATTACTTAATGCGATATCGTGACCCTGTAAATCAAGCAGCCAAGCCATCGTTCAAGCCTCGCAACTTGCCAGAGGATTCATTCAGGTAAATCCTGGTTTAGTATGCAATATGATGTGTTAAACTGATAATGCTATGTGATTTACAAAAGAGCTTATCCCATCATCCTTGAATGGAAACAGATCTCCATTTTCTAGAGGTGGAGGAGGTTTTACAAAAGGAAGGATTAGTGGAGGGTTCTCAGAATCCGAAAGTGACATATCATTTATAAGCTCTGACAGAGCAAGCACAGACCGTGCTTCATCTGTAATGTATGATTATATTGATCAAGGCCGAGGAGGGCGGCTATCTACCAGCTCCGATCATAGTCTTGGTTCAATGCGCATGGGACCTAGGTTCGACCTTAATGCTATGCATGATTTCTCGATGGTGTCACAGGACAACAGCCTAACATCAGTATCTTCATGGTCATCACAGAACCTGGTAAGGACATGATATTATTGAAGAAATGTCTTAACAGGCATCGTTGCTTGTAAATGATCTAGTGCTTTCAAACTCTTGCAGGACGAAGTTGAAGCTGAGATGAGGAGGCTAAAGCTGGAGCTAAAGCAAACAATGGACATGTACAGCACAGCATGTAGAGAAGCACTTACAGCTAAACAGAAGGTTGACCATCATTAGAATAATTTTTCTTTCTGCTTTTTCAAGATCCATTGGTATTTTATTTAATGTCATAAAAGTCCACTACAGGAAATGGAGCTGCACAATTGGAAGGCTGTAGAGGAACAAAAGCTAGAGGAGGCACGACTGGCTCAAGAAGCTGCAATTGCCGTTGCTGAGAAAGAAAAGGCTAGGTGCAAGGCAGCCATGGAAGCAGCTGATGCTGCTAAAAGAATTGCAGAGTTGGAATCACAAAAACGAGCACATACAGAAATGAGAGCCCTCAGGGAAGCAGAGGAAATGAGGAAAGTATTAGATAATTTAGCCCAAACTGATACCAAATACAGGAGATATACCATTGAGGAGATTGAAGCAGCAACAGAACACTTCACTCCAAGTCGAAAAATTGGGGAAGGAGGTTACGGTCCTGTCTATAAGTGCTATCTTGATCACACGTCCGTTGCAGTCAAGGTCTTGCGTCCAGATGCAGCTCAAGGAAGGTCACAGTTTCAGCAAGAGGTGAGGGTCTGAGAATCGTAATTAGTTAATATGATCAACGAATGTCCTCTTGTTACCTTTTGTTCTCAAAATTGGTTTCGTATGCTTAAAGCATTTTCAAATATACCACTTTATTAAATGAAAGGACAAAAGTACATAATACCAAAAAACTGCAAGTATATGCCAAAATTTCCTAATGACAACAGTGAATACTTAGTTTAGCTTTAGGGTTTATATATTTTTTACCTGTTGGTCTCACGTTTACGAAGTTTATGTGTATACATATATTAGTGTTTCCTTTGACAATTTCACTGTAGACCAACAATCTGTTCTTTGAAACTTGATAGTATGTAGATATAAGAAAGGTTGTCATTTGTATCTAACCTCTTTTGTCATGATAAAATGCAGATTGACATACTCAGCTGCATTCGACATCCCAACATGGTGCTACTTCTAGGAGCCTGCCCAGAGTATGGCATATTAGTCTATGAATATATGGCCAATGGAAGTTTAGAGGACCGTCTCAAAAGGAAAGGGAACACCCCACCTTTGTCTTGGCAACTCAGGTTTCGAATTGCAGCTGAGATTGCCACAGGCCTTCTCTTTCTCCATCAGACCAAGCCAGAACCCTTGGTGCACCGTGACCTGAAGCCCGGAAACATTTTGCTAGACCATAACTATGTAAGCAAGATCAGTGACGTTGGGTTGGCCAGACTAGTCCCAGCTATTGCTGAAAATGTGACTCAGTACCTCATGACATCAACAGCTGGTACATTCTGCTATATAGACCCGGAGTACCAACAGACAGGCATGCTTGGCGTGAAATCTGATGTCTACTCCTTAGGCATTATGCTTTTGCAATTGATAACATCAAAGCCACCAATGGGATTGACTCACATTGTTGAAAGGGCAATTGAGAAGGACAAATTTGCTGAAGTTTTGGACCCTGACGTGCTTGATTGGCCGGTTGAAGAAGCCTTAAAGCTAGCAAAGCTAGCACTGCAATGCGCAGAACTCAGACGGAAAGACAGGCCAGATCTGTGCAGTGTTGTACTGCCAGAGTTAACTAAGCTGAGAGAACTTGGTGAAGAAAAAATGACCTTCATGTTCTCAGGAGGCGGTACTGGTCCTAATTCCTCGGTTTCCACCACTCACAGCAATGTAGATCAACAGGTATGACCTTCATGTCATATTATAGAAGCATTTGGAAGCTAATCAGTAGCTCATTTCACAAGTTAATGCATACAATTTCAAACATCTTGTGCAGGAAGTAATAGTGAGTGATCCACAGCTAAAGAGCCACTCAAGCACATCTTCACATACAGAAAACCAATAGGGCTCGTGAGAAACAGTTTTGAGTTTTTGAAAATAAGCAGGAAGAATAGATTCAATGATTTGCTAATTAGGTTGGCAGAGTTCCTTTTCCTCTCTCTCTTGGCCATTGCAATTTTGGCTCCTGAACTGTTGGCTTGAGTAAGTAAACTAGAGGCATTAGCTCCATAGTCTGCTGCAGCTAGCAGCCAATTGTTCTCATGTAAATATGATCAACATTAAAGTCTTACACATGTAAATATATATATATATATATATATATATATATATATATATATATGATCAGAATGTGCTTGATGAACTTGTTTTTGATCAAAAGAACAAGATATATATGTACCTGTGTTCTTGTTATAAGTATACTTTCAGTTCCAGGTAGCAAAATGATTGGGAAGATGGAAATGAGGGCTTGGAATAGGAGAAAACGATGTTTATTCTGGCGTTTGGCAGCATTGTTCTTCTGCTGTTATATATTTTTGAACCAGTGGTATTCTCCTGACAACAAATCGGACATATGCAGTGTAGAGTCTAATAAAATAAAAATAAAAATGCAGTGTTGACTGTAGAGTGGATATTATATTTTAAAAATATAATGACAACTTTAAATAATTATATATTTTTAAATATAATGACTCACAAGACGTGAAATTCTAAGAAAATTTAGTGTGGACCTATTGAGATATATACGTATTCAATACTAAAATGATTCTCCGGTGTTGTAGGAAATAATGAATTGGTCTACTCATTTCATTGATAATCTCTTTTATATAGGGTGAGTATTACAACAGTAATAGAAAATACATAAATGACAATAATGACTACATAATTATCTCTCGTAAGTTACATTGACGAAGACACATAATGTGTTTTTCCTTCAACACTCCCCCTTGTGCCGAGTCAGAGATAAAATGTGCATGTGGTGTTGCCTCATTAAAAACCTTACCAAGAAACAAAAACCCAATGGGAGAAAATAAAACTTTGGTCTAAGGACAAAAAGAGCACAACGCACCTATTACATTTGGAAACAACATGTATATATGTGCTAGACTCCCCCTGATGTCTGCACACCCCCCTGATTTTTACATTAATCATGGGATTCTCCCTGATTCTTTCATTTGATCAAGGGAGCTTTAGTAACATCAACACAGTTATGTGTTTTCACATGTTTTTCCAAATATGACTTTGAGCAATGATTTAGTAACTAAATCTTGCCACATCGTTCTCATATCCAATTTAATTTACTTTGATCTTGAGGATAAGGTTGTTCATGAACCAAACGCATAGGTTCATATTGAACATCAGGTTCACTCGTGGTATGACCTTCATATAACAAAATAGTCATAACTTCGTCTAGAGTATGGGTGAACCATTAAGAGATTTGAAATTGATCTGTAATAACAGATTTTCTTATCTCACATTTAATGCGTTTTTCTTTACGCATAGTTAGCTATGACGTGGATAATTTCTTTATCATGTCACATTCTATGTAGAGATTGAATAAGCCCAAATCTTTCATATCTTTAAGTATTTGAAAGAACCATTTGTGTTGTGTGGGCGCAGAGCTAAACATAGCTTTACAAATTTTCATCGAATGAGAGGTCGAGTCTTACGTATTGTGTTAAAGTACAGTCATGCGTTATTGCACTTGTATAGAGAATTTCATTTCCCAACACTTCTTCGTCATCTTCCTTTAGATGAAAAACGGATCTATTGTTAGAGTAAAGACTTCGACTGATCATGGGAGTATATGTAGGCCTCATTTTATTCTTTAGAGTGTCTAAGCCGATTGATGGAAGGTCACCATCATTACAGTCCTTGAGTTTCATTTCAAGACTGTGTATTCCCAAGATCTTTTTCATTCTTAACTTAGGATTTACAATACATAGAGTATCTCTTAGTTCACTTAGAGTTCATGTATATCCATAATGAAAACGCAAGGGCATAATTCATCAATCTGTTCTCAATCAAGTAGTCACTTTAGTGAACGTTTCAATTTCTTTTGCAAACGTACTCATGTGATCTAGAGCCACTTGATTTGGGTGGATGAAGTCCGTTTAGGATCCTCATGTATATCTCTTAATTTAGATCCCCATAGAGATATATGTATTGACCACTTTCATAAGTTGCATGTTCAGTTTTTCGGAAACTACCAAACTGACAAGGTAGTGGAGTGCAATGACATCCATTACGAGAAATTGTCTCATCGTAGTCCATTATGAGAGAATATCTCCTCGTAGTCGATTCCAGTGCGTTTTTGAGAGACCTTGCGCCATAAGGTGAGTCTAAATACTCTTATTCTCATTACGCATTCTAACAAAGATATATTTGATAGGGTTTATATTTGCGGTGTCGGCGTCACCTGCCCAAATACCTATCTCTTTGTTTATACTGGATCGTTTCTTTCCATTAGGCCAGTTTATGACGTTGACATTTTCAACGAAGTATGATTCGATATTAAACTCATTATTCCACGTCCTCATGTACACTAGTGTAATGTGTTTGTAGAGATCTCTATACTTTAAGGATTGGTTCTAACATTTGAGGCGTCCCCCAATGATAACCACAATCCATAAATATTCTCATGAGACAGATTTGAGTATCACTGATCAATAGATCAGGTTGTGCCAAACTTGTTTTCTTCCTTTACACAAGTATGTATCGAATTTAAGGTGGTCTCCCCCTCTTTCTTGGAGAGCCACGGCCTGTGACACCATTTATGCCACTTATGGAGTCACCATGTCACCATCCATGGTTGCAGAGGTTGCCGATCGGAGCAGAATCCGGTTGGTGCGGGCCTAGCGATGCTAGGGTGGGCTGCTGTGGCGGCGGCGAAGTGAAAAAAATTTCTAGGGTTTTTTGTTTTTTTTCCTTGGCTAAAAAAAAACTCTAGATTAGGCAAAGTGCTGATAACGTGTTGTAGGAAATAATGAATTGGTCTACTCATTTCATTGATAATCCTTTTTATATAGGGTGAGTATTACAACGGTAATAAGAAATACATAAATGACAATAATGACTACATAATTATCTCTCGTCAGTTACATTGACGAAGACACCCAATGTGTTTTTCCTTCAACATCGAGTAAATTCTTTAGTTGTTTGGATAAAATCCTCTTTGCGGTGAACTGTAGACAGTAGAACGTGGCACCCAAAAGCGGTGAATGTGTCATCTTTATAGGAAACGTGTCCAGTAAACAGTTATCTTTTATGTTCATCCGTTGTGATTTCAATAAAACTCAAAGTAACCAGTTCACTTTCCACTCGCCTTTCAACTCAAAAGATCAGACAAACATTCTCTTAACCTACATAGATCAGAAGCAAGACCACAAAAGGAACAATGGGGGAAGGCCAAGAAGTATTGAAGACCAAAACTGAGGATTCCCAAGTTGAAATCCAGGTACTTCCTGTCTCAGTTTCATTGATAGGAAGTTTGTTAATGCATAAAGGAAGTAGTTTCTATGAAGCATCAATCACTTTTGGATTTGCAGGAGAGAGGTGTTTGGGCCACAATTGAATTTATTTCAATTGGGCTTCCGCCCCAAGGCCCAGTAGGGGTTTTGATCAGATTCAAACCCTTGGAAATCGGGCTTTCCCGCTTCAACCAAAGAGGTTGAGTTGGAGGGAGAACGTGGTTGCTTCCTAATCCGATTGGGGTTGTTTCGTAACAATCCATCAGTGAAGATATTTGTTAAGATTGAGAAGCAATGTAGCAATGATTTCACTACCTACGCTGGGCTATCAATCACTAACAACTATAAGCCACGCTGCACCATGCTTTAGGGAGGTTGTTAGAGGAACCGGCCATACCGCGCAATGATGAGTGATGAACAGTAACAGCAGCATAACAAGCAAGGTCAAGACGTGTTGCTCCGATCTTCGAAGCTTCAATACCAACTATACCTCTGATAATATCTTCGCTGATTTGATGGGAAGCAGGGTAGGGGAGGACATTCCTAATGAATCTCAAGGATCCGCCGGGCTGGAGTTGACAGCCCTAGGGGTCCTTGAGTCATATAAATATGAATCTGCCGGCATCTAGGAAAAGGTTCTCAACCAAAAACAAACAACCACAAGTTCTAGCGCAACGCTAACTTGCCAAAGCCTCTCCGGAGCAACTCACGCAACCCGCCTCCGCCCCACGATCGATCTAATCTCGTGCTTGTGCCGAGCGCTTTGCTGGGTCAACTCACGCAACTCGCCTCCGCCCTACGACGGATTCAACCTCGTACTTGCGCCGAGCATTTGCTGAGCCTCACGCAACCCTCCTCCGCCCTCTTACGATCGATCTAATCTCGTACTTGCGCCGAGCATTTGCTGAGCCTCACGCAACCCTCCTCCGCCCTCCTACGATTGATCCGCTCTCGTACTTGTGCCGAGCGTTTGCTGAGTCTATCGAGTCGGTCCGCTACCCCGGTAGCAATCGAGTCTGTCAGTCCGCTACCCCTGGTGGCAATCGAGTCGTCACTCCGGTGACACACCCGTGGTCTTGGAACAGCTCTGCTTTGCTTCTCCGGATCAGAGTAAGATCCTCAATCCTCAAGGGGTTGGGAAGAAAATCCTGGTAGAGAGTTCTATTCAGGTCTTGTTCGAGCCCTGTACGCCGGCTTAGTCAGCGCCCGCGTAACAGTCGCTTGACCAGGAAGTCAGAGTCGAATTGGGAGCAGACAAAGCGACTCGCTCAGGGGGTCGCGCGCAATCGAGTGGCACCGCTCCAAGGGTGCTGGCACGCCTAAGCACAACACAGAAACACAGCAACCAACCACAAACACAACACCGTGCTGACTGTTCGCCGGGTGCTGAACCCGCCACGAACATTTTGGCACGCCCAGTGGGACTTTTCAGCTGGAGTGGACATGCACCAACAACCAGGCAGAGTACGAAGCCCTACTCATTGGTTTGGAGCTGTTACTCGACCTGGGGGCACAAGAAATTGAGGTACTTGGAGATTCCATGTTAGTTATTAATCAACTGTTGGGGATCTACAAGTGCGTTTCCTTCCATTTAGTACACTACTACGAGCGGGCTATTGAGCTACTGGATCGATTTATTGATGTTTCCTTAGACTATGTTCCGAGGGAATTGAACTCAGCAGCCAACGAGCTGGCACAATTGGCCACTGGAATCAGCCTAGCCCAGGGAGTGAAGGAACGAATCCTTAGGGTGGAGCGCAGAACTCTACCATCCTTTGTTATCCGCCAGAGGGAGCGTGGAGGTTGGTCGGTCGCTACAGTTGAGCCTGTCGACACTGACTGGCGGATACCAATCATAGCGTATTTGCAGGACCCATCTGCACCATCCGAGAGGAGAACTCGACATCTCGCAACAAGTTATCTTCTCAGGGGAGACGAACTCTTCCGTAGGGGGGAGGATGGAGTCCTATTGAGGTGTATCTTTGGCGTCGAAGCCAAGCGGATCATGAGAGAGGTACACCTAGGGGTCTGTGGTTCACATCAGTCCGGACCCAAAATGAGATGGCTGATTCGTAGATATGGATATCATTGGCCATCCATTTTGAAGGATTGTCATAGTTTCGCTCAGGGTTGTCAGGAATGCCAGCGACACGGGCCAGTGCAGCGGGTTCCTAACATTCCTTTGCAGCCCATCATCAAGCCTTGGCCTGCTAGGGGCTGGGCATTGGATTTCATAGGGGAGATCAATCCACACTCATCTGCGCAGCATAAGTTTCTTTTGCTGGGTACCGATTTCTTTACTAAGTGGGTTGAAGCTATACCAACCAGGAACTGCGATGCAGATACGGTCATCCGCTTTGTTTTCCAAAACATAATCTGCCGCTACGGCATTCCAGAGTGTATAGTAGCGGACAGGGGGGCAGCCTTCATGGCTGAGAAGACCCAAACTTGGTTAGCAGATTATGGTGTCCAGTTCCTCCATTCTTCTCCTTATTATGCCCAATCCAATGGCCAGGCGGAAGCTACTAACAAGGTGATCATATCCATTCTGAAGAAGATGCTAGTGGATAGCCCGAGGTCATGGCACACTCAACTTGACAACACGCTTTGGGCCTATAGGACCTCTAAGCGGACGCCTACAGGTACTACCCCTTATTCGTTGATGTATGGCCATGAGGCTGTCCTGCCAATGGAGATCAATGTGGCTTCTTTACGGGTTCGCGAGCAACATCAGCTCCTGGGTGAAGACTATGTCCAAGCCATGTTCCAGGAACATGAAGACCTCGACGAAAAACGACTTGAGGCCTTGGACACTATCATCCAGGAAAAGCAGCGGATCGCCAAGGCATATGACAAACGGACCAAGGGTAAAACATATGGCGAGGGAGACTTGGTCTGGAGGGTAGCTCTGCCCCTAGACGAACCGGGTCGTGGTAAATGGAGTCCTCGCTGGGAGGGTCCATTTGTCATCGATCGAATCATGGGCAAGGGGGCATACCAGCTCCGAGACTTGGAAGGTGAAGTTCATAGAAATCCCATTAATGGGCGATATCTTAAGAAATACTTCCCAAGTGTTTGGGAGTTCGAGGTCCCTCCGGCAGACGACGGGGCTGGACAGAATTCTTAGCCCTCCGGCAGTGCGCTCAGACGGCAGTAAGTTAAGACGGTACATCCGCCTGGGGTGTTCCCGCCGTGTTCGAAGTGTTCGTCTTTTTCATTGCGAAACCGTGGGGGTTTTGTTCTTCTTTTACCTTGTCTTATTTCAACATCCGCCAGGGGTGTTGATGTCCTTATACTTTTCATTAACAATCAAATTCATATCTTGGTAAGTGTTAAGTACGAAAATTGCAAATTGCTTTATTCTTACGCAGGCTTTGCGGCCAAGGGCGTTACAAGGAAAAGAAAATACAACAAGAGCTACTAGCTAGCTCTGATACCGTCCTACGTCTCTCTTAGTCTTGGGGGACTGGCGGATTCCTCGTGCTGCTGCTTGATCTTCTTGCCCAAATCCTCTTCTTCTTCGGAGCTCTGCTAATTCCAGGAGGGGAAAAGGAGTTGGAAAAAAGGGAAAGATGAGGATGCAGTGGCGGTACTGGAGGAAAAACATACAGTTCCGCTGAGGGAACGTATGGATGGATTGCTCGGGATGAAGGTCATCGGCCGTGTCAATGACATTCATCCAAGCACCTAACCGGGTCACTAGCGTTAGACGGGCCGGGTGTTGTTTAAGCACCAGGAAGCACGGCTTCAGGCCGCCTAACGCTAGGTGACCGGGGTTAGGATTTACTTAACGCTGGGTGACCGAGGTTACTGGGGCATTTAGCCAGGATTGCGGTTTCTCTGGCGGAAAGGCTTGTGGCAGCCAGAGGGCTACGCCAATTGCTAACCACTCTACGATTGCCATATTTGTTCTAAGCAGGGTGATCTGGTGAGGTTTTTGCTGCAACCAGGGGGTTCCTTTTATACTACATATGCGAGAGGATCCAACGGTTGGGGGTCACGCAAGCTTTAATGCTTCGATCTACCCATCTTTATGCATCTATCCGTTTTCGGCGCCTGCTCGCCTGGGAATCGATGCGTGATCAATGGGGTTTGACTGGCGCCTTCTCGGTTCTCCCCACCGTTTCGGTAACTGTCAAATCCTGCATTTATACCAATTTGCGTTTCCCAAGCATCTGCTTAGGGCTACCTGGCGTTGGGCTTACTTTCCATCGCTAGTGGGCCGGACAGGGGTTCGACGACGAACGGGCTTTCACCTTTTCGTCGAACCTAGCCCATCATGGGGAAACCACTTCTGAATCCTATCTAGTTTACTCGGCTTGGTTCAGGCTTTGCCCATCCGCGCAGCCCAGCAAACTAAGGGGGCAACATAAGGGCAATTATCTGTCGCGTTGAATTTTTCGAAATTTTTGAAATTTTTGAACCTTCTTTAGGGCCAAGCCTGGTCGTCCTTTGAATAGGGGTTTTTAGGAACATCCGCGTTGGGGTGTGCCCTAAAACCTTTGCCGTTGGTAAGAATTGTACGATGCAAGCCTTGATTCTAAAATTTTTGTTTTATTTACAAAAGTAAAGGGGGCTTTGCGGCCACGGCGATTACAAAGGCAAGAAACTAGTAATACATATCCGCCAACTAGCTCTGATACCATCTTGGTATATGGGGATCCTCGCCACCTCCTTCGATCCGAACACGGGCCGAACAGGGGTTGTAGAGTAAGATCCTGAGAGATCAGCGGATGAAGCGTAGAGATAGGGGTGGCAGAGACTGTCTTGACGCCGAAGCAGAGTGGCATATAGACGTCCGCTACCCATAATCTCTCGATCATGCAATGAGTTCAATAGCCCAGCGTTGTCCACGGTTATCCAATACCCTTCATGTAGAGTTGGACAACTGGCCTAGTGAAGCTCATTGCGCCTCTCTCCGGAGAGGAGGGTACCCCGAACCGCATCCATGCTGGACTTCCGGCCGATGCGCTAGAGGGGTGCCAAATCGACAGCTACCAATCTATAATCACATCCGCCCGGAACATAACATGGAGTGTTATGGTTCGGGATTAGTTTAACATGGGGTGTTATGATTTGGGGTGTTCAGCGGAACATCCGAACTAGATCGGGTGGCAAGGATCGAGGAGGCCATATTGGCTGGTAGCAGAACCTAAAGGAAGAAACGCTGAATAACATACTAAGGCAGTTTTTGGGGTTCTCGGGTCTAGCCAGGGGATGTTGCTTTTATAGCCTTACTTAGAAGCAATCCAAGGGCTGAGATGAACTTGCGCAATTATTGGGCAGTTGGAGGTTGAAACAGTTTCCCGTTTTAAAATTCAAATGCAAATTCATGGGAAACAGTTCTGCAGTTTTCTGACTGCATGATAAGACTGATGCGCAGGGTTTGGTTTGCGAATCAAACTAAATAGGGCTTGGTAAATGGGCTCATGTCATTAAACTTAGTAAATGAAATACATCAAGCCAGTCTTTACGGGCTAAGGCCGAAACTCATATAGATGCAGGCCCAACCGTTTGATGGTGGCCTTGGTCTTGCCTACCCCAAGATCAAACTCAGCTGTTTCCCTCTTTGCTCGCGTCCGCTCCTCTTGTAGCTTACTCCCCAGGGCTTTCTGTTGAGCTATTTCATTGGCGCGCTGGATTTGTTTCTGGCGGAGGAGGGAAATTTGCTCTTCAAGTCTAGCTATCTCAGCCGCTTCGGGGTTGCTAGTAGCCAGGGCAACCAAATCTTTGTAGGCACGAGCAGCATCCGCGAAAGCGGTCTCAGCTCCCTTAAGCTTGGCATGCTGAGTAGACCGGACAGGCAAACGCTCGTGCAGGCTCCTTAGCTCCGCGGGCAGCCGGAGGAGAGAAGCGTTAGCTTCAGCTTGGACCTCGGGAGGCAGTTGCTGGAAGTGGCCTTTGAGGATCTCAAGGGCAGAGGAGAGCTCGTCCGCCACTTGAACATCGGCAGGGTCCCTCTCTCCTAAGCATTCCAAGAATCCCCACGCCTTCTGTACCTCTTCAGGTTCCTCTTCTGGGCTTCGAGGAGAAAGGAAAGGATCTTCGGCCAAGAGGGAAGCAGAGTCAACTTGCTCCGGAGCCGCTGAACCCGATCCGTCAGGGGTCGCGGATGGCTGATTCAATGGAGACGCCGCGACCAGACCTTCGGGGGTTGGGGTCTGCGGCAGGGAAACTTGTGCAGTTACAAGTCCCACAGGTTCTGCGGAACCAGAGTCCGTTGCCTGCGGGGCGGAACCGAGGGTCTCCACATCATCATCACTATCATCCACCTGTTTATAAAAAGGGGTTAGGAATGGTTCTAACTAAGAAAAACAGCTCTTCAGGTGGATTTTACACCACATACCTCAACAGCCGCTGAAAAGGGGATTTCCTCTGGCTGACCCAGAGGAGAGCCCTGCTGCCCTGCTTTTCCTTGCTGAGCTGTATCAACGGGAGCAGCGGCAGGGGTTGGAGTTGGTTCAACCCGGGGGGCAGCATCCCCCACCAGCGAGGTGGCATTCTCGGTTGCCACTCTTTCTTCTTCCACCTGCTCATAATCGAGGAGGATTGGAAGCAATTCAGACCAAAGGAGGTACCAATTTAGAGCATAAGGAATATATACCTCCGTCAACGGGGTCTCTTCGGGCAGAGGAGATCCGGGCCACCTTGCTGGTGCTGGCCGATCGGCTTCAATACAAGAGTCAGCAGGGGTTGAATCTTGTTCGACCTGGGGGGCAGCACCGGCCAGAGACTCCGCACCGGCTAGAGCCTCTTCCTCTGCCGGAGATAGGTCAAGTGCAGGGGAGGATGGCTCGTCAGCAGCTGGTTGGTCTGCGCCCTGAATCGGCTCCTCCTCTTCTTCTACTTCTTCTACGTCCTCTTCGGCCCCGTGCTCTTCCTCCCGAGTCGAATGAGAGGTCAGCGGATGTAGAGTTGAAGAACTGCCAGGAGCGCCACATAGCATGAGCAGAGGCCTATCGGTTGGGGCCTCCGCCATGGTAGCATCTGGGTTTTCCTCCGCCTCCGGTCCAGCTTCTGCAGCAGCACGGAGAGTCAAGACGGGTTGGATAGAACTCTGATTAACTGCGAGGGCTAGGCTGGAGGAAGTACCTGCAGCAAGACAGCGCAGAGGAACAGGTTGAGGAAGACTATCGCCGCAAAGCTCACGAATACAGAGGTCCAGATAGTAATCGTCGGAACTAGAGGAACCTGGTTCTTCGGAAGGGTTAGAGGACTCACCAGAGGAGAGCTCTATTACCGCAGGAGCTCGGCTGGTGGCGGCGGCGGACGAGGAACGCTTCCTCTGAAGTATCTGCAGGGAGGGATAGAGATGGGATATCTACGTTATGTAGGTATCTGTTTGAGCTCATAGTTAGAGACGCAAGGGGAAATTGGAGCTTTAAAGAGTACTTACGGGTATGTCCTCCTCCTCATCTGATTCCTCATCCGCCTCAACAATAGTTTTGCTCTTCTTGGGGGGCGGAAGAGCTTTGCATTCGGCCTTCCGTTTTCCTTTGTCCATTGGGGTTTGCTCAATAGCCTAGTTTATTAAACAATCGAGATTACGCGAGAATCATGGGCAAACCGAAACAGTAGTTTCAAATGGGGGCATATTACCTTTCTTAGGGGCGGGTCAACGTATAGGGGACCGCCGTGTAGCACCTCTTGGTCAGCTGGGGTAAGTTGCCCACCCCGAAGGTGAAAGAATCTTCGGAAGTAGAAAACGGGTGGTTGGCGGAAGAGCGGGCTTCGCATGCGCGACCACCAGACGCGATAGGGGCCAGTCGCGGCCGTGGAGGCCTGCAGGTTAGGGTAGCAATCTTCGTTATGTATGATGAGAAGCTGCAGGCATGAATTGTCACTAGCACTAGAGGGCCTTTTGGACTTTCTGCTGTTCCTCCACGCCGAGAAAAGATTCAGGCTTCTCAGCGGCGGATAGGGCAAGGTTTGAATAAGACCAAACTGCCGTGCAAAGAAGTGAGGCGCGTAGAGCTCATGGCTCGGATAGCCTTTCTCACTACAGAGGAGTGGCAGGTCCGCCATGGAGACGCAATGGATGAAAATCCCTCGGCCTTTAGCTGCCTGAAGACTGTTAGGGAGAAAGCCTCGGGCTAGTCCGCGGGGATACTTCACGTGGATCAGCTGCTGTGCCTCTGTAAAAAATTCCTGAGCGGATGTGTTGAAAAAGATGTCGAGGCAGATGGCATAGCTGAGTTCGGGATCAGCGGCACAGCCGGCATACTCTTGCCCCACAACTTGGTCAGGCCTAGGGGCTCTCTTCGTGGCCGGAGAAAGTTGGGGAAAGTACATCTGGCACCAGATATCCAAGATCCAGAGCGGACCAGATTGTGCACAATTCATGGGCACGGCGGATATCTGGTGCAGACAGCGGTAGAGATGTGCTAAAACGCATTGGGCAAGACCAATTTCTTGGCCGGAATAGATCACCTCCGCCATACGGTGGTATTGCTTGGTCATTTTGTTGGTGGTGGAGTAGAACACGAATTTGTTTAGCCAAAAGGACAGAAAGGCTATCCCGCTGAGCCTGTCGTCACCCAACTGGGAGGTTTCCTTCCTCCACTTTTCGAACCCACTGGGCTCGAATCCCCAAACAAGGCTAGAGGGAGATGTCATTTCGGGGTAGTAGCCCTCGTCGAAGGCTACAGAGCCGAGAGGGAACCCGAAGCCGGCGTAGAGGTCTAGCAGGGTCACGGAGGCGTGACCGAATTGGAACTCGAAGGCATTAACCGTGGGGTTCCAAAGGCTGATCAGCGGAACTAGGGCGCACCTGTTGCCTCCTTTTGGGCTGAGGCTGAAGCAAAGCTGGATTGCATCAGCGACCCCGGCTTTCTTCCAAATTGCCCCGTCGAGAGGAAGCCGTTCTTCATACCAGGTGGTCATGTAGGGCCTAACCAGAGGCCAGGCGGAGTGGTTTACGGTGCATTGATGAGCGTCTTTTTGAAAATTTGGGCACTCCGCCGGTTCTTCAGAGCGGAAGAGCGCCGGCAGCGGGCGCGCCGGGCTGTCGAGCATCTGGTGGGCTCCGTTGTTATCATCAGGATGATAGGCCACCACGAAGGGACCTAGGGTGGCACATTCCTCATGGGGAAGACTAAGATGGGTCCGGTTCTCCTCTGCTTCAGAACATTTGAGGAGGGGGAGAAGTTGAGTCTGGGCTTGTTCCGCCAGGGGATAGCGGATATCAAAGTTCTTTTTGGGAGCCATCAGTCTCAGATCTGGGTTTCTTCTGATTTCGGGCTAGGAAAGAGGAAAGCAAGGTGGTACGAAGGAGAAACCGAGGGGTCTCTGTTGGAATTTATAGGAATCCGAAAGGGGTTCTTGTTTCGTGAGGCGCTGGGTTTCGCAGCAACCAAGGGTTTAGGTGAACAGTGTTACCGTTTCGAATTGGGGAATCGTGATTGGCGAGAAAACCGCGCAACAGTCCAGTTATTTATTTAAGGGCGATTGAGGTTCAGTCTCTCTTCTATTTCGTTATACCTCAATATCGGAGACTGGGGGGCAATGTTTGGGCCACAATTGAATTTATTTCAATTGGGCTTCCGCCCCAAGGCCCAGTAGGGGTTTTGATCAGATTCAAACCCTTGGAAATCGGGCTTTCCCGCTTCAACCAAAGAGGTTGAGTTGGAGGGAGAACGTGGTTGCTTCCTAATCCGATTGGGGTTGTTTCGTAACAATCCATCAGTGAAGATATTTGTTAAGATTGAGAAGCAATGTAGCAATGATTTCACTACCTACGCTGGGCTATCAATCACTAACAACTATAAGCCACGCTGCACCATGCTTTAGGGAGGTTGTTAGAGGAACCGGCCATACCGCGCAATGATGAGTGATGAACAGTAACAGCAGCATAACAAGCAAGGTCAAGACGTGTTGCTCCAATCTTCGAAGCTTCAATACCAACTATACCTCTGATAATATCTTCGCTGATTTGATGGGAAGCAGGGTAGGGGAGGACATTCCTAATGAATCTCAAGGATCCGCCGGGCTGGAGTTGACAGCCCTAGGGGTCCTTGAGTCATATAAATATGAATCTGCCGGCATCTAGGAAAAGGTTCTCAACCAAAAACAAACAACCACAAGTTCTAGCGCAACGCTAACTTGCCAAAGCCTCTCCGGAGCAACTCACGCAACCCGCCTCCGCCCCACGATCGATCTAATCTCGTGCTTGTGCCGAGCCCTTTGCTGGGTCAACTCACGCAACTCGCCTCCGCCCTACGACGGATTCAACCTCGTACTTGCGCCGAGCATTTGCTGAGCCTCACGCAACCCTCCTCCGCCCTCTTACGATCGATCTAATCTCGTACTTGCGCCGAGCATTTGCTGAGCCTCACGCAACCCTCCTCCGCCCTCCTACGATTGATCCGCTCTCGTACTTGTACCGAGCGTTTGCTGAGTCTATCGAGTCGGTCCGCTACCCCGGTAGCAATCGAGTCTGTCAGTCCGCTACCCCTGGTGGCAATCGAGTCGTCACTCCGGTGACACACCCGTGGTCTTGGAACAGCTCTGCTTTGCTTCTCCGGATCAGAGTAAGATCCTCAATCCTCAAGGGGTTGGGAAGAAAATTCTGGTAGAGAGTTCTATTCAGGTCTTGTTCGAGCCCTGTACGCCGGCTTAGTCAGCGCCCGCGTAACAGTCGCTTGACCAGGAAGTCAGAGTCGAATTGGGAGCAGACGAAGCGACTCGCTCAGGGGGTCGGGCGCAATCGAGTGGCACCGCTCCAAGGGTGCTGGCACGCCTAAGCACAACACAGAAACACAGCAACCAACCACAAACACAACACCGTGCTGACTGTTCGCCGGGTGCTGAACCCGCCACGAACAAGAGGGGAGATATTCTTCTTTTACAGGCCAAAGGTGAACAAGGAAGAAGCTCATAGTCCAGACGATGTGCAACGTTTGTACATTGTTTTGAGGCCAGAGTCTGGTGAGAGGTCGATTGAAGAGAAGCAAGAGTCAGGTTCAGGAAATGAAGGGGCAAAGAGGAAGGGGTCAGATTCTGGGGATGAAGGAGGTTCTGGTGATGGTGAAAGTGAAGGTGGACATGGGAAGGAGGAGGTGAACATTGAGAAGCAACCATTGCTGAGGTTCATAGTGATGGGAAGGAAAAGCCTCCCTGATCCAAGTAAGAAGAGTCTACCTTATTGGGGTTTTGTGGAGTTGGTCACAACAAATATAGATGATGTCAAGTCTTCCCTTCAAGGAGGTATGTGTTTTTCCCTCACTTCATACGCTTTTCATTCAAGTAATATGTTAGAACTAGTTGACAAAGAGCATAACAAAACGAGTTAGGTTTAGGATAAATTGGTTAGACTTTGATCACCTCCAATCAGATAGAAAAAGAAAAAAGAAAAAAAAATGCTAGACTTGATTAATTTGGTTACCACATGGTGTGTGACAATAAAAGAGAACAAAAAGATGGTATGATAATAAGGGTTCGACTTGGCTAAGATTGACTCAAAGGGACTACTTGACAGGGTAGTAGTGTCCCCTGTATGATGTATGATGATGGCCATATCTTCTAAAAAGAATATTTAGCAACCAAAATTTGTCAGGGTACGTAGTAGTAGTGTCCGAAGTTCGAACTCGTTGTTTCCCCTCCTATATGTAAATAAGGTCACAGAGTTCGCCCATCTTTGACAAATGAGTCCCTGTTACCACACCATTTGGTTAAGTCTTGGAATACTCAATCTTGATCAAACAATGATCAACTTAATGCACACAAATGGCAACAGTAAGTGGATTGGTAATACGGTACGAGTAATATTGATCATACATTGTTGTATGTCAGAGGAGCATGATACCAAAACCAGAGGACACAGACATACATCAGCAACAAGGGCACTTGGAGAAGGTGTTTATCGTATCTTAAGGCACAAAGAGGGGAAGAAGAAACCCCACACTCATTTGATCTACAAGCTTGAGTTTCCACCTAAAGATGAGTACAATGAGCCTCAGGAGTCACTAAACATTAAACATGAAGGCTCATTTATTATTCAAATAAAGAACCCAGAGCAACACGGCAGCAGTACTTCACAGTTCAGAGGCCTGCAGAGCAAGCGCAGGGCAGTATTTCCTGCTCACTTACAAGGCCAGTTTGGGAAGCTAGGGTATCACCCGGCTGATCCACCTGACTTTTTGAACTACGAAGGATGTGAATTTTTGCTCATATCGGCTTCAGATAGTATAGAAGAGGAGCTGGGGTTAGAGCTTCAGACCGAGGAGGTGGAAGCTGATGAGTCTTGTTCTGATTTGGTCAAGACTTTTGGAGAGACTGCATCTACTACTCCTCTTGTCAGAGGCACTTGGGTTTAAAAACCCACTGTGTGAGTGCCTCCTTTTAGTTCTATGACATTTTCTTTTGCCACTAAGGAATGGTCTGTAGTTCTCTTTTCTTTTTATGCATGCAACTTGTGTCTGTAACTTTGTGTGATTTTTAGTTAAGTACCTCCTTTGCAGTTTATGAGAACAAGCTAGGGGTTTTGAAAGTAAATCACAAAGTACCTTCTTTTTCTGTCCTTTTTTTCCCGATCAACTTCATGCAACAGTGGAACATCCAGTAGATGCAAGTATTAATTATATCAGATACTCGTCAGCAATACCTCTACTTCACGGGCGTTGCCAATTGCTTCTAGGGAGACCATGTACTGCCCTTAGTGTTGCATCTTTTCTGAATATGGCTTCAACCTAAATGGCAACCAATTAAGAAACAACCAGGGAATTACCAACTTCAAACAATTTCTAATTCGTGCCCATATATGATTATGCATTGCAGTTGAAAAGTAAAACACTAAATAGAGATGAGAAGAATTTCTGATAAACCAAATAAGAGAGCGATTATCCAGCAACTATAGTTCAACTTTTCACCTTTTTACAGCTAAAAAGTCCATAGTGATAAATAATGCAGAACGCATCTGATTGCCGCAGATCAAATATATCACTGTATTTTCATTGTTCCTAGAATTGTTGCATTGTCATCAAGATCATGCATTTTGCACGTCCACTTTCCCTCGGCAAACATCCAACAATTGAGGAACTTGGTCGAGATACACGGTGACAAACTCAACTTCTTCTCTTCTATCAATCCTTTCAACAACAAAACTCTTAACAACTGAACACCTGGGGATGATTCTCTTCTCCAAGCTGTACTTAAAAAAACATATGGCTACTTTACAAGTTTTCCTGATTCACATCCCATCTCGTTCACTAAGAACTCCATTATTCCCATTATTTTCTTCTCCGAAGCAGCCATACACTGGCCACACCTTTGAATGCAGATCGAATATCACTCTCAGACCAATCCCAATTCTTCGACTTGGCCAACAATTTGCCTTGCCACAATACTACACGAACGGGGCAAACCCAATTTTGTAACAAGCTTAAC
Source organism: Potentilla sterilis (assembly GCA_963682095.1). NCBI lineage: Eukaryota > Viridiplantae > Streptophyta > Magnoliopsida > Rosales > Rosaceae > Potentilla > Potentilla sterilis. The sequence goes on from OY821756.1 coordinate 51,087,768, forward strand.
ATTGGCTTCAAGTTGTGCCTCAAAATGGACACGACCTCGGCATCAGAGATCACCAACCTTGTGGGATGCTACAATGGCGGCCTATGAGACAACCCACATGAGTGAACCAGGTAAGACTGTAGTCATCTTGGCGTGCTGGGATTCTGGAGCTGCTAGTGAGTCTTCGACCAAAATGTGAAACCGCTACTAAATAAAGATAGTTTTACCCCTATGTTTTTTTTATTTCGTTCAGAAAGTATATACTAAATAAAGGAAATTAAATGAAAAAGAGGCAAATTTATTTGTTTTTGTCTCTTTCCTCCCTCCACAGTGTAGCTATAGCTCAGTTTGAGATTTCAGGGTTTTACTCCCACATCACATTTGACACTTCCAACACAATATAGGGTTTAAGAAAAGACTCTCCCATCTTCTGTAATGCATCGAGTGTGAGATATATCTCCAGTTATGTCCTCCCCCAAATTCCTCTCAATCCCCACAACCCTCACCTTAACCATCAACTTATCCTCATCCCAAAACCCACCCAAGACCCCACCCTTCTTCCCAAACCCTCCAAACCCAACTCTAACTCTCAGGCTCCACCTTACCCAAAACCCCAAGACCCCATTTTTCCACAAACCCACCAAAACCCATCTCCACCTTCACTATCCCCTGCTCGCCGGACCACCCACCACCCCTGCACCGCGGCCGGAGCACCCACCGGAGCAAGTCTTGGCTGCCCAAGAAGCTGTCTTGGAGCTTCTTCAAGAGTTTGGGGTGTCTGAGGAGGAAGCAGTGTTTGTTTCTTTGAATTCTCCGAGGTATTTGAGGATGTTGGTGGATGGGGTGGTGGAGTTGGATGAGCTTGGGGTGTGGAGAGAGGAGATGGTTGGGTTTAAAGAGAAGGTCAAGTGTATGGCTAAGGAGAAAGGTGATGATGGAAAGGTTGCGTTTTTGGAGAGTGTTGTTGGGTTGAGTCTGTCTTCTGCTATGAATATTGCTAGGCATTCGTCGGCGGAGACATTACTTGGGCTAATTGATAAGGTATGGGAGTTGCATTTCGATGTTTTTAATTTTTTCGAATATTTTGGTTGAAAATTTGTGAAAAAATTGTTTACTGGAAGTGAATTTATGTTGGTTAGTGTGATGTTGAGCTAGTAGTTGGTGGTTGGAATGTTTTACTCTGTTGAGTGTTACATTTGTTATTAAAATATTGGATTCTGTAATGGAAAATTGGTGTGTTTTGGGGAATTTGTGTGAGTTTTAATCTGTTTCAGTAATCACTATTTGGATAAAAATCTTGAGCATTCACGTAGGTTTTCCATGTATGAATTGATTAAGAGCATGTAAAACTGGTGAGAGTATCTTTGTTGGTTTAGAAGGGCATAGGAGGCGGATGAATGCTATAGTTATTAGGAGTTACTTGTGGTATTCATTAATAAGTGATTGCATTTCCTCCAATTCTGATAGTGTTCTCTTACTGTTACTCACTATGGCAAATCCTGCAGTATACAAATTTGTTGTAGCTATTGACCAGGGATTTAATGGCAAGGATACAAGATAAAATGAGAACCCTGTTTCTTTCACTTATGAAGGCCTGAATTGTTAACAATCATTGTGCTTTCTTCAATTCGTGTTATGAGCTGGTGAGAACATGGCATAGAACGTGATATTACAAGATTTTCTTTTCTTTTCTTTTCTTTTCTGGCATAGCAAATCAAAATGGAGATGGACTAGAACCACCTAGCACATCAACATTCATTTTGAATTTGAAGTTTTTTAATGAAGATAAACTAGAACCACCTAGCTCTAAATATGGCCATCTTATGTAAGAACAACTAACAAGGATGAGGCACTTGGTATTGATTTCCCGTATGAATGTAAAATTCAAACTGTTCTTAGATATGTTGCAGAATTGTTTCTTATATTGCATTTGGCTTATAGGTTAAATATGTGAAGGAAATATTCTTTTCTGGCAGTAATGACGGGGGGCTCATTGGAAAAAATGCTCGTCGTATGATGATGCACCTCTCAATTCCTATTGATGAAGACTTGCAACAAACCTTATCCTTCTTTGAAAAGGTCTGGTATGTCTGTTCCAACTCTTATAACATTGAATGTATAGCTGCAAGCTAATTTTATTTCTTTGTTATTTAAAAGTGTATTTTTTATGTGTGTTTGGGTATTTTGATGATTTGATTTTAGTTTCATTTGGGGTTTTTCATTTTATGCTATAGATTGCGGCAAGGCGTGGAGGTCTGGACATGTTGGGTTCGGAAGATACTACTTTTCGTTATTTGGCTGAATCATTTCCACGTCTTCTATTGTTCTCTTTGGAGCCTCGCATGAGCCCTGTGGTTGAATATCTTGAAAATATCGGAGTTCACAGAGAAAGCATGAGAACCATCTTTTTGTTATTTCCACCAGTTATATTTTGCAACATTAAAGTCATTAAGTCAAGAGTACTGGCTTTTAAGGAGGTACAGTTAGTCTATCTGTTCTCTCTAATCTATTTACAATTTGTTTATCTGTTATCGAGATCTGCTTATATATGTAGGGGAGGCGGATTTTGCATGCCATTGTACTCTTGCACCTCGTGTACTTAACTTCATACTTTCATACACCCTTATTTGTTTACCAAAACATAAAAATGGAATGCAAAAGTCGTCTTCTCTTCTGCAGTAGTGCTATCTAAAATTGTGATCTGTATCTCACTATATGTTATTCTACCTTCTTCTTCCCTAGCTTGGACATTTCCTTTCTCTTTGAACATATTTTCAACTTTTTGATTTTTTGAAAATTCATGAGCACCCCACCCAGATTTCTTTCAAATCGTATGGAGATTACATTATTTTGTATTCCTTGGCTCTATATTATTAGAATTGTGAGGATGGAATAAACATCATCTCGTAATTTGACTAAGAATATGGATTTTCTGACACTAGACACATTTTCACTCTATTGAGTATTCCTTTACGTATTGCTTTGCAGTTTGGTCTGGAGGATAAAGATGTTGGCAGAATGTTGATTAAATATCCATGGATTCTATCTACAAGCATTCACGAGAACTTCAAAGAGGTTCTTTCTTTCTTTGATATAGAAAAGGTATAGTCTCCAAATATATTTTTGCACAAAAAAAAAAGATTTATATTGTAATTAAAAAAACCCCTGATTATTAAATGTTCATGACAGGTCCCAAAAACAAGTGTTGGCTGTGCAATCAGAAGCTGGCCTCATATCTTGGGTTGTTCGACTAGCACTCTAAAAGTAATGGTTGAACAGATAGATGAATTGGGTATTGCTAACAAGAAGTTGGGTCAGGTGATCTCTAGAAGTCCTCAGCTACTATTACGGAAACCTAAAGAATTTCTTCAGGTGGGTCACTTTTTAGTTTATTTTTATTTTCGCTTAAATGGTGAAGAATTGAGAAAGCAAATCCTAAATTGTTGGTTCTGCTTGTGGTATATATGTCATAACATATCCTGTCCAGTCAAACTCACCATCTTTTCAAGTTCATCGAAGTTATGAGTCTCATCCAACTCACACCATCTGTAGACTTTACAGGTGTTTCTGTGGAGGATTTATTGAGTGTGTTTTAATCATTTTTACTGCTTTATGCAGGTAGTTGCATTCATGGAAGGTCTAGGATTTGATAAAGAAACTGTTGGGAGCATATTTGGTCGCTGTCCTGAACTATTTGCTGCCAGCATTGAGAGAACACTTCCGAGAAAGCTAGATTTCCTTGCAAGTATTGGTGTTTCCAAAGTTCACCTTCCTCGGGTTATCAAAAAGTATCCAGAGCTTCTTGTGTCTGACACTGACAAAACTTTGCTCCCTCGGTAACACTCTTTTCCTTTAATATGCGGTTAGTGAATGTAAAATGCTCTAGTTCTCTGTGAATAACCGGACCTTCACCTTCAACTCGAATCATTGTTGTGGTAGACTATACAAATGTACTTTTACTGCCTTATCGACTTCAAGGGATTGATATGCTTGAAATATGTCTGATATAATAATTCAAATGATTGTGATTTCCAGTTAGTACATGATGTCTTCACTGGAGTGTGGTAAGGATGCAAATTTTAATTTGAGCAATTGAAAGTGATAACTTGCAAGTTGTATGTTTGCCACATGCCACAATTTTCTAGATTTTATATTGGAAGGGCAAGAATGAGAGTTTTGAATTTTTTTTTTTTTTTTATGAATCAAGACTGCACTGTACTCCAATAAAACTTGCAATATGATAGATAAGTCGATCTTGCAGGGTGAGGTACTTGATGAAGAAAGGGCTGTCACGGAGGGATATTGCATTCATGGTCCGCAGATTTTCTCCTTTACTCGGTTACAGCATCGAAGAGGTTTTGAGACCGAAGCTTGAATTCCTCTTAAACATCATGGAGAAGCCGATTACAGAAGTGGTGGACTATCCAAGATACTTCAGTTATTCATTAGAAAAGAAGATAAAACCAAGGTACTTCGTGCTAAAGGGAAAGAATATCGATTGTAGCTTAAAGGATATGTTGGCTAAAAATGATGATGAATTTGCTGTTGAGTTTATGAGTGTTGAAAATATGCTTGTTACATCTCCCCTACCTGCACATCAATGAAGTGGAGGGAGAGTGGGGCCTCGATTTAGAAATGTAAATAATAAACTTCAGATTAGTCAGAGTTCTGTTTCACTCCTGTTGTAATGTTCAATGTATAGCTGTAATATTTCATTGATTTTTTTTTCACGGCACAAAAATCACACAGAACTTCAATGTTGATTTCATTGTTGTTCACTCTTCACTTGTTCTCTGCCCAAAAACCAATAACACAGCCTCGAAAGAGCAAAAATTTCGGCAATTTTGAATTGGCACGTTCTTCTCCACTTGACATCGTGCACCTACAAGTATTGCCACTGGCAAAACGTAACTGCTGAGACACTCATGAAGTACTCGGCTTCATCAGGAGATACAACAGTTTCTATACAGATTATACACCAACTCCCACCAAGTAAGAATGTCAGCTCACAGGTTCAGATTTTAATCATCACCTTTAAATATCATTGTTCTTCGCTAAATGATTTAATACGTTCGATAAAGCCCGCTTTCAAAGACTCGGGTATCTTTGAAATAAAAGCTGATTTAATTTCCTTGATCAACAATTTCTTTGCTTCATCAGCATTCTGAGCGAGTCCAAGAAGTTAACCGGCTAACTTGAAGAAGTGAACGCAAAGTCCGACCCGGTCCAGTCCGGCAGTTAACCAGTTTAAAAGGAGTTTTATTCAAGTCTGGTCGACGCGGGAGCATTGTTCTTTGTTTTTCGTCATTCAAATATATGAATCCTCTCAGGTGAGTAACATGATTTTGTCCCATTTTGCTTTCAAAATGACTTGGGGTAAACACAGAGAGATCTTCCTCCTCGTTTTTGTTTTAAACTAATGCATGGAAGAAGAAAAAAGAGAAACTGTAAAACTGAGAGGAACTCGGATGATCATTTCATGGAAATTCTTGGGGTTCACCCTAAAAGGATCATTTGATTGGTCTGATCAACATGGCCAGGTTATCACTTTGGAATGACTCGAGTACCTTGAATGATGAATCGTTGTCTCCTTTTGCAGAAGGGTTATATAACCTAGTTCGTATTATCCCTTTCTCTGACCAACATTATCGCTATTTATTTTGTGAGTTTTATCTTTTCAAATCCCTTTGCTTACAAAAACATAAACATTGGCATATCTATATAGTATATAGTACATCCATATCTCACTATCTAGTTCATACAACAAAGCCCCTTTATGTTAACAAGGAAGAAACTTGGACTTGTTTGCAGGACAATTAAGATTTGGGAAGGAGTTGGCTGCAGTGTCGTGTTAAGAATTTCCTCTTGAATGGGGACTGTCATCAGTAAAGCTACGGATGGGATTAGCGATCTGCTTGGAAAGACATTGCTATCCCCATTTAAGTCTATGTTTGATGGATCATGCCAGTAAGTATTACTTGTTTATACACCTATGCTCAATGCATCTTGTCTCAGATTAGTTTGAATTTATTGATACAATTGATTTTTTCTTCATATCTGTCTTTCATATGGATTATATCCACCTAGAGATGATGTGATGGCATGTTTTACCTTGCAGTTTAACGGACACACGTACCATCAGATATGATGCATCTCCAATTGTCCATTAGTTTATCGTGTTGATGGACTGATGAAAGCTTTCATCACCATTTATGTAAAATGTGTTTGTTTCTTGCTTTCATATACTAATATTAGTATGATTTTGCAGGGAGTGTTCGGGACATTGGGATTTGGTTTGTTTCATTGAGCATCTATGCGTGTCCAATCTGTTGAAACTGTTGATGATCCTGGTCCTTTGCTACATAAGTAATGTTCTTCTTCTTGATTTTGTCCTATTATTCACTTTAATGTTAACTTCTTTTGATTGGTTTTGGAAGTGCCACTGATATTAGCTTTCATTGGGAGAATATTTGATTTGTTTCTTAAAACTTCTTTTTTTTTCTTTTTTTTTCTCAGCATTGCTATTCTTCTATTTAGTATTCAAGTTGGGGATCTTCCAGTGCATTGGAAAAAGCCTCTGTAAGATGTGTTGGGCTGCCTGTGAGACATATTGGTTTGCACTGCAAGATATTTGTTGTTTCTTGTGGTACAAGTTGAGCAACACTAAGAGAGTGAACCGTCGTCGGCGGCGCCACCGCCAATTTCGAGACATTGAGCAAGGCTACAGTTCAAGTTGGGATAGTGATTTGTGGGACAATTATCATAATCTTAATGTTAGTAGAAAGCGAAAGTCACTTATCAGGAGAAGAAAAGATAGGGTGCAGAACTCCATTTACCCTTCGAGTAGGCTTGGCACTCGCAGCCAACATCATCGTCATGTAAGGTTAAACACTAGCAGGAGTATGTCTGTTCGCGTTATGGGTTCGAGACGTGTGAAAATAGACAAGGTGACAAATGTTCGAAGGAAAACAAGAACTTCCAAAAGGAGGAGGCTTAGGTGATTGTCAGTGTTTCTAAAATCAGTTTAAATCATTTGAATTAGTTTACTCTCTTTGGCAAACAGAAATATTAGTGGTAGTTTGTGATAGAGATTCCAATTGTTGAACATAAGAAATTCCAGTTGTTACAGATAAACTGTGAGCATAGTATTGATTGATGAGGCGCTGAAGGCAAGTCTGATAAGATACTTATTTTTATTTGCATACCAAGACCATCGTCACTTCATAGAACAAACTCAACACAACAGTCATGCATGATGAATTAATCGTCAATTTCATGATGAACCAGAACTACATTGCACCTACATAGATAAGAAACTTTAGTCAAACTTTTGGAACAATTTACCATTAACTGTGAAACTTCAGTGAGCTAGCTGGAAATTCTTACCATGCTTCTTCTTCTTCAGCACATCTATGAGATCTTTAGCATAAACTCAGCAGGCATACGGCATATATACCTGGCTAGTTATAGATCTAGTATATATAGATGAGTCCACAATGTTCGAGTCTGTATAACAGTACAATGTAGAATTCTACAATGTATGTGACTCAAAACTCATTCTTTTGGCAACAGAGAAAAGACCTGCACCTCTTGCTCTCCGAAAATTATTCACTGCGTGACTCAAGCATGTGCTTGAGTCTCAAAAAAGTGACGTGGCAGTTAGTAAGGGAAGGTGGAGAGGACGCGCGGTTAGTGTGCAAGTCTCATCTTTCCTTGGTCTCTTCTGCTCTCATATCTCTCTCTGCTCCCGTTAGTGTGCTTCCATCTCTGTGCTCTCATATCCCTCTCTCTTCCGCTCTCATATGAGTCATATCCCTCTCTGCCCATCTCTACTCCCATCTCCTCTCTCATCTTCCATTATCCTATTTTCACACTCATATATCCCTCTAATCGTTCTTTAATGGCCAACAAAGCTCCACTGTCTTGATCGGCAGTATGCTTAGTCCAGAGCCTCTAATTCTTACAAAACGGCTTGGGCATCAAGTGGGTTCTCGTTCTCTCTTCTCTGTGCTTAATTTTGATGAGTGGTGATTTTACAAATTGATGGGTTTGAGATTGTGTTTGCATAGTTAATCGGGAAAAATCGAATGGTCTGGACAAAGACTTGTGGTGGGAGATCGGTGAAGAGGTAGGCCAGTGGTTGGGTATTTTTCTACAAATACCCAATTGTGGCGACTTGGTTGTGTCGTAGGAACTAGTACAGGTCCAATTTCAGTGGTCGTAAGGTATGAAATTGAAATCTGAGTTCAATCTTACTTCAGCAAGTGTCTCTGAATTATGAAATTGGAGTTAATTATACTTAGTTTGGGGGGTTGTACGAATGGGTCAGAAACACCTAGCAGGTAGTTTGGATTAGCCATGTCAATATAGTGTGGGTACTTTTCTAGATCTGTTAATGCTCAATTTCTATACTTAATGAAGGTTTAGTATCTTCATCTACTTTGAACATACTTCAATCATAATGTGTTATGAAGAAAAGTTGTGGTTGGGAACTAAGGTATTAGCTAGGTATTAGATATATTTGAAGCCATTACATGTTGATGATAAGATGGTGAGCTAAAGGGGGCTCTCTGGTTTGATTTTGTTCATTTCCATGTGGTTTTGTTTGATACCATGTTTTATTTGGCAAATTATATAAGTGATCCGTGACTTAGGTTGAATTCTGACTCATTTTTAATATCTCTTTATGTCAGTCGCTTTCTGTAGAAGTTGTGAGATCTAGGAAGACAGTGAACCGTCTTCATGAAAATAAGGCACAGCTCAATTCAATATGAATGCATCTTGGGGAGATTGTTGGTATGAATTTTCTTATACTTGGGCTTATTGTTCTGACTGTCTGTTTACATTCTATCAATAGTGCTAGGGCTGCCCATTTACTAATTGTGACTTTGGTTGTGGTTGCTTAGAGATTTTGATACTAGAATCTCCTTTCAATACTTGAATTTGAATGCTACTCAGTGGCCAAACAGTGTAGTAATTTAACAGCTATTTTCGTTACTAATGACTAAATATCCTATCAAAACACACTACTTTTTCAGGTTCGCCCTTGTTAATTTATAGTGGGATAAAGGAGGAAGCTTTCTAGTAGGTTCCAGTGACACCTTAGACCTCATAGATGAATTAATTCAGCCACTTTGAAGCACAATGAAAAGTATCTTGGAACTCATCTAAGACTAGTCAATGTTTCACAATCCATTGAAGATAAATTCATGTTCTACCAGGATAATCAGTTGAAAAATTGGAGAGTTAAGAATGAGGGCATGCAATGAATATCAAGGACAAATATATCTTCTTGTTATTGTTGTTATTATCGTTACTAATAAAGTAATAACATATACTGTTGGGCTTTTATGTTGGATTTTTCCCTATGTTCAGTACTTTTGTTTGTCTTAATTTGTCTAATACATGTGGTTGATTTGCAGCTATTGCCCGTACTGTTGGTCATTTATCCAAGAGTGCTGAGGTCATGAAGCTGGTTAATAACCTGATGAAGGCTCCAGAAGTAGCTGTTACAATGCAAGAATTTAGCAAGCAGATGACTAAGGTACCCCTTCATTTAACCAATAAGCATGTTGTTGATGGCTTTAGTTTTTTATAGCTTCAGACTTATTTGTAGACATAGAGTATGCATGGGCATCAATATTTTCTTTCATTTATCTGCAATTAAACAATCTATTTCCACTCTAGTCTTTCATTACCCAAACAATCTATTTTTTCATTCAATTCTTGTTAAAGAGTTTAGGAAAACATTGAAATAAGAGTACCTGCTGTCATTTTACCAGAAATCTTAGAGCTAGAAGCCAGAAAGTTTTCCCTGCAATTTGGTCAGTGTTGTCGATTTGATGAGAAGAAGCAACAGTTTCGTCCATGGCAATAAGTTTTCCGCTGAGGCAATGACTGCAAGCTACACAACTCATTCCATTCAACCAAATTAAATTCACTTCAACCAACAAACTCTAGGTTTGGACATTCTGAGCTTCAGCCAGCTAAAAGCCGAAGAAAAGATACCATTGAAGAAGCAAACACCAGATTTCATCACCCCTAGGTATCAATTTACCCACAAATCCACGATTTTTTTTTTTGTTTTTGTTTTTGTTTTTTGTTTATTGTTTAAGTAAAGCTAGAAGATGATGAGGGGCCGAACTATCTAGTTAGTACTCACCGTATCTTTTGTAGGAAATAGAGTACTCTATAGCCAAAGCATCCTAGGAATCAGTTGACCAATCTGAACTAGCTTCAACAACAAACTGTAGGTTCCAAGTTTCTGAACTTCCCCCAGGCAGAAACAGAAGAAAAGTTACCACTGAAGAGGGAAAATACTAGATTTCATCACCCTTATAAGGACCAGACTTCATATTAGCTATGGTTACATGAATTTTCAAATAGTAAGCTAGAAGAGGATGAGGGGTTGATCATCTATCATCATCTAATTAGAATTGGCCTTACGATTTCTATTAAAAATAGAGGACTCTGAAGTATTTGAGCTACAAGCAAGAGAAGATACATGCTTAAAAGGATGATAATTGTAATACTAGAGGGATATAAAGGCTCCATTACCAATATAATGTAGTATTCATAATGTTACAGTAATCATTTTCAAAGAAATTCTGTCCATTTCCAAGAAAACACTTTTGGGAGGTCTGATTTCAGAACTACTATCATCATCTAAGTGGTAGGTATTAATCTGACCAGCCCAAATGTTTCACTTCCTGAAACATTCAACAAATGTTGAATTATAAAAGCAAAACTCTAATGGAGTGTTTTTAAACTAAAAGCCACTTTCTGATTTGGCCATTTGGGAAGACAAAGCTCATCATAAGAAACCTTTTTGGTGCACTGATATTAGATGTTATTATCTATTATACTTGTTGCCTTGTCTACTGAATAAGTAATCATATATTGTGTGTGACGTGTAGGCACGAGTAATTGAAGAGATGGTGAATGATAGTCTTGAGACAGCACTTGACTCAGAAGACATTGAAGACGAGATATGGAAGGAAGTTGATATGGTTTTGACTGCTATAGCGGGTGAGACTGCTGCACAACTTCCAGAAGCTGTCAGGAAGGAGAAGTTAAAGCAACCTGCTAGGGCCCAAGCTGCTCAGGAGGTATGTGTGACTTGTCTATCATATGATAAACCAGTTTATATCATAACTTCCTGGCTTAGAATGAGGCAGGAGAACATTAAATGTCATGTTACTTCTGTAGGAAGAAGCAATAGATTAGGGTGCTGATGATGAGGAAGAGTTGGAAGAAATACGAGCCAGACTTGCCAAAGTTAGATCATAAGGTAGATTCTAAGACTTTCAGTCTCTGCCTTTTCTCCTTCCCAGACATTACTAGAATGAGGCAGGAGAACATTAAATGTCATATTACTTCTGTAGGAAGAAGCAATAGCTTAGGGTGCTGATGATGAGGAAGAGTTGGAAGAAATACGAGTCAGACTTGCCAAAGTTAGATCATAAGGTAGATTCTAAGACTTTCAGTCTCTGCCTTTTCTCCTTCCCAGACATTACATAACTGAGGCGGATGCACTTCCTGGGCATATCATCTCGACTAGATTGAGATTGCTTCAATGAGGTCCCATTCACTACTGACAGAGAACACCAGAGATGTTTTGTCTACTGTATATTATATTCAAGCAGCTTGTTAAAGAGTTTACACATTTGCTCTATTCCATAAAAGTGGTACTCATTTTCATGTAACTGGGCATGAGAACATAGCATGACGTATTTTGATGTTATTATCCGGAGTACATAACCAGATGATCATCACCACATTCTTTTCCTACAGCTATCATAGCCTATAACTTGTCTACCTTTCCATCAAACTCAAATTGGTTGAAATTTACTCATGACAGTATAATGATCCAAAGGGTTATGTTAACAGCAATAAGGTCAGTTCACAGTAGGTTTGGAGTTGCCTTGGTCTTGTTGGATGGAAAACTTAGCTAAATCTCAGTTACGAGTGCTCCTTAATCTTCAACCGATTAGTACTCAATAAAATAAAAACTGCTTGGTTGTCTGGTGGTTCTGCTTCATTTCTCTTTTTGGAATTTATGATTTGCTTCTTCCAAAAGCAGCTGTTATGAGAGAGCTTATTAAGTGCGTGAGTCACACACCTACTTGAGTAAAAAAAAAAGTTTAGATTTTGGAAAACAGGAAACATGCGCTGTTAGCGCGGCTGTCTAAAAAATTTCTCAAAATTATTGCACGCTCACAACAATGCACTTTATCCATCAATATAAAAATTTTGAGATTTACATCACCGCGTGACGAGGTTACCCTTAGGAGGGTAAAAAGATAAGTATGACTGGTTTGACCGGTATTAAAACAACTTAAGTTCCAAGTATAGAGAATCGGCACCACCCAATGTGATCTACATATACATTTATGGATCTCATCCATTTTTCATCCAATTGCGAACTCTTTTGACCTTCTAAACTTTCTGTCAACCCAAAAATAGACAATTTTACATAACAAAACCCCATTTACCGGGGCCTTACTAAATGGGTTTCTGCAATTCGACCGCACACACTCAGTGACGAAAATTACTTGGTTTGGGAGATGAAAACGGTTTTCGCCGTTCGCATCCCGGTCATGGGTCCTCTCTTAGGACATATTAGTGGCGTTTTTGGTAAACTGAAGATTCTCACGGTTAGACCAGGTCCAAAGTGCACGAGATTTATACAGGGTTTCTAAATAAAGGTACCAATCACATCGGCTGGTGCCGATTATTTACGAGACATTTCCTCCATATAGTCGCTTCATAATGCAACAACTTGCTTTCAAACCTATTATAAAGGTTATGATACATTAGTAGACACTTTGGTGATCAACAACCCCAGTTTTGAGTATAGTCAATCGACACGTATCATACGATGTGATCTATATATATTTTTTAGGACCTCGTCAAATTACGACCTCGTTTGACCTTCTGAACTTCCGGTCAACCCAAAAGAGACATTTTTAAATAACAATATCTCATTGACCGGAGCATTGCTGAATGAGTTTTTTCGATTCGATCGCACAGGCTCAATGACAAAAATTACATGGTTTCGGAAACGTGAATGGATTTTGTCGTTCGCATCCCGGTCATGGGTCCTCCCTTAGGACATATTAGTGATGTTTTTGGTTTACAGGAGATTCTGACGGTCATGCGAGGTCCGAAGTGAAAAAAAGTTTTACAAGGTCCCTAAATATATGTATCATTCACATCGGCTGGTGGCGATTATTTACAAGACGTTTCTTTCATATGGTCGATCACTTCATAATGCCACAATTTGCTTTTAAACCTATTATAAAGGTTATAGTACATTAGTAGACACTTTGGTGATCGACAACCCCAGTTTTGAGTATGGTCAATCGACACCATACGATGATCTATATATATATATTTAGGGACCTCATCAAATTATCATCCAATTACGATCTCGTTTGACCTTCCGAACCTCCGATCAATCCAAAAAGAGGCATTTTTAAATAACAAGATCCCATTGACCGGAGCCTTATTGAATGAGTTTTTGCGATTTGATCACACACACTCAGTGACGAAAATTACATGGTTTAAAAAACTTAAACGGCTTTCGCAGTTCGCATCCCGGTCATGGGTCCCCCCTTAGGACATATTAGTGATGTTTTTGGTTTACCGGAGATTGTGACGGTCATGCGAGGTCCGAAGTGAACAAATTTTTGACAAGGTCCCTAAATATAGGTATCAATCACATCGGCAGGTGTCGATTATTTATGAGACATTTCCTCCATATGGTCTCTTCATAATGCAACAATTTGCTTTCAAACCTATTATAAAGGTTATGATACATTAGTAGACACTTTAATGATCGACAACCCAAGTTTCGAGTATGGTCAATCGGCACCGTATGATGTGATCTATATATATATTTAGGGATCTGATCAAATTTTCATCCCATTACAACTTCGTTGAACCTTCTGAACTTCCGGTCAACCCAAAAAGAGGCATTTTTAAATAACAAAATCTCATTGACCGGAGCCTTGTTAAATGAGTTTTTGTGATTCGACCGCACACACTTAGTGACAAAACGTACTTGGTTTGGGACATATAAACGGCTTTCGCCGTTCGCATCCCGGTCATGGGTCCTCTCTTAGGACATATTAGTGATGTTTTTGGTTTACCGGAGATTGTGACGGTCATGCGAGGTCTGAAGTGAATAAATTTTTGACAAGGTCCCTAAATATAGGTATCAATCACATCGGCAGGTGTCGATTATTTATGAGACGTTTCCTCCATATGGTCTTTTCATAATGCAACAATTTGCTTTCAAACCTATTATAAAGGTTATGATACATTACTACACTACTATAATTTATTTAAAGTTTTTCAATTAAAAATATTTTTGTTTGTTTGTTTTAAAATTATTATCTACAAATGTATAATGAAATGAGATATACAAACAGAGAATGTGTATTATGTGGGGGTGATAGTAGTATCAAATAAACCATCACATAAAAACCTGTAATAAGATAAACTATGTACATATGCACATTTAATTTATGTGTTTATTTTGTTAATTACTTATATCATTCAATAACAGCTATATGGAGAAAATCTATTACGTTCGATCAAACCGGCACTAAAAAATCAAAGATTTATCAAAACCTTCTAGTTTTAGGAAATTGTATTCCTAAAACTAAAACCATTAAATTAAACCTAGTTGTCAAATTTATGTCATTTTAATTTGGGCCGTTAGCCTTGTGGTGTAAATAGCTCAATAGCCCAAATCAAGTCAAAGGTCAACATTCTCTTCTTCGACAGAGCCGACAGCAGAGCTCTCCCTCCAACCCCACCGCTCCCAAAAGCTTTAGCTCTGCCTCCTGATAGCGCAAGACGGTAGAAAGGTCTCTTTCTCCTAATATTCATAACGGCTATGGACTAATTGTCTTCCATCACACATGCATGCACCGGAGAGGAAGAATCGACGAGATGAATGATAGAAGCTTCCCGGCCAAATTCGACGATTCCGGCCAGTTCAGCCCTACCCTCACCGTGAAATTATTCATACTAGAATTCTTGACTTTCCGTTTTGAACCCGAATTGATACCTGTACTAGCTCCTACAACACAACCAAGTCGCCACAACTCCGAATTTACAGAAAAATACCCAACCACTGCTCAACCTCTTCAGCGATCTCCCACCACAAGTCTTTGTCCCCCGCCGCGTCAACTCATCTGGATGGTGGCGATGTAGGACCAGACTATTCGATTATTCCCGATCTACTATGCAACCACAATCTCAAATCCATCAATTTTAAAAATCACAACTCATCAAAATTAATCACAGAGAAGAGAGAACGAGAACCCACTTGATGCCCATGTCGTTTTGCAAAAATTAGAGGCTTTGGACTAAGCCTGCTGCCGATCGAGACAGCGGGGCTCGGTTGGCCATTCAAGAACGATTAAAGGGATATATGAGCATTAAAATAGGAGAATGGAATATGGGAGCAGAGATGGAAGTAGAGATGGGAGCATAGACGGGAGTAAAGAGGCAGAGAGGGATATGGGATATGAGAGCGGAAGAGACGAAGACAAAGGATATGAGAGCAGAGAGATGAGAGATGGTCCAAAGAGAGATATGGGAGCAGAAGAGGGGAACGAAAGCTCGGACTCGCACCTAACCACGCGTCATTTCTACATTCACTTACAAACTGCCACGTCACTATTTTTTGACTCAAACACATGCTTGAGTCAAGCAGGGAATAAGCTCTCCTTGCTCTCCAACACCTAGATTGCTGCCATTATATTTGACCGTCCTCACTCCTCACTACAGAAAATGATTTAGAGACAAGATATTGCACATCCACAATTGCCATCAACTTTATAATTAACAACATACTTCGTTATTATTTGATGTAAATAAGTCATATATATATATATATGCACGACTGCACCAGTACTCTAATTTTGTTTAGGATACAGTGTTTGTTCTTACAAGAAGTTTGGTATCTAAAATGCTAACTGCAACCAATTTTTTTTTTTGTAGTGACCCATCATATATAGCATATGTCAGCACTACGGGCAAGTTCTATATATATGCTAACAAAAATCTTCTATGCTTCAAAATAAGCATATCAGAGGTGAAATATTGGTAAAATGTTTTTATTTTTTCAAAATATTGGTAAAGTTTGACAAAGATCAGTGTGGTGCCTCCATTACACATGATAATGACGAGCTAGAGAAACACAATTGGTGGCATTGCTCGTATGATAAACTTCTTGTGTCAGTACATACCTATGAATATATGCATTTAGAGTGCGTATGAATTTATGCATTTAGAGTGTAACGGATGATCAACGATGAAGATCATCGATATTAAACCTATTGTAAGTTGTTGGGCATATAAATCTTCTAGAAGTATGCCCTTTGACTCGTATATTACTACCTAAGAATCCACCAAATCATTTTAAAGACTAACCAGTTTTAGAAAATCAGAATTGATTGTTAACCTTCAATAATTTTCTCTAATATCTCATATATTGTACCATTTAATTTGATATTTAGTTTACAGCAACAATGTTTCCTTCAAAGATTATTATGCAGGAAACATATCAGTATTATTTTCATGACCACCAACTTGCATATCATGTAAATAATATTGATTAGTGTTTTCCTCTGTTTTACTTTGCTTAATTACCTACTCAATAAAGAAATTATTGATCGATAGAAGATCACATATAAAGTGTTGAAAACAGTAATGCATGTACCAACTCACCAATTTTTTATGCTTTGCTAAAGATTGTACTTAACAAGAATTTCTTTTTTTTCTTTTTTGTTCTTTCCTTACTGGATACTGGTTAGTGGTTTCAAGCATCATATATCACAGGTACATAATTCCCATGTGTTCATCATCATATATATTATGGTAACAACTCGATCATATTAGTCCGATCCACGTATATTATGATGAATATGCTTAACTAATATTTTCTGGAGACTCTAGACATTGAACATATGTTTTTAGGTACTTGCTAGTTGCTAGCTAGATTTGCAGATCGACAATAGATATCAAATATTTGAAAGATTCGATATTTATTAACTTATAGTCTTTACTTATATAAAAAAAGCTAACGTGATACATATTGACATATATACATGCATGATGCATGTTACATATGTACGTAGTAAAACACAACCGGCATACGTACACAAAGTCGTATGCATGACTTTATTCAGGACGTCCATTTTCAGATCAGACATGAGGTTTCTTAAAACAAGCTTGATCAGACACAGCAAGCAGTTTCTCTAGACTGACCCCGGCATTGCACATGTTGGCAAAAGCTCGCGTGTACTTCATTCCATATGTCGATAGCTTTCCGCAGTGGCTCTCGTAAGTCCTCATCTGCACAGGAAAGAAGTCTAGTTCAACAACTGTAAGAGATGCAATCAATAATGTATAAAAGAAAAATTCTGATAGCTAGCTAGGAGAACTTACAAACATCTTGAAGCACTCCCAGTTATCAACTAGAGGTTGTCCCGAAGGCCTGACGTTCATTAATACTTCTGCGCTCTTGTGCTTGGTCCCAAACAGGAGCTCTCCGATTTCGGTTATGCTGTTATCCACATGTTTCCTTTGAGCAATTTCATTACGTAGCTTCTTTCGAGCTTCGAGCTTCTCCTGAGAGCCAGTTGGAGCACTCTTTACCTGAAAAATATGTAAAAACATTTTGATATTATTAAGAACATGGAGTTTAGTACCCAGAAACCAACCAGTAAATTATATTCTGAAGAGAAATTCATAGTCGAAGTGTAGAAACCTTATGCAATAAATAAAGGAGGGTTGCTTCGCGCTGGCTAACACTCCTTGAGATTGATTTCGAAGCGGATCCGGTGAAAGGAGCGGGAGCGGGAGCGGGAGCGTAGCTATGAGCTTCTGTAGGAGTAGCCCCCATGTAAGTGTACAAGAACTCCTGTACGTAGCTCAAATCACCATACTGCATAACATGAGATTCATCGGTTCTGTTGCGCACCTGTAGTTTAGTGGACACACATGATCATATTAATTAATTCTTCTCATTTTCAAGGGTTTTACGCATACAAATCATAAACAAATCAAGTTCCAAAAGATCTAAACGTGTGCAAAAAATTCATCGCTTTTACCCGTTTATATTGAACCCCAAAGGTCTCTTTCCGCAGATCATGTGCATCGCTGATCACAGTAAATGCACCAATAATCACATAAGTAACAGAGAGTATGATTAGCTTCTGATTTAAACTGTTTGGAAAGTTAATAGTTAGACAGCATCATATAAACTAAAATTGTACTTTTTCTCACCAATCCTCCATCCAGGAAATACTGTATAAATCTCCCAAACAAGTACCAAATTCTTTAGGAACATGAGGATCTCCAGAACAGTATGTTGCATAACTGCTCTCCTCTCCATTTGCTGCTGTAGTAGCATAAATGTTTATATTCTTTGGAAGCAAACCCTCAAACATACTCCCAGACTCACAAGCTTCAAGGTAGAACACCTTTTTTCGTCATCAGCGTAGAAAGTCCATTAGTTCATAACTCACCAAAAACATAATAGTTCAAAACTATACGGAGGTTAGATTGTATATCAAATTATCAATTACAACTCTCACCATGCTTTTGTAGCCTTTAGCAGCATGCTTCTCTTTCAACACATGAATTAGATCTTTAGCATAAACAGCGTCATAGTCACTAGGCATCCCTGAAATACATATCATTCATATGTAACCATGCATATATGCAATATTAATTTGTTATAATTCTTGCTCTGTTCATCAATTAATATTTATTTAATATAACATATTCGTTTACATTTTTGGTCTCAGAAATTTACAAAAGTTACTAACCAAGAACTCCAGAGGCACCATGATCAGTGTAATATATGAAAATATGGTCATCTGGACCAGTCTTCAAAACCTTGCCGCTTCCACCTTCGATTGCAGTTTTGTTTCCGAGAATAGCAGCATAGAAATTTTTTGAGTTTACAGCATCTCCTGTGTAATCCTGCTTCAAACTAGTTAGAGTTAAAATATGCATGCATGTTTCAATAACAAATGATTATCATCCACATATAAAAAAATTTAAACCTTGGGAACTCCGTGGTAGACGTCCTTGCCGTGTGGCTTATTGATAATGACACCAGGTCTAGGGTTTTCTGGGCTGTTGGCAATATCATCATACATGAAGACGATGATGTTTTCATCTTTGAGTCCACCTTTCTTGAGTATCTGATATGCATGGCATACATCAGCCTGCATATGTAGCACGTTAATTAGTTGGACTTGTTACTTCATAGAAGAAGATCACATATATTCATAACAAACAAAAAGTTTAACGTTATTTAATTGATACTAGCTAGCTAGATTGATTTTGATAACTTTAAATGACCTGGTGTCGATAGTTGTCGTAACCACTCGAACCGGCGATTAGAAGTGCCCATCTTTTTCCCTTGGACTTATGATGATCGGTACTTAAAGAGCCATTTTCACCAAGAGTGCTTCCAATAGTACTCACACTCAAAATAGACAGGAAAAGGAGTACCACCAAACCTTGAATGCTCATCATTCTGCAGATTAAGATGATCTGTAGAAACACAACACATGCATTCATGCAGTACTTGATTAGAATTCCAAAACTAAACGAGGTAGTTTACTGATACATACTTGAAATGAGGCTAGCTAACACCCTCTAAAGAGCTACTTAAGATTGATTATTGATGGCGCCCAGCTTACCAAGAATTTCAACTTCTCAATGTTCTGCGAAAGAAATTGCTAAAAGGCTTCACGTACTCAAGCTCTCAGATTTAGTGTGCTCTTGTACCAAGGAGTACGTGCTCAATATATAGAGATGTAGTGGGTAAAATGAGCGGCTCATATCAACTTCCAAAATTAATTGGCTCTTTAAGCAAATAATGACAGCCATTTAAAGTGAATCACTTGCAACATTCAAGCTTAGTAAGCTAAAATTTTGACCCAATAAATGCCAACTACTTGATCTGCATAATATGTTGCATAGTTTTGTCCTCCTAATCTAAATGTTTCGTTCTCCTAAGGGAATCAAAAAGTAATTTGGTTGAACATTTGGATATCCCAAGGTTTGTCACCGATCCAATAATTGAGAGTGAATACGAGAGTTAAAGTTAAAATTAAGGTATGTCGTCTTAGATAGGGTTTTGAAAGTTTTAACTAAAACACCAGAGAATATGCATGGAGATATGAATCAATAACTTTGCAATCCTTTAACGTGGGCATTTTTTTGGTTTGAAACCGATCCTCTTTGGTTAGTTAAGTGTATTCCAAATGATATTCATGTTACTCCTCATTGTAAATGTGAATTTGGTATTAAGCGTGAAGATAAACTTCACAACTTGAATGAATTACAATCCTAATTTCCAAAGGAAATGATACCAATAGTTCTATACTTCTATACAATTTAGATTGTTTTTCAACTCTACTTACTTAAGAATTTTTCCAAAGTTAGTTTGATTGTTCATTATCGCATCCCAATAGTCTTGTCATGATCGATCAAACTTGGTACGTACCAACATGGCTTATTCTTCATTACGAATCGAAAGTAATAATCACTTGTCCTCACGCTTAAGATCAATCCACAATTAATTAACTTCTGCCATTAATTGAAATTGTTGGTGTTGGACTTTAGGTATTAATAGCTAGTGGTAGCATATTTGAAGAAGAATAAGTATATAGTAGAAGAAACGTAATGACTCGTACGATACAATATTGGATCTGAATGGGATTGAGCTAGCTTTGGCTTGTTCATACCTGTATGTGTATGCTTAGAAATTTTAACATTTCGTTTAACTAATGTCATTGTCTAGTCATGATCAACATAGATGATGACCTTCTAATCAATCGGTCTGGTCATCATTGGCTTCTTTCATTTTCCATTCGTAGAGAAAATTGTAGGAGGGACAACATTAACTCCTGTCAATGTAGCTAACTGCTAGTTGATTCTTAGTTAGATTTGATTACAATTTCATTGAAGTTGAGTAACTATGATATGGATTAATGTGGACTCATGCATTACGTTCATATATGATCTACATGATCAGAGTATTTAGGGTTTCGATCAACATTGTAATTGGATCATATGACGATACGCAAGACAGGATCGATAATAGTAGAGTAATTCATTCCACATATAGAAAATGGTTACTTCTACGTTTCATTTCCCAAAATTTTGTCAGCAAATAATAGGTTAAATAAAACGTGCGAATGAAGCAAATTATTAGGTCAGGATTCTTTCTCCATGATCCCATAAATAGCTATATGAATCGATTACAAAAATGTCAGCTATCTTATCAGACGATGCATTACTAATTAACTAAATGAGCGATACACGTAATGCCACACATGTATAACACTTTGAAATCGCTTCTTGAAATTACTTGTTGTAATTAAATCATGTTTGTATATCATTTTCCTGGAAGCAATGAAGGTTTTTTTTTTTTTTTTTTTTTTTTTTAAGAGAATGCAAGCAGCAAGCTAGAATGAGGAAGTTAGGTTTTGTAACCTCTTGCCAAGAGATTTTAGAACAATACGTACAAAAGTTCCAAATTAGATGATATATATATATATATATATATATGTATATATATGCTAGATTGCTAGTATATATATTAGACTCCTACTTAAAATTAATAATAGCTAAATCATTTAAAATTAAACTCAGGAAATAGATCTTCAATTCCTCTTTACACACATATAATCTATATCCTAGAAGGGTTAGGTGCATGATCATGACTCAATTTGGGTAAGTGAAAGTAAAAAATCTCCTAATTTGGTTAAATGACTTGGCTATAAATATACGTAAAAGAATTCTGACAAGGGTCCTTCTGACAATTTCATAAACCCTAATCCAGACCGCATCAATTGATTAATTAGCGTACGCGTTCAACATATCACTGGCTAGTGGACATTCGCTTCTCTCTGTATTTTCCTCTACCATGGATTTTCCTTTTTCAGGTACAATAACAGAAGACCACCGGACCAAAAGTAAAGAGAAACGAAAGATTATAGATGAGTTGAATATAACATGATTTGGGAGAATAATTTTCTGATATATATTCATCTCACATTAGAGGCTATACATGATACAAGATGTACTCTAATCCTACGTGCTTGGTACTATGATGTACTACATATACTGAATAAATAAGTACTAACTACCTAATTTACATTCTTAAATTACATGACGCACGCTAACAAGATGACGTAAATCAAGAAAGAAAGAGACAAAGAATGTCGACCGTCGACCACCTAATAACAGAAATCAACAACTTATAATGTTTGAATGAGAAGCATACAACTCTTGTGAGAATTCGAAAGACACGCAGAGTTAACGGAAGATTTGAGAACGATTCATGCCAAGATTGTTAACCAGGAAGAGATTTTTGTGAAGGAGAGGCCGGGCAAAATGGGAAGCTAAAAACAGTAGCTTAAATAAGAGTGATTTTTTTTGGGAAAACATTTGCTTTGGAGGGGGCCATGGCCATGGCCATGTTGGTCTCTTCTACGTTCCGCCATTGCATGTGGGATATTTAATTTAAAAGGATTCCATCTCGATTTCATTTTCGATTCTTCCAATCCATATTTCGAAAATGAGGTGCTCACTAAAAAGTATGAGCTAATAGGTGACAACCAGTCTATAACCTTGATGGCAACTGGAACGGAAATCAACTGGTATCCTTGTAAAACATTGACAAATAGATCTTGACAAAATGATTGTTGGATCTGATGTTCTTGATGTATCCAAACCACGTCGAAGTTTCTTCAACTTCTTTGAGAAACCCTTCTTTTCTATGAAAAGTCCTCAGAGTTGTCTTTTTTTTTTATGAAGATGCTCATAAACTCAAAGCCATTATCCCCTATATATGACTATGCATTCGGTGTCATACTTAGAGACAACATCATCCCGCATGCAATATCGTGGTTTAATTACAAGGAGCATAAGAACAGGCAACAAGCTGCTCTTGATTTTGGAGGATGAAGAGTGGTGTAGGAGGTAGTTTTTGGCATGATGTTGGACATAGCCAAACGCTTGATCATTTTTTAACCTACGTCTGTTACTACATTTAGTTGATATCCTTACATAACTAGCTAGTTGACCCACGCTCTGTTGCGGGATTGTTTAATGGTGAATCAAATGGATAGGAATGAGTTTGTATTATATAATGGACGATTGAAGTAACAAAAGTGTTGCATTTTCTTGTCAAATAAAAAAATATTAAATTAAACTCTTAATTTAGTTCGTATGTATTACTTCATGGTCGTATAGCAAAGTAATTAAGAGAGAGGGGGTTTCATATGACAGGTTTGAACACATACGGCAGCCATTTTTTTCCGGCGTAACTCCAGCATTGCACAAGTTGGCAATAGCTCTCGTGTGTTTCCTTCCATAACTTGATAAAACTCCGCAATATTTCTCATAAGTTTTCACCTGCATACATGGAAGGTTAAAAATAATTAGTTAGTAGTAACGTTATATGCAATTAAGTAGGATTGGTTTCTTAACACTCAATGATTAGTGTGGCGTCTTACAAGCATCTTAAAGCATTGCCAATCATCTATTAGTGGTTCCCCCGGAGGCCTAACATTCTTCATCACCTTTGAGCTCTTATGATACCCAAACAAAAGCTTCTTTATTTGCTTCATGTGATCATCCACCTTCTTCCTCCGAGAAATCTCGTTCATGAGCTGTTTGTGAGCTTCAACCTTCACATCAGAGCCATCAGGAGCATTGTGGAGCTGACATATAAAAATTAACGTACAGCGTCCAAATTGGAGAATATTGATATTAATTATGGAAAACGTGGTTGATCAAATTGATAGCTTGAAGTGCAGCTATAACCAACCTTGTACCGCAAACTGAGGAGGTCTGCGTTGCGTTGGCTGACAACCCTTGGCCTTGAGGTCGACGTGTAGTCGAAGTAAGTATAGTTATCATTTTCAGGAATTTTACCCATGTAAGTGCAGATGCAATCCTCGCTTTGTCTCTTGTTTCCAAATTGCATAACATGGCTTGAATCTAAGTAAGTTGCTGTTCTCCTTCGGACCTGTAGAAGTAATACGTAAACGATCATCACAATATTAGTTAATTCTTGACGAATTTTGGTGCCTCCAAATTAGAGTGTAACTAATTACCACTTCATATTGCTTCGCGAGAGTTTCTTTGCTCAAGTCATGCTCCTCACTGCTCACATGTATATATAACAAGAACAAACAAGTTACAATTGGCACTCTAATATGTTGTGTTGGACAAGGCTTCATCGTCCAACATTCATGAGGGCGAAAGGTAAGTGTTGTGAATATGTAGAAGACTTGTGTTACTGAGTTATGTTAAACAATAAACAGGGATCCGGACGAATTTAATTATATATGATTGACAAGAAGTGCTGATCGAATTGCATATATACCAATCCTCCAACCAAGAAATACTATACAAGTCTCCCAAGCAAACATCGTATCCTGGAGGAGGACTAGGGAAGTCTCCAGGACAATAGAATCCCCAACTGTTCTCTTTTGAATTTGCCGCTGTAGTCGCATATATGCTTATATTGTTCGGAAGGAGACCCTCAAACATGCTCCCAGACTCACAAGCTTCCATGTAAATCACCTACAGATTTTGCAATTTGCATGAATAACTTTCATAATCAGTTAATTTTTTCTAAATTCTTTACACACCCAAGATTGAATAAATATAAGCGTATGATAAATTTATCAGGGCTACTAAGCTTAATCAACCTACCATGCTTTTGTAACCTCTTGCATCGTACTTCTTCTTGAGCACATCTATGAGATCTTTGGCATAGACATAATCACCTTCAATTGGCATGCCTAAAATACAAAAGTAGTGCTAGGTTACGCAACGCAGTAATTTTATATGAGATGAATATATGATGAAGATTATGAGAATTGAAGTTACTTACCAACCATCCCAGGGCTGCCATGATCAGCGTAATATATGAAAACGTGATCGTTTGGACCGCTATTTAGAACCTTGCCGCTACCACCAATGAAGGTACTTTTGTTGCCAAAAAGAACAGCATAGAAGTTCAGCGAATTAACTTCAATTCCTGTATAGTCCTGCCAAAAATACTTATTTAATGATTGTGGTAATTATCTACCTACCTTAGGTTGAAATAATGAACTGGATAATATAAATTTACTAACCTTGGGAACTCCTTGATAAACGTCATTGCCATCTGGCTTGTTGATAATGACACCGGCCAGGTCTAGGGTTTTTCGGGTTGAACGCAATATCGTCATACATGAACACAATGACGTTCTCATCTTTGAGGCCACCTTTCTTCAGTATCTGGTATGCATGGCATACATCAGCCTACGTACATAGATATCACAACAAACCTTGTTAATTAGCTTCAATTACTTACCAACAAAAGAGGGAGTGTGTGTGTCTATATATATTATATTCAGAGCGAACCTCATTCGTTCTGAAATTAACATACGAAGTTCTTTTTTTGACACACTTTTTTGTCATATTTTCACATCTCCACCGTTTAGATATTAGAACCTAATGTCTAGATCATCTCTGCAAAATTTCATCCAACTTGATAATCGTTTGACCTTTCATTATAGTGATATACACGAACAGTTCAGGTTGAACACATTCGGTTTGTTCATTGGTTTAATATAGTTTCGATACCTTAACAGTAGCAAAATTAGATGAAATTTTGTATGAATGATCTATACATTAGGTTCAAACATCTAAACGGTGGAGATGTGAAAATATGACAAAAAAGTGTGTCAAAAAAAGAACTTCGCACGTTAATTTCAGAACTGTATAAGATAGGATCTGTATATATATATTCTAAACGTTTAGACCATGTCTTATAATACGGATTTTCATTTTTAACCCACATTTCGACCTAATTTTTTCATCTCCACCGTCTAGTATCTAGATAATATTGTGTAGATCATCTCTGTAAAATTTCAGCCAATTTGGTAATCGTTAACGCCCTCAAACTCAAAAAACAAATGGACGAATTGAATTCTGTCAAACTTGAACTGTTCATGTTTATAACATAAAAATGCAATTTTAAGGGCCTTAACGATTACCAAATTGGCTGAAATTTTGCAGAGATGATTTACACAATATTATCTAGATACTAAATGGTGGAAATTAGAAAATTCGATCGAAAAGTGGGTTGAAAAGTGGGTTTTCTAGGGTAAGGACCTCCGCACCAATCCTTATGGTGTAGATTTGATATTTTGACTAATTTTTAGATTGAATTTTTACATCTTCACCATCTAGTCTTTAGGTACTCATGTATAGATCATGTCTGCAAAATTTCTACTAATTTGATAATCTTTAAGGCATTCAAAAGTGTGATTTCCTATCATAAACATGAACAATTCAGTTTTGATAAAATGCAATATGTCCATTTGTTTTAATCTAATTTTATATGCTAATAGTTATCTAATTGGGCAGAGGTCCTTACCCTAGAAAACCTATATATATATATATATATATATATATATATATATATATATATATATATATGTACTTGTAATCACTACACTACTTGTGATCACTCATTTCGATCACTGATCGATTGACATTCGACCAGCAGGAAAGGTTTCAATCAGTTATTCTGGAGTTCAGCAATCACTACCAGAAAAAAGGCTTTTCCCGATGAAATAAAAAAAAACGGCCGATGACATAAAATCGTCGGCTATTCCCCTAGAATGGCCGACGATTTTTTTTTTCGTTGGTAATTTCAAAAAATCGTCGGCTATATTCATATTTTAGTCAACGATTTGAATTTTCGTCGGCCTTTCTCTGAAACTTTAGCCGACGAAAACTTTTGAAAGTTTGGCCGACGAAATTGGCATTTTCGTCGACTATAAGTCTATATATTTTCAGATCTAGACAGCAGCTGCTTATTTAAAAAAAAAAAACGAAAAAAACGGGAGAAAGAGTGAAAAATCTGTGGGTATTTTATACGATTAGTTGCGTCTCATCGATTTGAAACTATTATCTGTTGAAGGTCAGACAAAAAAACGTCATTTAGACAGGCCAATTACCATTTCTAAGCGTTCAAAGGGTTGACTCACCCGATTGACCATCCCGATCGAGCCTTTAACGTTGTCAGATGTACGTAGTTGGATTTTTTTTCATACATGTTTTTAATCTTAACGGTGATATCTGACGGTTGGAATAGATTTTCCAAACTTTTAGATTCAAAATCGGAACATATGCACTAATGTTCCTTAACTTGTTTACTAAGTGTTTAAGTGAATATATAGTTTCAAATAGTTACTATACGTACACTCTTCAAATGCAAATATGTTGTCAAATAAGATATGACCGAAATAATGAAATACGGCTACGGTTGAAAAATGACAAGATTCCGACAAAATCTGTGTGCCGAATGTTGCGGTTAACTGTTTTTTACTTTCGTTTTCCTATGGGTAGCCTGACGTTCGTTAAATCAATTTTGTAAAATTTTTATATGATTAGTTGCGTCTCATTGATTTGAAACTATTATCTGTTGAAGGTGAGGCCAGATTTGGCGTTGAAGAGCAGATTGACCGTTGCAAGTCAAAACTCAGTTTACTGCAGATTTGGCGTCCGGCGTCCGAATGACAATTGTGATACCATTCCGGAAAGAGAACGACGCCAGGAATCAAACTTGTCGCTTTGCCAGGACGTGTAGGCCTTTTCGAGCTTTCGAGTTCGTTTAGGGCTTCAAAACGGCAGCAGAATAGCCGACGAAAATTTGGAATAGCCAACGAAAATAATTTCGTCGGCTATTCTGTCAAATCTGGTAGTGAATATTCTATATCTGACCTGATGCCTGTAGTTATAATATCCTCTTGAACCAGCAACCAGAACTGCCCATCTTGTTCCGTTGCTTATATCTTCCACTTTTGATGATGATTGAGAAATGGATGTCAAACTCAGTAGTGCAAGGAACAGTAAAACATAGACATGCATTGTGATTAGGGTCATAGTGACCTGCAAAAGAAAGAATGTATGTGTTAATGAAGAATTTAGTTTGTTTCTTTTTTGAAAGATTTTTGAAAAAAAAAAAAACATCACTTGAAATAGACCAATTCAACTACATACCAAAAGAATACGATCTTAGAGAACTTGCAGGAAGCCCACTTCTACTGTCCCCAAGATTTTCAGTTCTTAATCTATATGTTGTTCTTATCAAATGGCCGACTATTTATAGAACTTCAGGGTTAGCAAAATCAATAGTTGAAATAAATCATCGATATGAACTAGAAAGAAGAATAAAGTGATCATGGACACGGAATTCTCCTTTTTGTAAATCAAAATTTGAAGTATCGGTTTCAATTAGTAACAGCCTAATCTCCTGTTCCAAGGAAATTAAGCACTATCTACGTACGTTTTACTCTCAAGTCTCAACTCAGTCAAACGGTTTTCTAATCTCGCCAGCTCCAAGAGAACAAATTTGAGTCAGGATATGTAATATGGCAAAGTGTATAACGTTTGGAACAAAGTGTATATGTAGATTATCTTTGCAGTACAGATCATATTGTTCATTTCAAAATGTTGATCCGCAGTAGCAGTCAGCCAGATCAAAGTAACGTATGGAATTGGACTTCGATCTGGTCATCACTCCGAATCGATCCTAACTTATTTTCTAGTCATGCCAGGTTTTAATTAATGTTCCATTAATTTTGAAACTATACAAGAAATATTTCGCTGGGGGAAAAGAAAAAAAGAGAGAGTATTAAACTGAAATAACCCTCTACGGTTTTTTTCTTTCTCGTATTCTAGAAGTGTGTGTGTGTGTATTCACATTTATATTCAAATCCGCATGTATATGATTAGTAGACGTTCTAGATGTGATTGTACAAGACGACTAAAAGTTGCTGAATTGACCGTACTTGTAAGCTAGCTAATGCCATGGTGATAAGACAAGCAATACTGTTGAGTAAAATTTTAGGCTACCAAACTATTACTCTTTAAAGTCGTCGTCTGAGGTGTATATATTAGGTGACCAAGACACATATAATTCGACGAAAGAAAGGAAACATAAGTTAACAGCTTATTCGACGTGTATCGACATGATGATGTCCCGTGTCTTCTTCGTATTTTCTCTCATTCTCTCCAGTTCCTATGCTGCTATGCAAGACTTCTGTGTTGCAGATTATGCAGCTCCTCAAAGCCCTGCAGGGTACGCTTGCAAAGATCCCGCTAAGGTTACGGTAGACGATTTCGTGTTCTCTGGCCTAAGAGTTGCTGGTAACATCTCAAGGATCAACAAAATCGGGTTCTCTGCTGCATTTGCTGTTAACTTTCCCGCTCTCAATGGCCTCGGCGTTTCACTGGTTCGTGCAGATTTTGCTGTTGGTGGAGTTGTCCCGATTCACTCACACCGTGACGCTACAGAACTCGTCATCCTTGTCGAAGGAACAGTTCTTGCAGGGTTCATTGCCTCTAATAACAAGCCATATGTGAAGACTCTGAACAAGGGAGACACTATGGTTTTTCCTCAAGGTTTGTTTCATTTCCTAGTGAATGTGGGTCATACTCCAGCTCTTGCATATGCCAGCTTCAGTAGTGCAAACCCAGGTGTGCAGACTCTGGAGACCGCTCTGTTTCAGAACAATTTACCTACTCAAATCATAGCCAAGTCTACTTTACTTGATACAGTTCAGATTCAGAAACTTAAGCGTCTTCTTGGGGGCACTAACTAATGTATCTTAGATATCTATATGTATATATATACCAAGAACAAGAATGTGATTGAATAATGGATTTGCTCCACCCTCCCTCCGGCGCTTATTCCATGTTATACTGTAATTCTGCTTGATACTGCTCCTTCTTTATGGAAAAATATTTGTATCCATACCAGTATAGATGTGTGCGTCCATACTCTCTCTAATTTGCATATCTTGGGCAATGTTATCAACGATTTTAACTGTTCAAAAGTTGAATTAATCAATAAAAATCGTCTCTGTAAAAAT
Organism: Potentilla sterilis; assembly: GCA_963682095.1. Lineage (NCBI taxonomy): Eukaryota > Viridiplantae > Streptophyta > Magnoliopsida > Rosales > Rosaceae > Potentilla > Potentilla sterilis. The sequence continues at coordinate 51,117,737 of OY821756.1, forward strand.
TTGGAATAAACTAAAATCGTTTGTTTATTCAATTGTATTCGATTGCATCAAACAAATAAACAGTTCTAGTGAAAGTTGAGAGTCTCATGATCAGCCGTCCATTTGTTTGATACAATCGAATGAGCAAACAATTTTGGTTTATTCCAAATTTTTACAGAGATGATTTTTATTGATTAATTCAACTTTTCAACAGTTAAAATCGTTGATAACATCACTCAAGATATGCAAATTAGAGAGAGTATGTACGCACACGTACATACTGGTATGGACACAAGTATTTTCTCTCTTTATGGAGATGGCCGAAGTTGTACGTTTTGGTTTCTAATTAAAGAGGGAAATTAATTAACCAAATTAAAACAAGATGTTACATGTAACTCATAAGAGGTTTTGGTTTCTAATTAAAGAGGGAAATTAATTAACCAAATTAAAACAAGATGTTACATGTAACTCATAAGAGGTGAGACTTGCAAAAGATAAATTCATTGGATGAGTATATATATTGTTATTGGAGAATCAAACCAAATTACCACTGTTTGACTTGTTCATTGCAGAATAATTCGAAGTGGGAAATGAAAACGTTCTTAAGCAAACCTGCATAAGTTTCTCGTGAGTTTGATACTTCTACTTCCATGTCGATATTCGAAACCAGAGAAGAAGTACGTTTGAATAGTAACCCGCCCACATAAGATACCTCCATATATGTCGATCAAAGTCAATATTGTACTCGATCATCCTCTCCGTGTGCATGGGAGTCAACTTTTCCAATCTCCATATCAAGTTTTCCAACTTTCTCAACCATCACGTCGGCAATCGACTTTCTCAACATGTCGGCGAGGCACCGTTTTTCAACATTTTTTGTTTTTTGTTTTCCCTCAATTAGGGAACCACATTTTAACATCGTACTTAGAGACTATATTATGTGTCACCTTATTTGACACAACCACATCATTTAATGAAACACTCTAATTTAATGGTGACATGTCATGTATATGCCATATGAGTTAACACATAGTTTAAAATAAGATGTCACGGTTCATTTAGTATTATTCTTTGACTTATTTTGTCCCATATCTTTTCTTCCTTCGCAGACGTTTTGTCCTCTCCTCTCTTACTTTTCATTCTCTTATAATCTAGAAGGGGTCGGAGGAGTCACATTTAAATCGATGTCTTAAAGCTTTGAAAATATGTCAGAAGTTTAAGTAATAGACTATACTCCCATCCCCAGAGAAAACACAGAAATGATGGCCCAACCGGACTTTGGGAAGGGAAACGAAAGCTGCGCAGCATGAACTTAGACATGCATAGTGAGGGTGAATATGGGGGCAGCGGCTTTAGGGTAATTGGGTTGTACGGTTCACAACTAGGTTTTGGCCTTTTAATCAGAAAAAATAGTACCTGTGCTATTTAATCAAATGATTACTCAGCTCGACAGGGGCTCGAATGGTGGCAGATTGAGTTGACAACTTGACATGGTACTTCATCAGATTTCTTCAAGTTGCTGGTTTGGCAACTGATGTGAAAACCCCAACTGAGTCCCAGAAGAAACGAAAACCTCAGTACAAAAATACCTCGCATAAATGTGATTAAAAAGTCAATTCCTCTTGAAAAAAAAAAAAACAATAATATATATTACTTGTGCTTGTGCATGAGTTAAGTATGTCCGAGCAAAAATGAGGATCAATTAATTTAACATGTTCAAAAAATTTAATCACAAGACAAAAATTTATGTCCACAATCAGAAATGTGAAACACAACCAACTTTAAAAGAAAAGTAACACGAAAATTAATCATCACTATAATTTTTTTCCAAAGTACTCAGCTTAATCTACTTAAGTTGGTGAAATTAACTACTAATGAGGGTGTTCAAATCTTTAATACACATACTCATATTATGGAGTAGCATTCGCTCATGCTTTTGCATGAAAAGCATGACAGACTAATGAACTCTCACCTGTCATTGACCTGGCTTATATTTGTTATTTTCTCAACAACACTTCCATAAAAAACAAAAACAAAACAAATCCTTTGAAAAAAAAAAATCAAGTTAGTAGTGTTCAAGGAGAAATTATAATAGTGAGAACTTCTACTTTATTCATTGATAAGGAGGCCTTTATATAGGCATTACAATAAGTATCCCGATAAATCAGGGATTCCCTATCTATTACATAATCATCTAATCTAGTCTAATTAGGTCAAGACACATCCATGAAGTTACGGAAATAACCTTCCTACAACACTCCCCCTTGTGTCGAGCGCCTAATGTCTTCATGGTGCTTACCATGTTGCCTCACTAAAACTCTTGCCAGCAAAACAAAAACCTCTTGGGCAAAAATAAAATGCATGGACGAAGGGAAAAGAGCACAACGCACCAACTACTATACTTGTGATTGACATGTGATGTAGACTCCCCCTGATGTCTAACAAACTTAGAGCTCTGATATATGGCGCATGCCTAGGCTCTTCACATGTTTCACATGCATAGATTTTCTCAAAGACTTGGTAAACAAATCTGCAACATTTGCATCTGAACTCACTTGATTAACTTGGATGTTCAGGAATTTCTGTTGTTGCACATTATAAAAGAACTATGCGGGTCAGAGAGATACCCAACATCTACAAAACCAACTAACACATTGTTGGAAGTCTTTGGATAAGGGAGACGGCCATTGAAGGACGAAGAGGGGCCGAAATCATCACCTATGCCGATCTCCACGTCGCCGGTGCCTGCGGCAGTTCCGTGGCGTACAGCGGCGCTGCCGGTGGCGTTGGTGTGAGGATGACCGATGGTGAAAACCTCTCTGGTGCTAAAGGGGTAGAACAAACCCAAGTCAATTGAACCTTTCAGATGTTTAACACCATTCCAATGACGATGTGTAGGCGCTGAGCTAAATCTAGCTAATAAGTTCACAACGAAAGCGATGTCTGGTCTAGTATATTGTGCTAAATACAATAGCGCCCCAATTGCACTAAGACACAGGTATTTAGCTCCAAGCATCTCTTCATCATCCTCTTTAGGACGGAATGGATTCTTGTGTCTAGACTTTGTCTTTCTTATGAACACGCATAGGCATAAATCATTGTTCTTGTATCCCCTCCCAATCAAGTATTACAACAGACGTTACAATCTAGTTGCACAATGACTTTGTGGTTTAAAGTCACTTGATCGAGGCATTAGAAGTCCTTCAAACACTTTCGTGTATATATCTGTATCTATATCCCCATATAGGTATACATTAACTACATTCATAAGCTCCAAACTTCAGTTTTTGGGACACTACTAAATTGATTAAGTAGTGGAAAGTAATAATGTCCATTACGAGAGAATACATCTCATCGTAGTCAATACCAGATCGTTGAGAGAAACATTGCGTCATGAGTCTTGCTTTATACCGCATGATCTCATTCTCTCATTACGCTTACGAACAAAGGCTCTCTTATGTCCAACAGGTTTAACGTCTTTCCGGATCAACTTAACAGATCCCAAGACTTGCCTTTTACTTAACGAGTCTAGTTCTGCCTGTATTGCATCTTTCCACTTCGGCCAATAAACTCGTCGTTTACACTCTGCAACGGAATAAGTGATTACATCATCAACATACGTGGAATTTTATCCACAGAATACACGTGCGCACTTATGTAATTGAGATTTATGTGTACTCTGACATCAACAAAGGCTATGTGGCATCTCACAGAAAACACATAGTTGATCATGGACATAATTATAGTCAGAGACAATCTCATTGATGATGAGCGGATTAATTTGTGCCATCACAACTCGCTTCTTTCGAGGTTTTAAATCTCGAGAATTAAACGGTCTCCCCTTCTTCTTGGTGGGAGCCGAGGCCGAAGCCGCTGCCCCTTCAAAGTCCATCAGTGGCACCGTTGCGATCCGATTCAACAGCAGCGATGCCACGACGTACGATGGCGTCGCCGCCGGCGTCACCCTCTCCTGAATGTATGCCGACGGTACTAGGTCTTAGGGCAGCCGAACCGATCTCATACGATCTGATCTTCAACCATACCGGCGCATTTGCAGTATGTATATGCGATCTCGTCACTTTCTAACTCACTTTGAGTAGTGCGGGGATCATGATGAGACAAATCGTTGGGGGCACACCATGTCAATTCCTGACGTTCATTCGGAATGTGAGCATTCCTATCTCCCCCTAACGGCGGGAAGTGTGTCTCATCAAAGTGGCAATCTGCGAAACGCGCAGTAAAGAGATCTACGGTGGTTGGTAACGGATTATTGTTGGGGATTCACATCCAACATATACCTAAACGTCTTTGTAGACCCATCTGTGTACGCAGAAGAGGCGTAATAAGCACATAAACAGCACAACCGAAAGAACGTAAGTGCGCAATATTGAGTTTATAACCAGTAACCAGCTGGTATGCACTAAACGTCTGGTTGGCATTGGGTCTGAAACGAATAAGCATAGCTGCATGCAGTATTGCATATCCCCATGCAAAAACTGGCAATTGGCTCGCATAACTAAAAGTCCTAGCTAATAGCCGGAGTTACTGAAGAGTGGCTTCTACAAGACAGTTCTGAGAAAGAACATGAGAAACGGGATATTCAACTTCAATCCCTGTGGATATGCAATAATCATCGAATGTCTTGGAGTTAAACTCTCTAACAGTATCCAACCTAATAGATTTAATAGGATGGTCAGGGTGGTCAGGGTGGTGAGCCCTTAACTTTGATGATTTAAGCTAAAAGCTTGGCAAATGCCGCTTGTGGACAGCAAATTGACGTGACCAACGCATCGATGCATCAACCAGCACCTTAGAATACACAAATGGTCTGCATTCTGGTTGATAGGTCCACACATATCATCTTGGATTTGTTATAAGAATGGTTTCTTTTGTGTCCATAACAAAGGAAAACAATGGATTCATCTTTGCTAGTCTACAAGCTTTGCAATAAGAGCATTATGCATCTTAAAATACAAATTCGCGCTGAAAATCAGATTCACGCGCAGCATGACCTTTGTGTACTAAAACGGTTATAACTTCTTCATTACAAAAGGTATCGACAAACTGTAAAAGATTTTGAAAACTAGACATCGGTAGCTTTCCATTGATATGAAGTACATAATGTAGTTCGAACCGAGCTGATCACAAAGCTCTGTCGAATTTGATGGATCTATAGATTTCTGGACAGATCCGTCCTACGTTGCTGAAACGGCCATAACTCACTTAATATGATAGCTATGATCAAACGGTCAGTGTTTCTGGAAATTAGACACATAGACCTTTCCGTCGGTATAAAATATACCATTTTTAAATGAGTGAGCTATGATTTATAGGTCATGCAATATCAAAGTTTGTATGAGTTATAAGATCCAATAACAAGAATTGGAATGAGGTATTCTCATTGAATCTAACTCAACTTCTTCTCTAGAATGATTCATTAAAGGAAATACACAAGTAATTGTTACCATTCTCAGATATCCAAGTGATAACATATGGCAATTAGGTTTTGGAAAACACAGCAAGATTCGATTTTTTCTTGGTGCATAGAATACATTCAATGACATCGATAACTGTACCCTTAGGTAACATAAGTTTAATGAATCCACGCTCTTTAACAACCGGCGAGGTTCTAATCGATATAGTTATTGATCATCTATATTGCACATAATACTTAAACGACCGCCTATTCCTTAGAATAGTGTGGGTTGTCCCACTATCAGCTAGACACTCAACTTCACCGCGAGACATCCAAAGAGATGAAAAACTATCGGTGGTTTTCTCGCGGGACACAGTATAATCACTACGCCGTAGGATAGAGAAAGAAATGGGATGAAATCCCATCGAGTGTATCACATGACATTTGGACTTTATAACTTCGAACAAAGTCGGAAAGTGCAAGGTTGAATGTTACATAACCGAGCAATCATCATCAGAAACCAAAACGAAGCCGAGGCTTCGCAAGTTGTGGTGTTGAACACCTTTGGTGACCGGAAGAATGGAGGCCTAGCCTCCTAGTATCAGTGCTAAGCACCTTCTCGGACGACAATGGAACCAAGGCCGAAGCCTCCTTGAAAGCACGGTGTCGTGGCACCTTTGTGCTGCCAAAGCCGAGGTATCATCACCATGAGGCCGACATCAGCCACTAGGCTTGTGGCGTCGAGCCTAGCTCCAATTATTCTTTGATTTTGATTTTGATTTGAGCTGAGGTGGAATTATAAGTCCAATATACTAAGCCATTGTGACCCAATAGTGTTTCAGAAGAACCACGTGAGTCGTTAAAACACGAATATGGATTGCTTATAAACATAAAATTTTATCACAATATGGGAAAATAGAGAAATTTTATTAACTTGCCAACTTTTAATACATCAAAAACAAGCTTCTAATTCCAAAGAAAACGACTAAGAGATCAAAGTCCATAAGATATGGCAAAGCCATTACAATACTTGAAAAATTCTTAATGAAAAGTCAAACATAAAGACTAATCAAAATCCGGGACATCTAATGCTTGAGTAGGCTCTTGAGTCTTAACTTCAAGAATGAAGTGCTCAGCCACGAGATTAACGTGAGGTTGTCATCACTAGTTCTCACTCAGTATGATAATTATCTTTACTAGAATTATCTCTTGTAGGCATTAATCATCTCTTTGCTAGAATTATACACGTGGTGCATATGCTTAGAGGAACCACACTTGTAACAAAGAGCAAAACTAGTGCTTTTGTTGTTGTTGTGAGACGAGGGAGGAGGTGGCGCGTGGCCACCTTGACGGGTTCTATGGCCGAATCGGCCTCCCCCTGAAGGTGCGGCATTGCCGCCATCTCGTCTCCAAGTGTTGGAGCGTCGTGTCACACGGTTTCTACCATTTTGATTTCCTCCACGTATCGGTTTAGAAACTTGTTGATACGGGGCATTCTGATTCTTATTTCTTTTATTTTGAAGCCTTCCTATAGTGAGCTTGTGGTTCATGAATCTTTTTAATTCCAACAGGTCTCAAAATTATTGTTATTTATTCAGCCTAATCAACCGAATTTCGGTATGGGTGTCATAAGACATCATAGGCTATGGGGAATTTATCAAGAGTCTTATTGATAAGATCTCTATCATTTTTGTTATGCCAACAGTGTCAAGGTCATAATCCAAAGAACCGAATGGTTTCCCATTTCAATGAAATCTCTGGGATAAGTATGTCATTGACATTATTTAATCGCTACTGGAGCGTGTCCGTTAATTTTTTTTTCTTTAGGGATCTTTTATCGACAGATGTTGTCGCTTCAGAGTTGGATGAATATGATGTTCTCAAAAATGAGTGCCTAGGCCTTGACATAATCCCCAAGTGGGGTAGTGGCTACTGCTTCATTCAGAATGACTGAGAAACGTTTGCTTTGAAAAACAAGCTATACATAGGAAACACATCGATGATATTCATTGCTCTCGAGATTAAGAATCTTAAAATCGGGTCGTGACTACGACGACATCTATAAGAAAAGAGATACGCCGGATTGGTATGAATATGACATATACCATTCAAGTATGTAGAACGGAATTAGAAGAGCTATGACGTATATGGTCACATAAATTTTTCTTTTCGATGCATAAAACCGGCGACATCATATCGCACCTTCAAACAGTGGCGTACTCAGACATCCACATAAGCATCTTTTTTCGTTTAATTTCCCTTTCAAACGTGATTCCCCCAGGACCATCACTTAAAAACTTCGACCGTAGGAGTAATTACATCTTCATCTTAGGTCTCATCAGCGATATAAGAATGGCCGGGATCGGAGTAGAAGAAGGCTAATAACGGCCGATATATATATTGTATATGTTCAAAAGCTGTAATTTTTATAAAATCTTACTTTCTAGTTCGCCAATGAACTGCGTTGTAATATAAAATGCGCTTGAAAACTCGGTTCTACTCCTTTTGCAAAATGCAATAGTCGCTTCGTTCTTTAAACGAATGCAGAAAATTGTTCCTTACCTCCATGGCGTACACATCGTCGGAACATGTCGATGAATGACGATTTTTCCTATAAGCACGTAATACATAGTTAGATACTAAAGCGTGCAAATACATAATTAAATGAATAATTAAATAGGAAAAGGAGAGATGAAAAAGAGCCAATAAGACTGATGGGCTCGAGGAGGAAGCCCAAAACGGACTGGGCTCGGCACAGGCCCAAACTCGACTCGAGGTCGGGTTGATGCTGCAGGTCCGGGTCGGATCCGGCAGGGCTGGGTCGGGTTGACGAAACCGGGTTGCTGGATTTTGGGGTGACGACGAGAGCGCGGCGCGATGGCGACAGCAGAGGCGTCGTCGTGGATCGAACAAGGCCGTGCCCTCGGATAGGCGGCGTCTAAGGCTGCCAGGCGGCGACGTCAAACATGGGATTCGAGAGCACCTGGCTTGACTTCGTCATTAGAGGCTGGGGTGCGCTAGGTTGAGCACCCATGGATCAGCGGAGAGCGTAGAGGTTTCATCGTCCAGGCATGGTTGACGGCTGAAGCGGACGGCGGAGGCTTCCGGCTGGGGGGGGGGGCGACGTCGACTGGCGGAGGAAGCCAGGCCGGAGGAAGGGGGGGGGGGGGGGGGGGGGGGGGTGGGGGGTGCCCAGAGAAGATCTCTGGGTGCCCTAGGATTTCTTCAGTGTCTGCCGACAAAGATGTCGTCGGCAGGATGAGTTTTCTGAAATTCTTGTCTTTGCCGACAAAGTTTTTGTCGGCAGAACTTGGAGCCTCTGAATTTTATTATTATTTTTTTTTTATTTTTTTCAGATTGGAAATCTAGGGTTTATGAATTTTTCAGGGCTATTAGTCGAAAGGCTAGAGCCACGTGCTAATAACGTGTTCAAGGAGAAATTATAATAGGGAGAACTTCTACTTTATTCATTGATAAGGAGGCCTTTATATAGGCATTACAATAAGTATCCCGATAAATCAGGGATTCCCTATCTATTACATAATCATCTAATCTAGTCTAATTAAGTCAAGACACATCAAGTAAGTTACGGAAATAACCTTCCTACAACAAGTAGGTCTTTTTTATTATTTAATTAAATTCTCCCGAAACCGACTTCCAATAGCAATTTATGAATGCTTATTAAAATCTGATACATCGCTAGTTTCAAATTCCTTATCAAACATATCAGCCATTAAGGGTGTATGGAGAGTAGTTATTATATGTCTTCTCTCCAAATGCAAACTTGTACTAAAAGGCTATGAAATGATAGGAAATAACTTTAAAGAACTTTTTTTCTTTAAGATAGCGAGCCTAATACTGTAAATCCGACTCAACTAGATACACCAACATCATTCTCTGATAAAGAGACTGGTGCAACGGGTGGGTAAGAAGAAAGAGATTATGGTTTGGATGAAATGAATACTCCTCAAGGTTGTGTAGGTCGGATGTGTGACATCAAAACCTTTCTCCATATTAACTTTGGTTGTTAGTTTTTTAATTTTACTTTTAATGTAATTTATTTAATTAGTTAAAGTTTTTTTAAAAAGTTAATTTCTTTAAAGAATGGATAGCATCATTAAACAGTAGTCGCTGACATGTCATAAAATGATTGGGTAGCTGACATCACCAAGTAAACGACGACTTTGGGCCTCCACCTCCTCCTCCTCCTTTGTGCCGTTGAAACTGTCACTCTGTCAATATTCTGATCAGATCTCTCACCAAAAACCCTCTCAATATTTCTGCCCAAACAAACTCTCCCAATTCTCCAAAGGCTTCGAGCTGCTCAAACCCTAATCCAATCGCACCTCCTTCACTGGTAAGATTACTCTCCCTCTACTCTTTAACCTTTCTCTCTATTTCTCAGGCAATTCTGGTTTTTTCTATCCTGCTATTTCGATTCCCACAGCGATCGTATCCGCGACGTATCGAATTTAGGATATTCGCATTTGGATTTCCTTAGGTCTAAGTTTGAATTTCATATCAAAAGAGTTTAGCTTTCATAATTTGACTGGCTATAATGGTGAGAGAGCTGGGGCGGATTTGAATTAAGCGTTGGGTGTTTGAATTGATGAGCTTAGTGTAATGAATAGACCGTCAAGTTTACATTTTTCGTATTTCAATGTGTTGTATGGTTCAGATGTTAGTTTGATTATGAAATAAAGGTAGCTCATTTCTGCGATTTTCCGATTCGTTTGTTGTATTGTTAGTCAAATAGGCTCTTAGTGGACTCGGTTGCTCTGAAATGTACATAGCTGGAAATAAAGGAGCTAGTGTTGTCATTTGTGTTTTTGTGTTGTGGTTTTAAGTTTTGTATACTGCATTTTACGCTAGATGAGGTTCTGTTTGAGGTGAATTTTGTTCATTACTTGTTAAGGCTTTTCGCTGGCGCGTGAACTGATGGGTTTGTTTCGTTTAATGTGATAGTGGGTTTGGGCAGTAAAGAGGATTTGAAGACCAATCTTTCTGGTTGATATATTGAGCTCGGGCGGAGGGAATAGGAGAATTAAATTTCTGAGTTTAGCTGCTGGACCATAAACTATAGATACTGCTTTAGCTCGTGCAAGGTGAAATCTTTTCTGTACGTGCTGAATAAGATCCTTCAAGATTCAGCGACCAGGTTCAGGGGGCGATTTGCCCCAAGGTAGCGAGTACAGTCCTTTTCCTATAGTTCGGAGGGTGAATTCCGGCCATACAATGCTGATGGGGGATGATTTGGAGGATGGTAATTTGGGGCCATACCAAGACAGGCTGAGGACATTTCCAAACATGCGTGGTAAATCTTATAACCCATTGGTAAGGATATTATGTCCACTTAGCACCTATTTGATTTTCTAACCAGTGTTTTTTAGTGCTTGCATATTGTATTATGTCACATGACAGCCCTTTACCTTTGTTTCGGTCTCTCATTTTTTATTTTCATATTCTTTACTTTATACATTATTGCAGATTTTCCGAATTTTCATGGGAATAAATGCTCGTGTTCTTTTCGTGATTTTGCTTCTGGCACTTGGAGTGGTCTTTTACATTGGAGCAAGCACTTCTCCTATCATTGTGTTCGTCTTCTCAATTTGTATTATCAGCTTCCTTCTGGCAATGCACCTTGCCAGATGGGTTCTTGCAAAAGATGAGGGACCTCCGGAGATGGGTCAGGTACAGATTTCTCCACTGTCTTTATGTTTATGAAGTGTTGAGGTGTTTATACTGCTCCCTGGTGAATTTGACTGTTAATTTATTTGGAACTTTTTAGTTGAAATTTGAACCTGCGGCTTCAGTAGGTATTCTGTGTCCTTTGTGGTGGGCATCTGCATAGATAGCAATATACACCTTGCACTACAATTAATATATAATGATGCGAGAGCAAAGTGCATTTATTGGATTTGGTACGAATATATTGGTATTACTCTGTGTTGCTAAGCTACTAAACCAAGGACTAATAATGTTCGATTGTCACGTGTAAGAAGTGTTAAAAGTTAACCATAAATTTTTTTCCCATGAGAGAAGAAAGGCAGAATAGTGAATGGTGTAACTGCATCACGCTGGATTGACTAATATCTGGCTAGTCTGACAAATGACCCCCAAAATGTCGGAAGTGATGTTCGACTGTTTGAGTGTCTGCTGCTTATCTTAAAGAGGAAAAAGAAAAGATGGTTGTAAAATGTCAATAAATTGTGACATTGTTTTACTTTTTAAGTACATATCTTGAGCTTGTTATTTCTCTTTCAGATATCAGATGCTATTCGTGATGGAGCTGAAGGTTTCTTCAGGACCCAGTATGGGACCATCTCTAAGATGGCAATTTTACTGGCTGCTGTTATCCTTTGCATATACTTATTTCGTACTACAACTCCTCAGCAAGAGTCATCAGGCGTCGGACGGTGATAATAAATTCTTATATATTATCCTGCTACTTACCATCATCACCACTAAAACGAAATTCTATATCAAAAATATTTACACTTCTGACTGCTCGTGCAGGGTAGCGACCGCATTTATTACTGTAGCTGCGTTTCTTTTGGGAGCTTTCTGCTCAGGTGTTGCAGGGTATGTTGGGATGTGGGTATCAGTTCGTGCCAATGTTCGAGTCTCTAGTGCTGCGAGACGATCTGCAAGGGAGGCACTGCAGGTAATTATCCTTTATAGTTAGTTGTATGAGAACCTATCACATTCATATCTTAAAGGGGAATACCATGTGCAGATAGCTGTTCGTGCTGGTGGTTTTTCTGCTATGATTGTTGTTGGTATGGCTGTACTTGGTATAGCCATCCTGTATGCCACATTTTATGTTTGGCTGGGAGTGGATACACCGGGTTCAATGAAGGTTACTGACTGTATGTTCTGATACTCCTTGCCTCCTTGTCTTATGGTTATGATATCTATTACATCAATGTGTACCAGCTCTTGTTTCCATTTCTATTTCGATTATCATATGATGAGACATTAAATTGTCTTGCTGTATCTTAAGTATAGTGTTGCTAGCATTACTAGGCCATATAGAGTGCTCAGTTTTTTATTTTTTTTGATATATTTTTTTATAAATATTTTATGTAAACATATATAATTAATATATACATATTTTTTTTTCTTTCTGAATAGTTTGAGGACTAAATTTAGTTGTTTTTTTTGTGGTGGTTTATAAATATATATAAATATATTAATGTGTGCTTATTTGCAAACCTACAACTAGGACTAGATGCCTAGTGGTGCTTTGAAGCAAATGCTTGTATAATGATGTCAGCTTTTTGAGTACCTACGCTTCTTTTGTAGTCTCAACTTGCTTTTATTTGTTTTACTGAATTAGTTGCTTTCCAGTCTTTATCTTAAATCTGCTGCTTGACTTTGATCAGTTGATGTCTTAATTTTCAGTGCCTCTTCTTCTTGTTGGATACGGCTTCGGAGCTTCTTTTGTTGCCTTGTTTGCTCAGCTGGGTGGTGGAATATTCACCAAAGCCGCTGATGTTGGAGCAGATCTTGTTGGAAAAGTAGAGCAGGGGATTCCTGAAGATGATCCTAGGAATCCTGCCGTGATAGCAGATCTGGTAAGTTTTCATCTTTTCTGCATTTAGCGATGAAATTATCATTGGGTTAAAACAACTTCCGATCTGATTTACATTTTATTCTCATATGACTTTAACAATCAAACAAATGTTGGTAATTCTATTATTCTGCTTGCATAACTAATGTTGGTTAAACTTGCATGGAGACTTCTGCATGGACAATGATTAATGAAATAGAAGTTACTCTAGTTGTAAGTTTACTTATTGATGTAGAATCATATCCTTATCGACTTTAATCATTGAAATATATGCAATTTAGGTTGGAGACAATGTTGGGGATTGTGCAGCTAGAGGTGCTGATCTTTTTGAAAGTATTGCTGCTGAAATAATCAGTGCTATGATACTTGGAGGAACAATGGCTCAAAAATGTAAAATTGAAGGCAAGTAGATATTTAATGTTTCTCAGGCCAGGGCTTACCTGTTCCAACTCTCCTTCACCCCTCTACCGCCATTCGTTTATTGTTACCAATTTGGTTCAAATGATTTTTTTTTTATCCTTACCGGTGTATTAACTGATTGTGCAGATCCTTCTGGTTTCATCTTGTTTCCACTGGTTGTTCACTCTTTTGATCTGGTGATTTCATCGGTCGGAATACTTTCAATCAGGGGTACACGAGATTCTGGTGTGAAGGGTTCTACGGAGGATCCGATGACAATTCTTGAGAGAGGATACTCAATCACTGTAGTTTTAGCTGTTCTGACATTTGGTGCGGTAATATTCTAATTCGTAACTCATGATGTGTGATGTTTCTTTTGTTTGCAACTTTTAACACTAGTGGTAGCTTCTTATTCGCAGTATTGTCTCTCATATCTTTATCATTTGAATTTAGATGGCAGCAACTATTTTTCTTTGATTGATTCGGTTTTCTAACACTATTGTCATTGTGGTTATTTACAGTCTACCCGATGGTTGTTATATACTGAACAAGCACCGTCTGCGTGGTTTCACTTTGCCTTGTGTGGATTAGTTGGCATCATCACTGCATATATTTTTGTGTGGATAACCAAGTACTACACAGACTACAAGTATGAGCCTGTACGAACATTAGCTCTTGCAAGCTCCACAGGTCATGGGACTAATATAATCGCTGGAGTCAGTTTGGGTCTGGAATCAACAGCTCTTCCTGTTCTTGTCATTAGCGTAGCTATTGTCTCAGCTTACTGGCTGGGCCAGACCTCAGGACTCATGGACGAAAATGGTGTTCCTACTGGTGGGCTGTTTGGCACAGCTGTAGCAACAATGGGAATGCTCAGTACTGCTGCTTATGTTCTCACAATGGATATGTTTGGTCCAATAGCTGATAATGCTGGTGGAATTGTAGAGATGAGTCAGCAGGTAACCCTTCAATGATGAATTCTCTAAGATAGTTGTCTCAATCTGTGAAGACTATGTTCTCTTTTCCATATAATTTAAAGTGTTGCATCCTTACAGCCAGAAAGTGTTCGTGAGATCACGGATGTTCTTGATGCAGTAGGGAACACTACAAAAGCTACCACTAAAGGGTTTGCCATTGGATCTGCTGCCCTCGCATCTTTTCTTCTATTTAGTGCTTATATGGATGAGGTAGCTACATTTGCTCGTGAACCTTTCAAGCAGGTTAGCAAAATGCTTCATTTACCTATGGTATTTTCCCCTGTCTGCAACTTTATTGGGTTTGGTCTTGATTTGCAACTTCTGATTTCCCAGGTAGATATTGCCATTCCAGAAGTTTTTGTCGGTGGATTGCTGGGCTCTATGCTTATTTTCTTATTTAGTGCTTGGGCCTGTTCAGCAGTTGGCCGAACTGCTCAAGAGGTTGTCAGGGAAGTACGAAGGCAATTTATTGAGAGGCCTGGTATAATGGTTAGTATAAGCTTCCCTTGTGATTTTCATGTGAATCGTAACTTTTACAAAGTCAAGCATTTGTCTTGACAGGTTCAACAAACGATATTGTTGCCCCTTTCAACAAACGATATTGTTGCCCCAAGTATGTTTTCAATACAAAAATAATCATGTCACTCTAACTTTAGAATATTACACACACACATCATTGTGACATTTAACCGTGACTCGGTGACTGTTGAAATGACATTATTACAGTAAATAATTAGTTGCCAACTCTCTGAAGCTAATATATTATTATTCTGATGCACTAACGGTATTAGTGGAGAGGATTGTAACTTGTAAAAATTACATAACTAAATGGAAAGTATAAGTATGAAAGGGAATATCAAACATGTATAAACAGCAGACGGAAAATTATACTGTGCATAGACACTGTTTGTCTTTGTTAATGTAACCTTTAATAATGCCTTTGTAACATCTTCTGCAGGAATATAAGGAAAAGCCAGATTATGCACGTTGTGTTGCTATTGTCGCATCTGCATCTTTGAGGGAGATGATAAAACCTGGTGCCTTGGCAATTATTTCACCTATCGCAGTTGGTAAGTCAAATATGTTACAAAATTTTGGGCATGCAGTGGAGATAAGTCTGTTGTTCCTTCCATATTAATTACTACACGAAGGAATAACTATAGCCTTGCATTCCTTGCAGGTATTGTGTTCCGGATATTTGGATACTATACTGGGCAGCCTCTACTTGGTGCTAAAGTTGTGGCTTCCATGCTAATGTTTGCAACAGTGTCGGGTATTCTCATGGCCCTTTTCCTGAACACATCAGGTGGTGCCTGGGATAATGCAAAGAAGTACATCGAGACAGGGGTTCTCGGAGGCAAAGGAAGTGATTGTCACAAGGCTGCAGTTACAGGAGACACGTAAGTCCTGCCGTCCTCTTTTTACTGTTAATTTGCAGATGTCTAGGGGGACTGTGGCCGTAGAGTTGGCCAAGTTCTTGTTTTCATCATTTTCCGGTGTATGAATTCTCAAAGTAATATCCTTTTCTTTGTTTTGCAGAGTGGGAGATCCATTCAAAGACACAGCTGGACCTTCACTTCATGTCCTCATTAAAATGCTTGCTACAATTACTCTCGTCATGGCTCCTGTCTTTCTCTGAGTAGTTCATATCAATTGCGGAGTTACAATTTTACTGCACCCCTCCCTAATCTTGAGTGCTTTTAGGTATGCAAATATACGGATAGGTTTTTTGGTGTATATTGAGGGTGCCCGATTCATGGTATACCGAATCGTCTCAGTTTTTGACTTTGATCGAATAATGTTAACTTGCTGCTCATTCTAGTGTAATGTAGCGTCTATCTTGAATCATTTATCCACACATCAGCCTGGTTTGATACTCCATTGCGCTTTTCTTTTTCAAATATTGTGGTTTATTCTCTACACTTGGTGCGAGGCTTATTTGAGTTTTGCCTACTATTATTTGGAAAGTGCAACCTGACAGGAGGTGGTTAAATGAAATTGAAATCCTATTCCTTATAGAAAAGGTTAATAAAAATAAAAACGTATTCTTGGATAGCTCACCCTATGAAAACCAGGTTTAATCAGGTTCCTTGTAAATCATGAATTGATGATTTTACATATAAACTCTTATTATTTGATACTAATTAAACCTTATATAAAGTTTGTGAATGCTACAGATTGGTGTAAACGACCCTTGCGTTTCTTATATATATAAAACCCTAACCCTATACTCCATACGCAGACGGATTCAATTATGGCCGAAGCATCTGAGATTTCACAATCTCCAGTTAACCCTCTTCATATTGCAAGCCATGTGTCGATCAAACTCACAAGAGAAAACTATCTTCTCTGGAAATCTGAAGTGATCCCAGTTCTAAGAACCTGTGACCTCTTCAATATCGTACATATATGGGAAAGAGCTGTGTCCACCAAAATACATGTCTGCAGGCAAAAAGAACGAAAATCCTGCCTATGCCAATTGGAAAAGGAGGGATCGAACATGCAGATTCTTCATCTATGCAACTCTATCAGAGGACATGTGGCCATCACTCGAGTCATGCTCGCGAAGCGCCCACGCTATGTGGGTAAAATTGGAGGAAGCATTTGTTGCAATCAGAAGACCTAGAACTCGACTTCTCAAGACTCGGCTCCTAGCTAGACCTGAAGAAAGGGAAGCTAACAATGATCAAGTATCTGGAGTTGGCTGAAGAAATGGCTGATGGACTCGCAGTTGTAGGGCCTCCACTTGAGGATTGGGATTATGCTGCTCATGTTCTTCATGGACTTCCTTCCGATTACGATGCCTTTGCCACCTCAGTTCGGGATCGAGATCCTCCCGTAACTCGAGAAGAACTGCGCAGCGTGCTACTAAGTGAAGAGCCTGTAGTTTATAAACGGCGGCAAATAGCAGCTAGAATATCTCCAATTAACGCAGCTAACAACTCCTCAACTGTGCAACAGCCACAGCAGCCGGCCGAGCAGCAGCTGCCGGAGCAGCGCCCGCGCCCTCCTCTGTCTAAACTACGGGTACTTCGCTTTACTCAAATGCCTCAAAATAGAAAAGATAATGGTCCGTCTATGAAGAAAGCACTCATCCTATTCGCTGGCTTTGCCTTAATTGGTTTACTCTTTTGTGCTTGATCCCTTATTTAGGGTTTGATAAGGTTTTCACCCTCTCTAGCGGCGAGATTTCAGAACTAAGAGAAAAGACAAGAAAAATATGAGATTGATATATTTGCTGCCTCATACAGACCAGCTCGGAACCCTAAATAGCATATGAGCTCAGACATGATGCCGACAAATGGCATACATCTAACGGCCCAAGCTTAATTCTAAACTAAAGCTAATTAACTGATAATTAACTCTAATTAACCTTCAAGGATTACAAAACTCTCGTGATAATCACGTGCACTATTTCTACTCCTACCAGAATTAGGATTCCCCTTAGGACGATTCATAACAACTCTGCCCTCTTCCAAAAAGAACTTGTCCTCAAGTTTCTGCGTCAAAATTCAAAGGTTGGGTACCTCTGTCTAATCTCGTCTGCCCACTCCCACGTAGCTTCATCAGGAGACGCCCCTAGCCATTGCACAAGCCACTGGGTGGCGGCTGCTCCTCTTCTCTTGACCATTCTTATCTCTAGAACCTTTGCAGGGAACCATTTGAGGATGGAGGAGTCCTTCAGGACTGGCAAGTTTTGTTCCACCACTGCTGAGTCCCCCACCTTCTTCTTGAGGAGAGAAACATGGAAGACATTGTGTATTTTTGCTGTGGGAGGAAGTAGTAACTTGTAAGCCACTTCACCTACCCTTTCGATCACTTCAAAAGGCCCATAATACTTTGCTGAGAGTTTGTGGAATGCTGAGGAAGCCACTGTCTGTTGTCTGTATGGTTGTAACTTAAGAAATACCCAATCTCCAACTTGGAACACTCTCTCGGTGTGGTTTCTATCATAATAGGCTTTCATCCTGGCCTGG
The DNA here is from genome assembly GCA_963682095.1 of Potentilla sterilis. Lineage (NCBI taxonomy): Eukaryota > Viridiplantae > Streptophyta > Magnoliopsida > Rosales > Rosaceae > Potentilla > Potentilla sterilis. Next base: position 51,136,058 of record OY821756.1, read on the forward strand.
GCTTGTTGTAAGTTTCTCTTGACTAGAGTCAATAGTTCATCCCTTACTTTCAGTTGGTTATCAACCTCTGCCACTGCGGTTGAACCAGGAACATATGGCCTTATGGATGGGGGCTCATATCCGTAAAGTGCCTGGAAAGGAGTCATTTTTATGGCAGAGTGATAAGCTGTATTGTACCACCATTCAGCCCAGGGTAGAGCTTGTACCCAGTTATGGGGTTTTTCTCCAGTAACACATCTTAGATACTGCTCTAAGGTCCTATTGAGGTTCTCCGTTTGACCATCTGTTTGCGGGTGGTACGCAGTGGAGTGATGCAAGGAGGTTCCTTGAATTTTAAAGAATGTTTCCCAAAACAGACTCATGAAGACCGGATCCCTATCAGAAATGATTATGTCAGGCATGCCATGGAGTTTGAAGACTTCACCTACAAATACCTTTGCAAGATTTCCAGCTGTATAAGGATGTGAAAGTGGAATGAAGTGAGCAAACTTGGTTAGCTTGTCGATCACTACCCATATAACTGATTTCCCTTCAGATTTCGGTAGCCCTTCTATGAAGTCCATGGTTATTGTCTTCCAAGCTTGATCCGGAATGTCGATGGGTTGGAGGAGACCTGGGGGTCTAGTTGTTTCATAATGGTTACGTTGGCAAGTAGTACACTGAGCTATGAACTGTTTGACACTTCTTTGTAACCCTGGCCAAGCAAAATTCTTGCTTAATCTCATGTAGGTTCGAAATCGACCAGCATGTCCCCCCAGAAGTCCTTCGTGAAATTCCTTCAGCAACCTTTCTCTCCATTGATCCACATCTGGTACAAATACTCGCCCCTTGTACATTAATTGAGAGTTCACTAGTGTGTAGTTTTTGTGGCTTGTTGGAGAATCCTGCAATTTTCGGATTATGGTGGCGATGGCAGGATCTTTGGGGCAAGCTTGTTGTATTTCTTCAACGAAGTCATGCACTGGTTTTGAAGTCCCGATGAGAGTGTACAGGGCTGCTGACCTGGATAAGGCATCTGGGGCAACATTGCTCTTTCCTGCCTTGTACTTGATGGAGTAGTCGTACCCCAAAAGTTTCAAAAGCCATTTCTGTTGTGCCGGGGTGGTGATCCTCTGATTGAGAAAATGTTCTATGGTTCTATGATCCGTGAAGATGGTAAAATGATGTCCCAGAAGATAGGGCCGCCAGTGTTGAACTGCGCTCACTACCGCGATCATTTCCTTGTCATAGACCGACATTGCTAGGTGTCTCTGAGATAGAGCCTTGCTCATGTAAGCAATGGGGTGACCTTCCTGTGTCAAAACGACCCCTATCCCAATATCAGAGGCATCACACTCAATGCAGAATTCTTTTGTAAAATCGGGGATGGCCAGTATTGGAGCTGTGATGAGAGCTTCTTTCAGTTTTTTGAATGCCTTTGTAGCTTCCTCATTCCATTTAAACCCTTCTTTTTTAAGCAGATTTGTCAGCGGTTTAGATTCGGATCCATACCCTTTTACATACTTCCGGTAATATCCTGTTAAGCCTAGGAATCTTCTCAATTCCTTCACTGTTTTTGGGAAGGGCCAGTTCTTCACGCAATCAACCTTAGCAGGGTCCATGGCTACTCCTTTCTCACTGATTACATGTCCAAGGTACTCTACCTGGGAGGCCCCGAAACTACACTTACTTTCCTTTACAAACAAGGAATTTTGTTGTAACCTTTTGAGTACTTCCTCAAGGTGCTGCAGGTGAGTGGTCAGTGAAGAACTATAAACAAGTATGTCGTCAAAAAATACAAGCACTGACCTCCTTAACAATTCTCGAAGAGCATCATTGAGACATGATTGGAAGGAAGAAGGGGCATTGCTGAGTCCAAAAGGCATGACTAAGAACTCATAGTGTCCTGAGTGAGTTCGAAAGGCTGTTTTATGTATGTCTTCCTCTGCCATCCTGATTTGATGGTACCTTACTCTCAAGTCCAGTTTGCTAAAGATAACAGCCCCATGAACTTCGTCCAACAGCTCATCCACTACCGGTATGAGGTATTTATCTTTGACCGTGGAAGCATTGAGTGATCTGTAATCCACACATAGCCGCCATGACCCATCTTTCTTCTTGACCAGTAACACCGGAGATGAATATGGACTTGTGCTGGGCCTTATAACACCACTGTCGAGCATTTACTGCACCAATTTTTCTATCTCATTTTTTTGGAAGTGTGGATAACGATATGGCCTTACGTTTACTGCAGGAGAATTAGGAAAAAGTTCTATCTTGTGATCATGTGTTCTCCTTGGTGGTAATCCTGTGGGCTTCTCGAAGATCCCTGCATATTCATTCAGTAGATTCTGAATTTTAGGGTGGACCACTTCTTTATTATTTCTCACCGATAGGGGATTTAAGTGCACCAACACAGCCTCTCTTTCCTTTCTTAGCAGTCTAGACATAACCCTGCAGCCCACAATCGAAGAGTGCAATTCTGTTTCTCCATTTAAACAGTAAACTTTTTCTTTGAGTGCAAACTTCATCTTCATTGATGAGAAGTTCCATACTATGTCTCCCAACATTCTTAACCATGTAATTCCTAACACTACCTCGCAGCCAGACACCGGTAGAACATAGTATTCCGTGGTAAAGTTGCACCCTTGAATGTTTAGCTCCAACTTAACCTTTTTGTTTGTAGACATGATTTCTCCGCTAGCTAGTTTCACTTTCACCGGTTGAATTTGCTACACTAGGTGTTGGGATGGTTTAAACGCTGCCGGATGTATAAAATTATGGGTGGCTCCCGAGTCAACTAACACATGAACTTGTCTCTTGTTTATGCTGCCCTTCATCTGCATAGTGGAAGTAGGAGAACCATCTCCCATTGAAAGCAATTCTACTAGTGGTTCTTCTCGTTCCTCCACTAATAGCTCTGCTTCCTCGTTTAACCCGAGGTCTTGTTCTGCCATTTGCTGCTGAGGTAGTTCTTCTTGAAGTACCTCGATGACCATAAGAGCTTGTCCCCTCCTGCAGTTGTGGCCGGGCCTGAAAATTTCATCACAAAAGAAACATTGGTTGCGGGCTCTTCGTTCATCATACTCAGCCTGAGATAGTCGACGCCTATTTCCCCCCGCATTACCTCCTGGAATTGGTGGTTGTGGCCCATTGATTCTCTGTCCCAAAGGTGCTCCTTGTTGAGCTCGAAAAGGGGGATTGCCTCCTGCCCCATGGTTCCATCTATGAGTTGGTGCTGGTTGATTTCTTCCCACAAGGTTTCCTCGAGACTGGTTCCTGAGCTGCAACTCCCTTGCTTCAAATATTTTTGCGAGCTCGCATGCTGCATATAGTGTAGGTGGCCTCTGTGCTTTGACATATGGTCTGATGTTATCCTTCAACCCTTCAATGAAAAAGGATAATAAGACCTGAGGGTTGAACCCTTGTGTACGTCTTGCCAACTTCGTAAACTGATCCATATAACCATCCACAGAGCCTGTTTGCGATGTCCTAGCTAGAGCAGCTTGATAATCCACTTGATTGTGAGTTGCAAATTCCCTCATGAGAAGCTCAGAGAGTCCCACCCAGCTTTGAGGGAATTCATGACGAAACATGTACCATCTGTCTGCTGCCCGATCCGAGAGATGCATGGTGGCTATGGACAACCGCCTCTCTTCCGGTACTCGATAAAAATCGAAGTACTGTTCAGCTTTGTATAGCCATTCAACAGGATCTCCTCCTCCAAACGAGCTGAATTCTAGTTTCATTTGCCTCATCGTTGGTAAGGTGGGGTCAAAATGAGGGTTCTCCTGGTTGTGGTGGTGGTGTTGTGAGCAAGGTCCCGGGTTCTGGTGTTGAGTGGTAAGTTGATGGGTGAGAGGAGGTGTCGAACAATACTGATTGGAGGGACTATGCGAACAGTTGTGTGTACTGAAGATGGGAGGGTGATACCCTTGCCATGGCTGGTTATGGGAACTTGGTCTTGCGTTGGGATTCATTTGATGAGTGGTCATGGTGGTGGTGTGAGTTTGTTCAGCCGGAACGTAAGGACACTGGGTTGCTGGCTGAGGGTAGTTGCTTACTTCAGTGGCGAGATGTGAGAGGGGGTCTGAGGTCGTTGAACACATGGGTCTGGATTGTGAAAATTGGGGTTGTGGAACCGTTCCCTCAGGATAAGGGTAGAGCCCTCCATCAGTTTGTTGGTAATACTGAATCATAGGTTGCTTGCAAGGGTTCCTGTGAGCGCTAGGTTCTCCTTTTTCCATGTGACCCTGCATCCCTTGAGATCCCAACTCGTACGAGAACCGAGATATCGCTGTCGTAGTAGCAACCTGTGATGGTGGTAACGGCTCTGTTGTACGCTCCTTGTCGTAACCCAGTATGACGCTATTCACGTTCCCATCTCTCATACGAGATTCGTTGTTGGCTGGTCCCGATATAGGTAAGGTGGGGAGAACGTTTTCTGCGCCAGTCGACGTCGGTGCTGACAAGAGAGGTAAAGTCAGTGACCCCGTGAGTGGAGGAATGGACCCAAACCTCAACCTGTCCATCTGTTCCGCCTTCTCTTTCATCGATGACATCTCGACCCTTATCGTAGCAAGAGCCTCTTGGTGCTAAACCAGAGAATCGCTCAGTGCGGCGATTCTGGCGTTGGCTTCTGAGAGCTTAGCCTGAGTGTCATCTTTGTGGACCTGCAAATCAAATTCCACATTAGTGAGCTCCGTGACCGTCGCCTGTGAGCCCCCCGTTATCGGATTTTTGTTCTTCGGCATGGTTGTGGCCCTCAGATCGAGGGCTCTGATACCACTTGATAAGGTTTTCACCCTCTCTAGCGGCGAGATTTCAGAACTAAGAGAAAAGACAAGAAGAAAAATATGAGATTGATATATTTGCTGCCTCATACAGATCAGCTCGGAACCCTAAATAGCATATGAGCTCAGACATGATGCCGACAAATGGCATACATCTAACGGCCCAAGCTTAATTCTAAACTAAAGCTAATTAACTGATAATTAACTCTAATTAACCTTCAAGGATTACAAAACTCTCGTGATAATCACGTGCACTATTTCTACTCCTACCAGAATTAGGATTCCCCTTAGGACGATTCATAACAGGGTTTAAACCGGCTGGATCTAGATCATCTAGTTAGTATTTCTAGGTGATAAATATATGCATGTAGTTAATATTTCTCAGTGCAGATTGATAACTAAATTATTTGTTTCTTTTTTGGAAAAATTTTACTGTCGTACATGAATTATTGGTAACTAAAAGTCACCTTAATATTCAGTCATCTAAATTTCGTGTACCGTTTATAAAATTTTCCATTCTTTTTCAGTAATTGAAATCCTTATTTGCTTCTTAAATTGATCGAATACTCGATAGCACGTATGACTTCTATATATCATGCACATACTCGATCGCTTTTTGACATATAAGTTTAACAGGTGGTGCGTACTGTACGAATAGCGTGACTTTGAATGCGAGTGCACGCAATTGAACACGATCAAATATCTATAGTCTCTTTTCTTTTTTATATATATATGTGTTAAACCTAATCAATATGATGGATGATCTTTCTGCAAGAACCCAAATCACATCGGATTTCAACGTACGTACTATTTATAGATAGATTTCTATCCTTATAAACTGGTACAGCAAGTTATGTCTCGGCTTAATTATTACTTTTTCTTTTTCCCTATTGCTTCGTAGGTAGTTGCTTGAGCTTCTTTTTATCACTAAGAAGGCGGGTGCTTGACTTATGTTCGTTATCTCCGAGTTACACACAGTCCGATTGCTTGTGGTTTTTCACTACGTAGATGTTGCCAGCCGCGCGAATCGTTTTTTGTAGATCGGAGTGGTTAGCTAGGATGAGAAACGAGATTAGGATATCAGGCTATGTATAGCTTGATCCCACCTTTCAATTTCGATCTCATATGTAAACTACAATTAGTCAATCCAGTAGAAAGTTACAGTACTCCTATCCTTTGAGAGTTAGGAGGTGAAAGTGGATTCAACTCATTCAAGTTGGTGAACTTGGCCAGCAAGCGAGCTTGAGAAACGAAATTAAAGATGAAAAGAAGTATCGGCACAACAATTGACCAAAAAATATAATAAAAGGTATACTTATCCGTGTGGGAAAAGATTCCTATATCTCCAGAAAAGAGATACACATTATTTTGTCTTGGATGTCAAAAATACTAGCTCTATAAAAGATAACGAGAAAGATGACACAACACAAAAGAAGGCCCGGCAAAAGACTGATAAGAGTGAAGAACATCTTAGAGACAGAATCTTAAGTTTTAGGTTTGTTTTTGTTATCTTTTCCAAGACTTTTGTTTCGTTAATATTCAACATATTTTTACTAGTTTATTTATGAAATTTACTGGGCTATTGTTTTTGCTTAATTACTAATTCGGCTGTGATTTTTTGTTACTTCATCCCATTAACGAAATATAGTCTTCTAAATCCTGTTACGATGGATGGAGTGATTGCGAATTAGCTATGTAGTTAAAACTATAAGATTGATTGTTTGTCTACGTACGTATGCTACTGAAATAGCTATCGATCACATTTGAAACGCACAAGCTTAATTTTTTTATATTCAGTCAAGTATGATTGAACAGTTTAATTTGATACCATCTGTTCTTAATATTGTCCTTCTTCCTTGGATGACAGCTCCAACCCGATCCTATTATGGCTACAGAATCAGAGATTTTTAAATTCCAGCCACATGCTGCCGCCCGGATTGTGCCAGTTCAACTCAAAGAAGACAACTATCTTCTCTGGAAATCTCTGGTGGTTCCAGCCCTACAACAATATGACATGTACGACGTCGTTCAAGGCACAGAGCAGCGTCCACCACTTCCCCAGAGGGAACAAAATTGCATGAACTTCATCAAGCTCACTTTATCCTCAGCAATGCTGTGTCACACAGTAGGATGCTCAACTGGCCGAGCTCTGTGGCTAAAGTTGGAAGCGCAAGGTGAAGTTGCGAAATATCGCCTTGACCAGATCGATGAGGTCTCACCTCCAGACGCTGAAGAAAGGAAGCTTCATGAGCATGTCTGTTTACTATCATACGGCGAAAAAAATCGCTTACAGGCTTGCCAAGGCAGGATCTCCGGTTTCTGATGGTGATTTGGTTATAAGGACGTTCTTAAAGGGCTTCCGCATGATTATGCTGCCTTTGTTAACTTGATCAGAGCTCGATCTGATGCTGTATCCATGGAGGAGCTGTATTACTTACTTTTGGAAGAAGAAGCTAACCGTAAACGAGAACTATTTCGTAAAGTCATGAAGTATGGCATTATTGTCTTGGCTAGTTTTACTGTTGGTTATGTGGTTGGTGCATACGACGGTTACCTAGGTGGTTATCATGAAGGCTATTATGCTAATGACGCCACTCAAAAGATTGCGGAATAGGGCGGCCAAAGCATGCAAGCACGCAAGATACATACATAGGAGTGTTATCTTTTCTTTTCTGTTTCAACTTTCAAGTTTTGTCTCTCTTTTTGATGGGTCTGTAGTCTGTACTCAGTGTTGGTAGCTAGGAGTCCCATCTTTGTTATGACCAGCATACTAATTGAAACTTAACGGTGTTTTTTTCTTCCCCCTAAATTTGTATCAAAGTCTTCTCTCAATGGTTTGTTCTCTTAGAATCCACCATATATCTATGTGGCTCTGGTAAAATGAGTACCTGGCTAGACGTAAATGACTATCAGTGACAACACTTCATCGTAATTATCTAAGTGAACAATTGAATGGAGAAATTAGCAATCAATTAACAAACAAGGGATGAAATATATGGTTTCAAGTTTTCTATAAAATTCGTATCTCAATAACAAGGGATGAAAATTTTATACTCATAGCTCAATCTGGCTTCAGCCAAAAAAAAAAACTTTAAGCCATAGTATATCTTCTACTTCATGCAAAGCCTCTCCCAAACGAACCTATACTCTACACTGATTTCCCAAATGATGTCTGCACCCTATCAAACTGATAACAAAATGATGAGAAATGTCTTTTAATTACACTTTGTCAAATCTGTTGTAATTTATGTTTGATGAATTATAGGAGGTAGATCGGCAAAAATAAAAGACAAAACAAAAAATAAAGAAGTCCAGAGCTATTTAGTAGGGGTGGACATTCGAAACCGAAAAAAACAGAGCTGAAATCCGAACTGAAACCGAAAAAAACCGAACTAAAAAAAACCGAACCGAACCGAATCAATTCGGTTTGGTTTTTAGTTTTACCTTGTGAAAAACCGAACCGAACCAAAAAACTGAATTCTCATTAAAAAAATGTCGTTTTGTATCTTATTATTAAATATTTGATTTGATTAATGTGATTTTAGGTTTTATGATTATATATTTTATTTTTTTATTAATATTTTATATTTTATTTTATTTTTGTGTGAGGTTGTGTGCATGTCAAAATATTTAAAATGTCCGTGTAGGACTCTAGGTAAAATATTAAGAGTGTTGTGTTGCCTAAAAAATCCAAGGCCATATTTTTTAAATTTAAAAATATTAAATTATGATGTCATAGTTTGAATTTTTAAGAGTTAAGATTTTGGTGGTTACAATTTTTGTAGATTGATGATTTGTTGTCATAAATATTTCCAATAGATTGTATGCGTATGTTTATAAAAATAAGGAACTATCAGGAACAAAAAAAAACTCAACTACTTGAATTGTCGAATTAGCGAATTTTGAATTTTTCACAAAGTTTTTTTTAAATACAAATATTTAATATTACATTTTTTGCAAAAAAAAAAAAACCGAAAAAAAACCGAACTGAACCGAACCGTTCGGTTTGGTTCGGTTTTCGGTTCACTCCTTCCAAAAATAAAAAACAGAACCGAACTGAATTTTTAGTTCGATTTGGTTCTCGGTTTTGGTCAAAAACCGAACCGAATGGAACCGAATCCACCCCTACTATTTAGTATAGAGACATAGTGTGTTTGGCTGACGAAACATTTTTTTTTTTTTTATCAAATCACTAGACATTTGTTGTTGCTTGCTTTGTGTATACAAGTGACAAAAATAAATTAAATATAGGAAGCGGGTGACTGGGGTTCCATAAAGTTTCACCCTTGGCAAGTTCACCGTCTGCTTATAATCTTTCAATTAACACCGTCGTTTTCATAAATGGGTAAAACAGAATGAGCTGTTTGAAATGCGGTTCTGTGGCAAGAGCATCACCATTCTCCAGAGCTTATGGAAACACGAACAAGACAACAGGTGAACTCCCCAGAAGTCCAGAACCAAGCTAAGGTAGTTAACTCCATTTTTAGCATATACATTCTATTGTCTGTCTTCCTCTGATACTTGCTTTCACAAGTTTACGCGATCATACCTCCAATTGAATTGGCCAAAATTATTTTGATTTGGGTTTTATTTTTCTCTAAATGAAAGAAAAATATCTGGGTTTGTAGATCAAACATAAATATTCTTACTTTACTGACAAAGCATAAATTCTTTCGCTGCTTATTCTCAGTCTGATAATTAGCCCGGAGATATTTAGTTCTGATTCTCTTTAGGACAGATATGGATGATAGCACATTGTAATTTGGTGCTGAAACAAGTCTTTAGCCATTTCCTTTTTCATTTTACTTTGTTTGTCAACTGTTCTTCTCCAAACTCATAAAGTTCTGCTTTCACTCAGGATTGAAAGTCTCCATGCTCTTTGTCTCTATGCAACTTCGTGAAGAATATCCTTTGGTCAATTGTTTGAATTGCACAGCTTGCGCCAGGACGCACTTTACGGCGTGAAGCACATGGAAGTTCCACTCCTCAAGGTCAATTAGACATTTCTGATTAAATTTAACCACCTTTTTTCTCTTCAACTTTCTATGTAATTGATTTTTATATGTGTGCTTGCCGTTTCTAAGTTATATGATGGGAGAATTTTGCTTGATGTCTTTGAAAATAAAATATCATGATCAATGTATTATGCATGCAACGTTACAAGCACTATGTCTCCCTCTTTGAAGGTCAATGGTGTTTACTGCAGTCTGCAATGCACATGGACAATGTTATGCATAGCAGCCTAGACCTTCTTTGTTTATTGTGAAGGATTAGTAATTGGTATATGAAAACATAGACAAAGAACACAGCCTGTTCTCTTTTGGGTCAATCGATCGTTCTTTGTGTTGAGGCATTGCTTTGCCTCTGCTGAATATGACCAATCGGATCAGGAATTCAGGATGCTGTGTCATTGGCCTTTCAAGGTATCATCTTTCCTTTGTATGGATGCTGAACCTGTTTCTTCTCTATCTTTATGTTTAGTTCTTAATTGTTGTCTCTACCACCCACCAATTAAAACTTGATTTCCTTCAAATTATTAAATGAGATTTACAGGGTGTGGAAAGTCCAACTCAAAGTCAAATAATCTATTTTCTTGTAGCCAAGTTAGCTGACCCTGTGGTCAAGTAAATGCTTCTGGAATATATGTTCTTTTATGTTTTAGTCAAAATTTACAGAATTAATTGTTCATTTTTCCTTATGACTGAGTAAGCACATTTTTATTAAACCATTCTGTTTCCTAGGTAGAGGGTTTTTTCTTTCCATCCCAAAATAATAGATTCCACATTCGTAGAACTTAATTCAGAGTAAGGCTGTAAGTGTGCAATTTAAATAGATATATGACATGTAGAGATTAGTAGTGGTAGTAGTACTTTGGAGATAGTCGAGATGAAACCCAACAAAGTAACCTTTTCCAAGGACAGGGAGAATGATATCCCAAATACATTGCTAACCTTTTTATGTCAGTGTGTTTTCATTATGCTGTTTCTCCCTTTCTGTGCCTCAGCTTCTTGTGATCAAGTTGATCGTGACGCCCTCTTATCCTTAGATTTCAAGGTCTCCTCACCATTGAATTGGTCTACTTTCTCGGACTGTTGCCTTTGGGAAGGAATAATTTGTGGTTCAGATGATCGAGTTGTCCATCTATGGTTGCCTGGGAGAGGCTTAAGCGGTTCAGTCTCTCCAGCTATCACCAACCTCACGTATCTCACCCACCTCAATCTTTCCCACAATAGCCTGTCGAGTCAACTCCCGGATGGCTTGTTTTCCTCCCTCTCTAGCCTCCAAGTTCTAGACTTGAGCTTCAATCGTCTCCATGGCCAGTTACCAAATTCATCTCTTGAAGCCAGCAAGCTTCGGACTGTAGACTTGTCCAGCAATTCCTTCAATGGAACAATCCCATCTGTGGCTTCTGATTCTTTATCCTTTTTAAATGTTAGCAAAAATAGCTTTGCTGGCTCCATTCCCATTTCTGTCTTCTGCGAAAGCAATCACAACAACCTCACTATTTTGGACTTATCCTTCAACAGATTCACTGGTCCAATTCCCACTGGACTTGCCTCTTGTTCCAAGCTCCGAGTATTCCGTGCAGGCTTCAATGCTCTCTCTGGTCGTCTCCCTGATGACATTTTTGGCCTTGCTGATCTCCAACAGCTCTCCCTACACTTCAACAGCTTATCGGGACCCATTAGCAATGGCAGTGTAGGGTTAACCAATCTGAAGATCCTGGAGCTCAACTCAAACCAATTTGAGGGGGTCATACCCAGCCAAATTAGTAACCTTGTCAGGTTGGAGAAGCTGGTCCTCCACAGTAACAAACTCACAGGTGCCTTACCTCCATCTCTCAACAACTGCACAAATTTATCCACCTTGAATTTGGGGTTCAACAACTTAACAGGAGAGCTCTCCGCTTTCAATTTCTCCACGTTCCAACTCCTCACCACACTTGATCTTGGCAACAATAACTTCACTGGTAAGTTACCGCAAAGCCTCTACTCATGCAAGTCATTGACAGCAGTTAGATTGGACAGCAATAATCTCGATGGGCAGATATCACCTGAAATAGTTGCATTAAAATCCCTTGCTTTCCTCTCCATCTCTAACAACAACTTTACCAACGCCACCGGGGCCTTTATGGTTCTAATGAATTGTAAGAATCTCACCACTCTGGTCCTCACCAAGAGTTTTCTGTTGGAACCTTTGCCAAATGATGAAAGCCTGGCAGTCCTAGATGGATTCAACAAACTCCAAGTTCTTGCTATGGGTGGTTGCAAGTTTACAGGTCAAGTTCCCACCTGGATAGCCAAACTTAAAAATCTTCAAGTCTTGGACCTGTCATATAACCTTATGACCGGCTCTGTTCCAGGTTGGTTGGGTAGTCTATCCAAGCTATTCTACATGGACTTGACCCATAATCTCCTTACAGGAGAATTCCCTGAGGAGCTCTGCAGGATGCCATCTTTGACATCAAAAGATGCCGATGATAAAGTGGAACAAAATTCTCAAAATTTACCAATTTTTGTGATGTCCAAAAATGGTTCTAATCTGCAATACAATCAGATCTCGCAACTTCCCCCAGCACTGTACCTTGGTTGGAATAACCTCAGTGGCAATATCCCTATTGAGATTGGCCAACTAAAGTCTCTTCAACAGTTGGATCTTAGCCATAATAACTTCTCTGGCAGCATCCCAGATCAGATGTCAAACCTATCTAACCTAGAGAAACTGGATCTCTCCTATAACCGTCTATCTGGTGCAATCCCTGCTTCCCTTAAAGCTATGACTTTCCTTTCTTTCTTCAATGTTGCATACAATGATCTTCAGGGTTCTGTACCCTCTGGAGGTCAATTCAACACTTTTACAATCTCGAGCTTTGAAGGAAATCCAGGATTATGTGGCTATCAAACTGCGCAGCCATTTTGCCTTGACCTTCCAAGTCCTACAATCCCTCCCGTGTCTGCAGGTACTCAGAGATCTTCTGATAAGACTCTAAGTGCACTCATCTTTGGGATCACTTTCTGCATTTTCTTGGTTTAAGGTTTGTTATTGGTTTAAGCACTGATGACAACAAAATACCATTACTAGGTTGGTAAAATAAATAAAAAATAGTTCATTGAAAAAAGAAGAAATTGTTTTGGTGCTTGTGTGTAATAAAACCTGTTCGTTTGATTTTAATACATTGCAGTTTAGATTACCAGGTTTTTAATACTCTTCGTCTTATGACTCCCTTCACCTATTTTCGAAATGTAACTTACTTAAAATATCCAACCGTAGGTTTCCATGATCAAGAAATCAAACGTTCTTATCAGGGAGATTCATATAAAGTTCACCCAAATAGGCCTATATCCAACCTGTATTTTCACTGGACCTATGTTCATGAGTCTAACACTCTAACCTAAAAGAGGCATTAACCAGTATATGGATATACTGTCATCTTAGATCCCTGACATGCTATTGTGTTATTTATCAGACCAAACTAGCAGCAGCAAGCTGCTGTGGCAGTCCTCAAAGTATACTCTTTGAGCTTAAACACCTACTTCGGAAGCACTATCGATCCAACCTGTTACTAACTATGGTTTAATCTCTTACTAAAATTCATTTGATGATAGTGCTGTTTCTCTGAAAAGGTCTAAACTTTTTGTTCTTCAAGAACTTGTACTGTCCTTGTAAATTGTAACCATCTGGAGATTGGTTTGGTTCAGTAAGCACCTCTAGGTTTGAAGCCAAGTCATTCCAGGATTACTATTTCCAGTTCCTCAAAGGTTTATGTACATAAAACTTGTGATTTGGGTTTCTAATGCATAGGTTAAAGCATGTGTATTTCAAAGGAAATGAGCTGTACAAATACTATCGGTTCAAGCTATGTATCTCCAAGTCAAGTTTTCATTTATGGTATGGTTTAAGCCCAAGACAGTTACTAATCAAATGCAGTTCTTTGTTATTCACATTATTTTTTCAAGGTAGGTCTGTATCGTTCCAGCTCCGATGTCAAAGAATTTTGCTTATATCTATAAAATAGTTTCTCTCCAGGAGTAACCATCAAATCCAAAAGAAAAATGGTTCTTGATAAATAAGTAAGATAGGAAAGGAACCAATTGATACTTCCTGGCTGATCCGAGTCTATCTGCTACTCGTTAATTTATGAAAACCATTTTCAGGTGAAGTGTTGCACCACAGACAAATAGCCCGAGGGACTAGCTTCCCCTCCCACCCAGTATTTTCATAATTTAGTCAATTTTAGGTGATTGGATCTTCTAAACTATTAAATTTGCACTTGCTTTGTGGATAGATTTTTTCTATGCTTCTTCCATTTTATATGTAGCAGTTAAGTCACTTTTGATGTGATAGAGCATACCTCTTCTCTAAGGAAACACTTTTATACCATGATGCATGATCAATTTGTTCATGCAACCGTCACTAGTGTTTACCAAGTAAGCACAAGCTCATAGCTTGCAGGTTCAGTTAGATATAATGAATATTGTCTCCCAGATTGGTACTAATAGATCCCAGTAGATGCATAATGATGATGATGATGATCAAGATGATAGACAACAAAGCAACCTCCTCGCTAGATGTGGATGATTTCCCGGCAACACCATGCAGAAGACCAAAAACACAGCTTCTTTTGGTTTTCATTCTGCTACTTGTTCCTTCCTCTGTCTGTGCTGGTTGTGACCAAGTGGAGAAAGACGCTCTCTTGTCCTTGGCTTTCAAGGTTTCGTCTTCATCCCCATTAAACTGGTCAGCTTCTACTGATTGTTGTTTTTGGGAAGGAATACTCTGCAGCCCAGAGGATGGACGAGTCAGTCGTCTTTGGTTAAGTGGGAGAGGCTTGAGTGGTGTTTTTTCTCCCTCCATCACCAACCTCACCTATCTCACCCACCTCAATCTTTCCCACAATTCGCTCCAGGGTCCTGTCCCGGATGACTTGTTTTCCTCACTATATCGCCTCCAGGTCCTTGACTTGAGCTTCAATCATCTCAAAAGCCATTTACCACTCTCCTCCAACAAAACCAGCAGTGTGCTTCAGATTGTAGACTTGTCCAGCAATTCATTCAACGGAACAATCCCACCTTCCTTACTTGTCCCAGCTGTGGCTGCAGGCTCTCTCAGTGTTTTCAATGTCAGCAATAATAACTTTGCTGGTTCAATTCCCATCTCTGTTTTCAGCAAAAATGGCAGCAATCAAAACAACCTCACCTTGTTGGACTTCTCCTTCAACAAATTCAGTGACACAATTTCCAACGGACTAGGGTCTTGTTCGAAGCTCCAAGTCTTCCGGGCAGGCTTCAATGCTCTGTCTGGTCCTCTTCCCGATGACATTTTTGACCTTTCTGATCTCCAACAGCTTTCTCTGCCTGTCAATCGGTTATCAGGACCTATTGGTGATGGCATTGTGCGTTTAACTAATCTGAAGATCCTGGAGCTCTACTCTAACCAATTCTTTGGGCCAATTCCAGTCCAAATCGGTAACCTTGCCATGTTGGAAAAGTTAGTTCTCCATATCAACAACCTCATTGGTGCCTTGCCTGCATCTCTCAACAACTGCACAACTCTATCCACCTTGAATTTGAGGGTGAACTTTATGTCTGGAGAACTCTCTGCCTTCAACTTCTCTACCCTCCAACGCCTTACCACACTCGACCTTGGCTACAACAACTTCACTGGTGAGTTACCACAGAGCCTCTACTCTTGCAAGTCATTAACAGCAGTTAGATTTGGTAGTAACCGGCTCACAGGCCAGATATCACCCGAAATAGTTGGACTAGAATTCCTGTCTTTCCTGTCCATCTCTAACAACTTCTTAACCAATGCCACTGGGGCTTTTAGGATTCTAAGGAGTTGTAAGAATCTGACTACTCTGGTGCTATCCAAGAGTTTTATAAATGAACCTTTGCCAGATGATCAAAGCCTAGTAGGCTCTGATGGATTTGAGAATATACAAGTTTTCGGCCTGGGTGGCTGCAATTTCACAGGTCAAATTCCTACATGGCTTGGCAAGCTAAGGAAACTTGAAGTCTTGGACCTGTCATTTAACCTTTTAACGGGTCCAATTCCCAGTTGGTTTGGTTCTCTGCCAGACCTTTTCTACATGGATTTGTCCAATAATCTCCTAAGTGGAGGATTTCCTAGGGAGCTCTGTTGGATGCCAGGTTTGACATCAAAAGAGGCCACAAGTCTAGCAAACAGCAGTTATCTAGAGTTACCAATCTTTGTGATGCCGCAAAATGCTACTAATCTGCAGTACAATCAGCTGTCTAGCCTTCCCCCAGCTATATATCTCGGTAACAACAGTCTCAGTGGCAATATCCCTACCGAGATAGGACAACTGGAGCTCATTTTTGCGTTGGACCTTAGTCACAACAACTTCTCTGGCAGCATCCCTGATCAGATTAGTAATCTGACTAACTTAGAGAAGTTGGATCTCTCCTATAACCATCTGTCTGGTGAAATACCAGCGGGTCTCAAAGGGTTACATTTCTTATCATCCTTCAGTGTGGCATTTAATGATCTTCAGGGACCAGTGCCATCTGGAGGTCAGTTTAATACTTTTACCAATTCGAGCTTTGAAGGAAATCAAGGACTATGTGGCCCTCTAACTGCACATCACTCTTGCTCTCCAAGTCCTCCAAGCCCTCCAAGCCCTCCAAGCCCTCCAGTGTTTTCAGTTACTAGATTTTCAGATGATGTTGTTAAAGCACTCATCTTGGGGATCACTTTTGGCATTGCTTTTGGTATAAGTTTCTATATCGGTTTTAATATTGATGACGAAAAAATTCCATTAATAGGTTGGTGTAAGAAGATATTAGTTCTTCGAAACAGGAGAAATTTATTTTAGTGCATGTGTGTTCAAACCTGTAATAAGTCCGACATACGACTCTTCTAACTGTACTGCCTCTTAACTGCATATTACTCCTGAAAGAATGAGAAACAGCACCGGCAGACATAGGGAGATATCAGAAATGTATATATTAGAGTTTGGTGTTACAAGAGTTTAGCAAACAGTTTGGTTTTGCACTTTTCTGCATAAACAGGAAATGGATTATGATCAAGGAAATCGATGTAAATCCATCCATACTGTTATGGCCATCCGGAATTTCACAAATCCGGCCACTATGTTCCATCTGTTTGTTGCTCTTAGATGTGGTAGAGGAGACGGCAACCATAATGATCAATGATGTTTTTGTAGTCTACTCCTATACGCTTGTGTGTTATTATATCAAATTACGAGATTAATAAATTGTCCAACAGCCTCTGGAGAAAGTTGCAGACTGCCATCTCTGCCATCATAAGTAAACGCTTATGTGAATCAAATCTATGTGTAGAGAGTTTAAAGACTATAAGGTAGCATGACACCAGACATCTTAATTTATATGATCGCTAGAGCTTCAACAACTACTATTCCATATTTCTGACTTCCCCAAAAGCTTAGAGAGTTTAAAGAATCTGGAAACCTGAGGCCATGTTCTAATTTTCTAGTTAAGTAGGTGCTTGGTTACAAGCCTAATTGCAATTAGTAAATTCTGACAATTTTTAATTATTTATACACCTTTGATCTGTGTCTCCTTGCTGATAATTTTGTTGCAGAATCTTTAGTTTTCTTTGTAGCTTCATTTTTCTACCATCATAGCCGAGTTTTCTGCTGAAGTCCATCATTTTGCTGTAGTCCAACTCCTTCGTTTATTCATTAGCATACCGGCTTATATGTTTATGATCAAAACTAGCTATGACTAGTTACCACTTATTCCAATGTTCCAGCAGCCACTAGTCCCTAGGCACTAGCCCCTGCTTATTATGTCAGATTTATTTTTATGATCATCTGTCCATGTCAAATAGTCAACTCTCTCTTACATATGTTTACTGCCCTGAGTTTGATTATTATGTTACAAGCAGATAGACTTGTTTGATTCCAAGGGAATATGAGTTTGTAGAGGAGTGAGTCTCATGGTTTCTCCTTCTTTTTCCTTCAATTATACACTATCTTCTGTTTTGGGTTCATTGGGTCTTCCTCGCTTGCTTTGCCTCGCTTGTGACCAAGTAGATCGAAACGCTCTCCTTTCCTTGACCTTCAAGGAATCGTCATCTTCCTCTTCGCCGTTGAATTGGTCTGCTTCAACTGACTGTTGCAACCAAGATGTTGATCATCAACGTGTCGGAGCTCTACTGCTGCCGGGAAGAGGCTTAGGTTGTGTCTTAAATTGGTGTTTCAGTCAGCTCAATAAACAACAGCAGCTTTGCTGGCAATATCCCTAAGACTGGGGAATTGAGGCTTATATATGTTTCAGATCTCAGTCATATATAACTACTTGGAAGGATCCCAGATCAAGTTTCAGAACTCACCAACTTAGAAAGTCTGGATCTCTCTTGTAACCATCTACATGGCTCTGCATCATTCAATGACAACCAAGGAGTTGTGCCATCTGCTCTGACCAAGTCAGAAGGAGTATGATACCAGCATTTTGTCCTTTACAATAGAACACTACTCTGAAACACTTATAGAGTAAAATTCTTAGCCTTCTGAAGATAATTACTGACAGTAAAGCCATTGCCAAAACCTTAAGATCATCAGCATCGGCAATCCAAGCATTTGTAAGGAACCGGCAGAGCAATCAAAACTAGACTTAATTCTAGCCTAAATCACACTGCTTGCTAAGGCATACATTTGTGGCACTCACATCGTAGTTACACTAAGAATGTCTGAATGATCGATCTACTCATCTAAAAGCAGCACAACTAGAAGAAGTAATAGTAACAAAAAAAGGGGAGCAAAATAGGTACGGTGTTCCATATCCAAGTCCAACAATTGGACTATACTTACTCGACCGAACCAACCCGACCCGACCCTGTTACTTGAGCCTTCATTGCAGCCTTATCTCCTCTCATAAACCCTCAACTCAAACATCCCCAATCGACTTCTTCACCATTTCTTAAACCCTGTGCAATGGAACAACCAGTGACCCCAAACTCCACCCCCCAAAAACCCACCAAATCTACAGACCCAAATGCCCTGAAGAGAAAGCTGCCTACCCCACAAGAGCTCATCTCCCACTATGAATCCAAAGGGCTTGACACCCAAGAAGCCTCTCTCAAGGTCATAGGGGACCTCCAGACTGCTCTGTTCAGGGTCATATCCTCTGGAAGAGGCAGAAAGGACAAGCTTTTGGCTGAGACTTCAAGAAAGGCTGACAGCACCAACAACAGCCTTGCCATTCTTAACATGAAGCTTGACTCCAAGCCTGGCTATGTGGAGTCTTTTGCCATTGGGGTTGCTTCTGGGCTCACCGTGCAAGGCATTGGGAGTGTTCTTCCTCATGTTTTCAAGGGTTTTGGGGATATCTGGAATTCTGTTAGGAATGTCAATAAGGAAAATCCTTGAATGGGTTTTCTTTCAAATCTGTAGGGAAAAGGTGTGGGGAAATGCATCTTATTGATGTGAAATGAATGTAATTTCCATTGGAAAGTAGATGTTACTTTTGCTTCAGCAGAGTAGTTTTGCTGTGGTAAACTGGTAATGATTTTTTTCTTATGATTCCTGATTTCCATACAGTTGGGATTTTGAGGGAACCTAGGGTTTGCAAGTGGATTCATAAAATTTGATAATTGAGTCTGGAATTGTTAACTAGTATAATTTGGTTCAAGTTTCAACTCAAATGTGTTTTTTCTAGAGCTAAAGGCATCTCCAACCATGAAGTCCTATACCTATAGGTGCAGAAAACTAACTGAAATCGAAGCTAAACTGGAGTTGATTTGAGGCTTGAATCATCTACACTTCAAAGTAAAGCGACATTTTTGTTAACATTTTTAAGCATGTCACCCAAAGCTCTTAACCATTACATCCGAAGTGTACCACAAGTTATATGCACCAAGTATGGTCAACCTTTTGTGCTAAATACTCTTGACGGTTTAAATGTCATATAGAACTACAAAATCAGAAGTTAATGGAAAACGATCCAAGCCTATCATCTGTTTGAATACAGCACATCTCATCTGATGTGTTCTTGGACCAAAACTTTCCAGTCCTATACAACTATACAAGTAAATTCAATGTTCAAAACGTGGTAGCAGAAGTACAGTTTTTGTTACAAACAGAGGGAATCAAACCCTTTACCTATCCTACTCCTATTTCTTTTCGCATCAGCTCATGCTTTCCAATTCGTAACCACATTCTACTTCAAGATTGTGGTCATCATCTTGAATACCGATCTACAAGTGCCTTGGCCTTCTCTGGTGCAAAAAACCGTGCCTGCACATGAAAACCATGATTATAGCGACATACTGTTACACATCTACTTAATGGGTGTTGCTAATATACAAAATTATCAGTGTAGTCCAGAATGAAGTAAATCGAGTTTGTTTACAGGTTACGAAATCAAGTATATATGCATATCACCCTTCACAAAATTGAGCGTTCTTGGAGTCGAAGCCAGTTCTTGCAGGCAATTTTATAGATGGAACTGTATGCTAATTAACTAATCTTTACATATGTAATTTCACTAATTTGTATGTCGGTGTGTTAATGTATATCCCTAGTTCCCTTCAGATTTAGACTTCATCCCCACACTAGTCATTCATAGATTTGCAAGCAAAATCATTCTCTTCACATGTAATGCCTGTGTGCCTATGTGTACATGTGTAAGCATAGTTCAGGTGCCAATTGGGTGAATTGGCATTCGTAAGTATAGTTCAGGTGCCAATTGGCAATCATTTAATTACCTGTATGAACATCCGCTCTGCCTCTCCACCTTTACCATTTTCTCTTAATATAATTCCCTGCAATAGCATTAAAGCAAGACCCCTTTAACAAGAAGTTTTCTTGATAAGAAATGCCTAGGACCCGCGCAACTTACTGAACTAAAATTGAAGCACCACAAAAGAAATGGAGAACAAAAAAAAACCTTAGCCAAGTAACCACGGAAGTCATTTGGATGACTAGAGATGAGCCGATCATAGACAGATACAGCATCACTGATATGGCCCCAATCTGAATAGGCTTTTCCAAGAAGTAATTCGACCTGATCATTCAAGACCCAATAAAAAATACAAATAGAAAATAGAATCAGACTTTGCACAGAAGCAATTGAATTTTCAAAACACAACTGATAGCTATTTTGAAACACAGCATCTGATAGCTAATTTAACTCGAAGGAACATTTCAAACCTTAAAAAGAAGAGAAATTTGCAAGATTAAGTTGGAATATTACATAAATATGAATAGTTAATGGTCAAAAGACTATAACTTTGTTTGATTTCATCTGGGTGTTTTTCACATTAAGAGGAAATAGCGAACTAGCCATTTCGGTCATGCCAAAATATGTATGTGTTAGTGAGGATTCGTTACTCACTTGAATGGGATCAACCTGCATCCCAGTCGTACTGCCTGCAGCCTTTGTTTCTGGGCTTTCTGCATCCTTACGTGACCGAGAATCGAGAAGATATTGCACAGCCTGCAAACAGAATGGCATAAGAAGATAAGTCTGATTTTGATAGTTGTAAAAAACCTGATAATCTAGGAGACAACTGAGAATCTAAACCTCAAAAGATATAATTAAAGAAGCAATCAGAGAAATAAATTATTATTCCTTTAGTATGACAACCATGTTTCTTTGATTACTCAATTCCAGACTCAAAGCAACAGTATGCCAAACTGTTCAAGAATATCAATAGGCATATTCTAGAGCATGTTACTTATTTAACATGATTAATACCATTAAAGGTTATTTCTCTGGACACTGAAGAAAGCGCTCAACAAGAATGCAATGAGAGAAGTACTCTGATCTGACAGTTAGCATAAAAGAAAGGACCAATTGAAAACCTCATCTGGTCTTTTAGCCGCAAGTAATGCATTTGTAAGGCCACGCATAACTTCAAATTTGAGATCTTTGGACACCTGCCACAAAATAACAGAACACTCATGTCCGGCATATCCTTGAACTTTGCCAATAGTGGTAGATGAATATCATCAGCAACCAAATTATATGAATGCATCCTCCATGACAAGAATTATATTAAATCTATCTCAACCAAGCTCTTTCAACTGATTCTTATGTGAAGTTAGCTTTGCCTAGTGTGCAAAGTTATCATAAGACTGACCTTGGAGGACACCTTATATGCAGCAACACTCCCTTCATAATCTTTGAGTTCATATTTTACTTCTCCAAGCAAACGGAAAACTTCAGGATCACTTGGTTTTTCCTGTGTAACCCCACCCAGTCCCACCAAAAGAAGGGTTAATATGGAGTTATCAGCAGGAGAGTTTATAAATCCAAGAGCAAAGAGTGAGAACAAACCTTAGTCAAGTCCTCAAGCAGAGTGGAAGCCCGATTATATTCTCCTAATTCTGCTAGGGTTACTGCAGCACCCTACAAAGCCTCAAAACAAAAACACTATAAATGGCTGCTGGAGAAGAACTGATGGCTCACTAACCCAGAAGTGATCAAAGTAAGACATTCACAGTTTTCCTTACTCCTTGGAATTGGTCATAGCTTCTTTCTGGTTGGATGTTTATTTTGCCGATGTTCAAGGATAATAACAAAAGCATAAATTCTCCATTTATTATTTTCTCTTTCCCAACTGTCCCTTTTCCTGATGATCTACATTTAGTGATTAAAAATTCAATAAAGTACATTTTCCAACAAATGGATAGGAATAGGTTAGTTTCAATCTCCTTATGCAATTCTATCTTTGACCAAAAATTTAGATTCTTCTAGCATTATTAAACTTCTGATCTTCTAAGCGATCTAACTATGTAACAAACACAACATTTGAATTACGTTCATGTGTGAACTTAATGTTACAATTTGATATCGAACTGGCATAAACAGTGGGTCTCATATTGGTCATCCCATTATCCTACACGAAATCGGGAACGACATCCTTTTACATTACTTCAAAACCAAAACCAGAGTTACAAAGAGACAATAACTACATGGAAACATTGTAAAAGGATATCGAAACTTCTAATTTAATCAGTGGCAGGGTTCAACAACCAAGGAATAAATATAGAACGTTTTGTAATACGATAAGACTCACCTCAAGAGCAGTTGGATCTTTTGGGCTGTTACTAAGTGTTGCTTCATACTCTTTCAGCCTAGTCTGCCAGAAATCATAAGTACAATTGTTAATGAGATGATACTATTAGTAATGTATAATATTGTTCCTATCACTACAATCATTAATACTTCATTGCAGTTATTACACTATTACTAATGCTACTAGTGATAATATTCTGGAAATTTATGTATGAATCAGCCAACATCTGTCCTGTCAAAGCTGCCCAAATTTATCAATTTCTAATTATTTTCTCACTATTTTCTAATCCGTTCCATACTTACATATCAGAAGCACTTCTCTGTAGCTACATGAGCTCAATGCTCTTAAACTTTATACACATTTCAGAAATGATCTATACTCAAGTGACGTAAACACAACTTCATTTCTAAATAGAGCAATTATACTAAACAACAAAAGATCTTTTCGTTTGAACATTACCTGAAGTGACGCTTTCTCTTCTTCAGACAGTTTATTACTGGTTTGTGCAGCATCCTCAGTAGGACTAACACTGAAAACTTGAAACCATATCGAAATGAAATCATTGCTCTGGAATTACTTAGCAATCAACAGCTAGAATAAAACACTATGAAAGGGAATAGAAAGCAATAAAAATCGGTTCAACCTCTAGATGCAATACGTTAAATCAAGTAGTAATTTAAGTAGAATAAAGATAGCAGAATAAAAGTATTCAAATCTTTTAGACTTCATTCTACCATGTAATACCTGCTGGAAGGAAGAAAGTCCCCTAAGGCAAAAACCAAGCCAAATACCAATACTGCTACACCTACTCCAATCTATTCCATGAGACACACTGAATCAGTTACATGTGTGCACTCAAAATCGATCATATGGGTTAGAAAGCACATGGCATAACAAGTTTACCTGTGCTCCAAGTCCAATCTTTTTTGTCTCCGATTTGACAGGTGCATCATAGTCAATTGCTCCATATTCCTCTTTCTCAACTGTTTTCTTCTGCTCAAGTGCTGAACTGAATGTTGCACATAAGGCATGATACTTAATGAAAATTATTCTTAAGAACATTATGCACGTGAGACCATCGACTCAGCTACTTTGACATGTGAATGATGCAATACACATACAGTCGTACATTGCTGCAATAACATGGCAACGAGGTATAAAAGTGACATGTACATGTATAAATGATGTTAGGGTATGCTCAATGGTGAAAACTGAAAAGGAGTTGACTCAACATCACTGAGTACAATAAAGAGTTAGTTGACATGCAAGTGAAGCATACATTACTTGGGCAGTCAGTATGATTCCTTAGTTTGCAGTACTTTCTAACAATTTATGATCCCCAAATATTCAAAAAGTAATCAACACTCTAACTCGACTTCTAAGAAAAAAGGCATGTATACCTCCTAACTGCTTCCAGACGTTCCTCAAACTCAACGTCGGCAAGATTTCTCTTTACCTTCCCATCAAATAGGGAACTCAATCCAGGCGCCTCTACAAAGAAAAAGTCACTTTGACTTGAATGAAATAAAACCAATAAGAGAATATAAGGAGCAGGTATTACTAATCAACAAATGGCTAGGACGACAAAATGACTAAATGAGGTACAATAGAGTGCAACATTTAGATATCAACAGCACAAGAAGACTCTGATCCTTGTATTCATTCAAACACCAGCTCTTGGCAAAGAACAGATCAAGCCTAGAGTTTAAATGTTTTTTAGTACTAATTAAGGCGCGCGAATACAAAGAACAGGTCCACTTACGATTTGGAACAGACCGGTTAGTGGATGATTTCCTGCACAAGGGAATAAACAGGATTAGATATCATTCAAAGATATTTAAACAAAACATCAACCAAAAAACAACTGCAAGATTCAAACACTAAACAAAAAATCAACCAGGTACCCAAAATTTCATTACACATCTACATTAGCCAATACATGCAATACTGTAATCTACTAATTAAACCCCAAAAACAACAAGAACACCAACTAAGTTCATACATTATACAACAAAAGAAACCAAACTAGAAACTAGTAAGCAAAAAATGCATTCAAAGAATGTACCTTTGTTGAAAACCAGTTCCCTTCTGATCAACTGAGGTAGATGCCTGGTTTGTCTGAGAGTGTCGAAACACAAACTTAAGCTCAGAGGAAACAAAGTTTAATGAAGCTTTAAGGTAGAAGACTCGATGTTGGTGAGTGATTAGAGACATATAGTACCTGGATGAGGTTGTTCTTTTTCTTGCTCTTGTTGTTGGGTTTGGTTCCGAACCCGGGTCTGGGCTTCGAAGAATCAGCGCATTGAATTCGAAGCATATGGAAACGACACGTCGTCATCGCCGTCGTTGTTGCTGCGGCGATGAACATGGTGGGAAAAAGTGTTTTCAGTTTGATGGCGCTGCTGTGTTTTCAGTTTTGGTGCCAAAGCCCCTTGGCATTCTTATTGGAGTCGAAAATGTTTGAGCTATAGCCTTCAAGTGGGCCTTTCTAGATAAGATGACACTTCAAATGAACTGCATTTTTCTCTTCTTTTTTATTGGAAACATTATATTTGATCATCATATTCTCTGTGTAAATGTTTAATTTCCAAAATCTGTTGCTAAAACAAGTGGACCTAAACTGAAATCCTATTAATTGACTCAACTCATAACAAAAAACTACGATTATTCTTCATTTGTGTGCTTGATCATTCCAATTAAAAAGAAAATATGTGCTGATCGAGATTAATTAAGAGAAATTTTTAATAATTTTTTTATTTTTCTTATTCACGTACACATTGTTATTAAGTCAGCTGAACCCAATTTAACTCGTACAAATTTTTGTATCTATTCAAATGATTTTATTCTTAGTAGAGACATTAATATGTTCAAATGTTAAATTTAATTGTCTTGCACCAATTTAAATATAGTCATATTAAATATGCATAATTTAACCGTGAATTTTTAGAATTCTAGTTTGAGCCGCATGTCTAAATTTACGTACCTTCTAATCACCACCGACTAAATTCTAAATAAAAACATATTGAATATCTACCTTATTAAATAAATAAAATTACTTAATTAGCCAATCCTAATCTAAACAGGTAAGACGGTGTCTTTAAAAATGTCAATCTTCCACCCTACCAAGTATGTCTTACAATAAGGGAGGCCAGATTACACCTCTCCAATGTAGGACAAACACTCTTTGTTCTCTGATTCTCATAGCAACCTCCCCTCTACATATTACTGCAGCAATATTTCTAGCAGACTAGCATTTGTCTCACATTTTCCATTTCATGAAAACTAAACCTTATCTTCTCCAGCTAAAACTCCTAAGTCTTAGTACTCTAATAATTAATTTGCCACCATTACAGTGACGTCGATGCATAAACGTTTTCGCCGGCACCAGGTTGCAATGCTTTTTCTTCTCATCACCATATATATGCTTGTCCTACTGACATAGATATAGCTCATCGATCAGTATCCATATAGCTGCGATAGGTTGGGATGATTTTAGGCGTGGCATGCCATGCATATTAACCTTGGCTAGCTATATTAACTTTTCGCTAACGTTTCTGAAAATGTAAAACTTGTTCTCCTCCGACCGTTTCTTCTTTGATCAAAATTGGGAACCGAAGGACAAATGCATTCTCAGAATGATAAAACTCTCTTCAGGATAAACATATACATAACGGAGATCACAGTTTTCATGATGTAGTCTTTCTTGACCATCCATGTTTGATGTTTGAAAAAAAAAAAATCAAATCAAACAAAAAGAAATGAATAATATTGCATTCAAGTTCATGCATGACTATAACGTAAAACGTTTTTTGAATTACTTAGCAGGGTGGTGAGTAGTTAACCTTATGAATCCTTAATCCTAGGTGTGCGCAAGTATAATGCAATGCTCATATTTACGGAAATTTTCACCAAAAAGAAAAACAATGGAGTACAAGGAAATCTAGCTGAATAGCTAATAGGCTGTGTATGTGTGATTGTACGAGGCCGACATTTCCTTCAGTCTACATGCACAAACATACCCAAAAGTACCAACTTCCTCAAAGAGAACATCAAAATAACTAATATCAATGTTAACAAATAATCCATGATCGAAATTAAATTACATTGCTTCATAAGTAACGATTACAACCAGCAACAGCCAGCACAGATGAAATCAAAGAAGAGAATTGAAATAAAAATAATTAGTTCTTAGAGCCACAATTAGCCCAACTAAATCAAACTAATTAAACGAAACAAATTAATGAAGATCGATGAAAACTAAACATATCCACGTCCATAACATTAAGTAATCAATCCCCATTATGGTTTCTCCATCAGGTTCGATCTCTAAGTCCATCAACAAATCAATTGACCATAAGCATTGCCATCTTCATTCTTGCACGTAGAGCAATCATCAAAATGAGTACTCACCTCAGGAATTGTCTTCAGGAACTGATCGAGCTCCAAGCCACCATTCCTCTTCTCATCCTTCTTAAGCAAATTGAGTACTTGTTTGAAGAACTGAACATCACATGGCAACACTATCCCTCCACTGATCTTGAGCCCAAATTCCTCTCCCGATTTTTCAAGAAGAGCCACAAATATCGGATATTTGAGGAATCGGGTTGGAATCAAGAAGCGGATTCGGTCCCATCCAACATAAACTGGAAGGAAGCCAGAGGGAGTGGCGTTGGATTTACCATTGACGCTTATGGCCTTCCAGAGCTTCATCACTTGTTTGAGTTGGATGGCTTGACGCATTGTTTTGGAACTTTTGCTTGTGCAGGTTGCCATGGGGAATTGATGAGGAAATTGCAGAAAGGTACGTGATTTGTTATCCAATTGATGACTTCTTTGCAGATCGAAATGCTTGAATGTTTAAGCACTGGCGCCTATACGATGACAGAAAGAAAATCTGATCGAATTTATGTTGGTAAAACTCAGGAAAGTGAGAAATATATAATGTTTCCAACTATGACATTATTACATTGCTGGAAATATCCATGCACATATTGAATACATTTAATTAAGTTTGAATAGACTTTAGAATAATGCAACCTTAGCATTCAGTCGCTCAGGACACAAATGCCAAAATAACTGTCACCCTATTTAACGTTAAAATCCCAATGGGTAACCAAATAACCAATTACTCACATTATGTATGTATCTCCGACAATGAGAACATATATACGATTAGAAATTTGAACTAATTGTAGAATCACTTTTGTGGTTAAATTCATCTCTATATTCAGAAAACTAATTAAGCTTCATTACTACACTGTCTTTTAACGATATATATTATTGAAACCAGCCGCCAGTAACTTTACGACAATACGATATTATGATTTTTTAATACGAGAATTGTGTTTGTGATCGTGTGTTATACATGTGTGTATATATTTATATCATATTTAGAGGAAAACTTGGCTTTAAAACTAATAAGCAAAGTTCATTTTTTTTGCTGATTTGACTATAGATTTAGAGATCATGATCCATCTACTTTTAATCAGAATGGATCGGTTTACGAACCCTCATCTCATTGTGCTGAAATTGTGAAATCGAGGTAGCCATTGCCGATAACATATATAGCTGCCATGCTATAAGTGACTCCCCTGTCCGGCCACTATATTATGCAATTAAATCATTTTCTTATGTTTAGTTTGGTAAACTGAAGGAGGATTGTAACACCAGGTTTAACCCATACGCACAAGTTGGACTATAATTAACCACTATATATATATATATATATATAGTTGCTATTCAGAGTTAAGGTTTGCTCTAAAATTAACGTGTGGAGTTTTTTTTTGACACACTTTTTTGTCATATTTTAATATCTCCATTGTTCAGATGTTTGAGCCTAATGTGTAGATCATTCATACAAAATTTCATCTAATTTAGTTACTGTTAAGACATCGAAACTATATTAAATCAATGAACAAATCGAATATGTTCAACCTGAACTGTTTGTGTAAATCTCCATAATGAAAGTTCAAACGATTATTAAGTTGGATGAAACTTTGCAGAGATGATCTAGACATTAGGTTCTAACATA